>CM029629.1:11658385-12062019 GCA_017311315.1 Dendrocalamus latiflorus | reverse complement strand
TGACTTCGCGAGACTCTCTCCGATCTGCTCGCTCATTCTGCTGACATCAGGCGAGACGACGTCTCCCGTACGTGGCGAAGGATCGAGCAGCGGAGGTATGCGCGAAGTTGGGAGCCTTGTGCAGGATGCCCCGCAGGTGTCCGCTGCTGCTGACGTGGCCGTGGCCGCGATAAATCTGGGCGCGTTGGGGCCGGGGCTCGCTCGCTCGGACTTCCTCCCTCGCCCGGAGATATTTTGCGACCTCACCGCAGCCGCAGAGCATGCCGACAACGGCCTCAACCGAGAGGCGCTGTCGTCATGCGCGGGGGACCTCCTAGCGCTCGCGCTGCAGGCCTCCGAGATGAGGGTAAATATGTGCGCTTCAGTTTGTAAGGTACTGCTGGACGCCTGCTGATTTGTTGTTTCTGCCAGACGCTTGCCCTCGGCCTGTCCTTTGACGAGGCCCGCGTTCGGGAGCGGAGGGCTCTGGAAGCCAGCCTCCGCGAAGCAAACACTGCTCTCGCCGCGAAGGATGAAGAACTTCGCGCGCTGGAGGGTGCTCTGGTGGCCGCACAACTCGAGGCCACGGAAGCTCAGAGCGCCGCGACTGGGGAGTGCGCGGCCTTCGTGCAGCAGATCGCCGTCCTAGAAGGGGAGAAGGCCCAGCTGGCGGAGTCTGCTGCCGAGAACCGCCTCGTCTTGGAAAATGCGTCCCTGTCGGCATGGCGGGCCATGGAGTCTCTGAACCAGGCCCTCCGAGATCTGTGCGTCCGCGTGCCGGACACTACGCACAGGCCGGAGGCCTTGTCGGAGACGCTCGGGCTGATCGAGGAGGGGGCCGACATTGCTCTTCGTGGCGCCAGGACCTTTGGCGAGCACTGCAGCTATGTTGGTGCGTGTTTCGCCCTCGCCCTGCTTCATACTCGTGGGTGTAGGCATACCCATGAGCTAGCGAATCCTCAACTGGATCCTCCCGACCGCCCAGAGGTTATGTCGGACGCCATCCGCTCCATCGGGCCTAGCCTGCAGAACTTCCATCAACGGATCTGGGGCCGCTTCGGGGAAGGTGCAGCGAGGGTCGCCGTGCAGCAGACGTTGCATGGGGTGGGGGACCTCCTCCAGTGGCTTGAAGGGGTCCTTCAGCGCCGCGGCGACGACGGCGCGGGCTCGTCTGCACCGCGCCAAGACTGAGCGGTTGGTCGGGTAGGGCAGGGGGATGATGTACTGGTTCTTACGCTTGTAACCATGTAACCCCTTTGCTTTTATAATGGAACCAAGTAGTACCTTATGCTTGGTGTTACCTGCCGCTGAACGCGGAGGGCAGGTCTGCGCATCTCGTTTATACTCCGTGGAGTGGCGCGTGCGGAGGCGAACCTCGACGCTACGACTTCCTTTATAGTCCGGAGACTCGCGCGTGCGGAGGCGAACCTCGACACTACGTCTTATTTAAAGTCCGTGGACTAGTGCGTGCGGAGCTAGGCGCGACGCTGCGTCTTCTTTATAGTCCGGAGACTCGCGCGTGCGGAGGCGAACCTCGACGCTACGTCTTATTTAAAGTCCGTGGACTGGTGCGTGCGGAGCTAGGCTCGACGCTACGTCTTCTTTATAGTCCGGAGACTCGCGCGTGCGGAAGCGAACCTCGACGCTACGTCTTATTTAAAGTCCGTGGACTGGTGCGTGCGGAGCTAGGCTCGACGCTACGTCTTCTTTATAGTCCGGAGACTCGCGCGTGCGGAGGCGAACCTCGACGCTACGTCTTATTTAAAGTCCGTGGACTGGTGCGTGCGGAAGCTAAGCTCAACGCTACGTCTTATTTATACTCCTTAGAGTGCGCGCGGAGGTGTCCCCCCGCTGCGTCTTATTTATACTCCGTAGAGTGTGTGCGGAGGCGGACCTCGACGCTACGTCTTATTTAAAGTCCGTAGACTGGTGCGTGCGGAGCTAGGCTCGACGCTACGTCTTATTTATAGTCCGCAGACTCTCGCGTGCGGAGGCGGACCTCGACGCTACGTCTTATTTAAAGTCCGTGAACTGGTGCGTGCGGAGCTAGGCTCGACGCTACGTCTTATTTATAGTCCGCAGACTCTCGCGTGCGGAGGCGGACCTCGACGCTACGTCTTATTTAAAGTCCGTGGACTGGTGCGTGCGGAGCTAGGCTCGACGCTACGTCTTATTTATAGTCCGCAGACTCTCGCGTGCGGAGGCGGACCTCGACGCTACGTCTTATTTAAAGTCCGTGGACTGGTGCGTGCGGAGCTAGGCTCGACGCTACGTCTTATTTATAGTCCGCAGACTCTCGCGTGCGGAGGCGGACCTCGACGCTACGTCTTATTTAAAGTCCGTGGACTGGTGCGTGCGGAGCTAGGCTCGACGCTACGTCTTATTTATAGTCCGCAGACTCTCGCGTGCGGAGGCGGACCTCGACGCTACGTCTTATTTAAAGTCCGTGGACTGGTGCGTGCGGAGCTAGGCTCGACGCTACGTCTTCTTTATAGTCCGCAGACTCTCGCGTGCGGAGGCGGACCTCGACGCTACGTCTTATTTAAAGTCCGTAGACTTTGTTCTGCTCAGCGCGGACAGGGGATGCTCTGGGAACAGCAACCTTTATTGAACTCCCGTTTGCGCGGGCGAGCATCGCATAACAAAGGGCTGGTGGCTCTATGCCTGCTGTCCTGCTCCTAGGCGTAGTACCGCCGCAACCTGTCCGTGTTCCATGTATGCCGGAAGGCTTGTCCTTCGAGCGTGGCGAGGCGGTACGCCCCCTTCGGCAATGCCTCCGTCACGATGTACGGGCCTTCCCACTTGGACTCCAGCTTGCCAACGGTCTCCGCCTGGAGCGCCACTCTGAGGACGAGATCCCCAGGCTTGAACCCCCGCGGGCATATAGAGCGGTCCCGAGTACGCATTGTCTGCCGCGCGTACTTCTCGACATGGTGGGCTGCGTCTGCTCGTATCCCGTCGAGGAGGTCCAAGGACACACGGCGCTCCTCTTCGGGTGCTTGGACGAGGACCCTCCGCGAGCCGGCCTTGATTTCCTCGGGCGTCACCGCTTTATCACCGAAAAGGAGCTTGAACGGCGTGAATCCCGTCGGGCGCGTTACCGTTGTGCGAAGTGACCATAGAACGCTGTGAAGCTCGCTTGGCCACTTGCCCTTCGGCAATCCAACCAGGCGCTTTTTGATGGCGGCAGAGATGGCGCCATTCGCCCGTTTGACCGCCCCGTTGGACTGGGGATGCCCAACCGAGGCGAATCGGAGGGTGATGCCCATGCTGTCACAATAATCTTTGAAGAGGGTGGCGTCGAACTGCAGGCCATTGTCGACCGTGAGCTCCCGGGGCACACCGAAGCGACATATGATGTTTTGCCATAGGAAGCGCTGTATGGCCGCAGAAGTTACTTTGGCCAGAGCGATCGCTTCCGGCCATCTGGAGAAATACTCCAGCGCGACTACCACGAACCGGAGGTCCCCTGGAGCTCGGGCAAGTGGTCCTACTATATCGAGACCCCAGCGTGCCAGTGGCCACACCGGGGGAATGGGGT
This sequence comes from Dendrocalamus latiflorus, assembly GCA_017311315.1. Taxonomy (NCBI): domain Eukaryota; kingdom Viridiplantae; phylum Streptophyta; class Magnoliopsida; order Poales; family Poaceae; genus Dendrocalamus; species Dendrocalamus latiflorus. The sequence goes on along the minus strand of CM029629.1, from coordinate 12,058,499 downwards.
TGAGGCTCGTCGGGGGCCTGCGGATGATGCGCGCCATCCACTGGCACCCTTGGCACCGACGGACGAGGTCCTGGGCGTCGGTGATGGCAGTCGGCCAGTAGAAGCCTTGCCTGAACGCCTTGCCGACTAATGACCTCGGTGCCAGGTGGGATCCGCATACGCCCGCGTGGATCTCCGCCAAGAGCTCCTTCCCCCCCTCAGTCGAGAGGCAGCGCAGGAGCGGTGCGCAAACCCCCCTCTTGTAGAGTATCCCTTCGAATACCTGGAAGGACCGTGCGCGGTGCTGCAAGCGTCGCAGCTCGGCAGGGTCCTCCGGCTCGGTGATGCCTTGCAAGAAATTGAAGATGGGCTCTCGCCAATCTCCTGGCCGACCAATGCGGTGGACGAGTGCCGCGTCCCGGTTGTCCTGCGCGATGGCCGCCTTTGTTAACATCTCGTAGAACGCCCCCTCGGGGGGGGGGGGGGGCAGTTGCTGGGTGGCCGCTTTAGCAAGGGCGTCGGCTTGCTCATTCTCCGCACGGGGGATGGCCTTGACGGTGACACCCAAAAAGTGTCTTTCCCTCGCCCTCACCGCCGCGAGGTACTTGGCCAACTCAGGATCCTTGGCTTGATATGACTTGTCCACATGGCCAGCCACCAAGCGCGAGTTGGTGCGGACCAACACCCGTCTCGTGCCGATTGCCTTGAGCTTCGCCAAGCCAAAGAGCAGTGCCTCGTATTCAGCCGTGTTGTTGGTGGCGGGGAAGGCAAGGCGCGCCGAGTACAGCAAACGCTGTCCTTCGGGCGTGACGATCACCGCCCCTACGCCCGCGCCGGCGACGCTGTAAGCTCCGTCGATTGTAAGCGTCCAGACGGGATCATCGTGCGTCTGGACGGGTTGGGCCGGCGGGGTCCATTCAGCGAGAAAATCCGCCAGGACTTGGGATTTGATTGCCGTTCGCGAAGCATACGTCAAGGAGAAGGGGGCGAGCTCGGCAGCCCATTTGCCGATGTGCCCTGTGGACTCCTTATTGTGTAGCATCTCTGCCAGGGGGAATGAGGAAGGTACTGTGATCGGGTGGGCCAGAAAATAATGCCGAAGCTTCCTGGAGGCCATGACAAGCGCGTAGGCGAGCTTCTCAAGCTCCGTGTATCTTGTCTTGGCACCTTGGAGGGCTTCGGAGACAAAATAGACGGGCCGCTGCATGGCGCCTTCCTCTAAGACGAGGACGGCGCTGACCGCGGTGGCTGACGCGGCCAGATAGAGCAGGAGGGGAGCCTCTGGTGCTGGGGCGACCAGAGTGGGGAGGCTTGCCAGGTGCTGCTTGAGCTCGTTGAAGGCCTTCGCGCAGTCTCCGTCCCAACGAAATCCATCGCACCCACGGAGTGTCTTGAAAAACGGCAGGCCCCGCTCCGCCGCCCTGGATAGGAAGCGGCTTAATGCTGCCATGCGGCCTGCCAGCCTCTGGACCTCCCTCGTTGTCTTGGGTGGCTCCATACCCAGGATGGCGTCTACTTTGTCGGGGTTCGCCTGGATGCCCCGCCCAGACACGAGGAAGCCTAGGAGTTTGCCCGCCTGCACCCCGAAGACACATTTGTCGGGGTTGAGCTTGATGCCCGCCTTCCGGAGGTTGTCGAAGGTCTCCTGGAGGTCCCGGCCATGTAGAGCAAGCTGCCGAGTTTTGACCACCACGTCATCGACATAGGCTTCGACGTTCCTCCCGAGCTGGGCGGCAAGGGCAATGGCGACGAGGCGGGTGAAGGTAGCGCCTGCGTTCTTCAAGCCGAAGGGCATTCTGACGAAGCAGAACGCCCCAAGAGGTGTGATGAAACTGGTCTTCTCCTCGTCGTCTTCGGCCATGTATACCTGGTGGTAGCCGGAATAGGCGTCCAGGAAACTCATGAGTTCGCACCCAGCAGTGGCGTCGACCAGCTGATCGATGCGCGGCAGGGGGTAATTATCCTTTGGGCACGCCTTGTTGAGTGCCGTGAAGTCGATGCACATGCGCCAGGCCCCGCTGGCCTTTTTGACTAGCACCGGGTTAGCGAGCCACTCTGGGTGGTGGACCTCGCGGATGACCCCGGCGCGAAGAAGCTTCGCCACCTCTGCTTTGGCCGCCTGCTGCCGATCCATCGACATACGCCGAAGCCTTTGCTTGACTGGCTTGGCGTCGGGGCGGACCGCCAAGCGATGCTCGCTTACTGCCTGGTCCACGCCCTTGATGTCCTCCGGGGACCATGCGAAGATGTCGACGTTGTTCTGAAGCACTCGGAGCAGATCCCGTTCGACCCCCGGTGGGAGCCCCTCGCCAATGGACACAAACTGCCCCTCCGCCTGGAGCGGCACCTTCTTAACTCCGCCTTCGGGCCGAGGCTTAGGCGTCCACCCGGGGGCGGAGGGCCCATCCCCGAGCGCGCCGGAGAGGGCATGCACCGGGCGACGCGGAACACGGCTGCCGCCTTCGGCACATCTGGCCAGGTGCTGGTCGCCGAAGACGGTGATAACACCCTCCGGGCCCGAGAGCTTTACACACAAAAACGCGTGGTGCGGAATCGCCTCGAAAGAGTTGATGGCGGGTCGCCCCAGTATGGCGTTGTAGGGGTGCGGGATATCTACGACGTCGAAGGTGACCTGCTCGGTCCGGATGTTACCTTTGTTGCCCTCCTGACGGAAAGTGACAGGAAGGGACACGTGCCCCAAGGCCTGCAACGGTTGACCCCCGAAGCCTTGAAGTGGAGCTCCTGGCTGCTCTAGCCGGCTTCGGGGGATCGCCATGCGGTCGAGGGCCTCTGCGAACAAGATATTAGCGGAGCTTCCCCCGTCGACGAGGACGCGCCTGACGTCACAGCGTGCTATGTGGGCCTGGATGACCAGAGGGTCTTGGTGAGGGTACTCCACGCCCCTGGCGTCGTTCAAGTCGAAGGTGATGTTGCGGGGCGGCATCCACAGCTGCGGCTGCTCCCCGGGGGCTTTTGAAGAGGAGCCTCCGGTGATGACGCTGACGGTGCGATGCTGCGCGCCCTCCATTGCGGTGGCTTGTATGGGGCTATCCCTTGGGTGCCCTACGTGGGCTCCGACGGGGGACCGAGGAGGCCGAGCCCGAGACCCGGCCGTCACCCTCCGCAGCTCCATAACTGCGGTGCATGCCCTTGTGTAATGATCACCGTAGCCGTGTACCTCGCACCACTTGCCATAGTGTAGGAGCTCTTGTTCTGCATGGAGTTGGTCGCCGCAATCAAGTCCGCCGTCTGGTCCCCGGTCTCCCTTCCGTGAGGCGGGGGCGGGTCCTTGGCAGGCGCTCTCGGTGTCGAGGACATGACGGGCCGCCTGCGACCTGCGCCGGCGGCGCCGAGGTTTAGGCCTGCTCCTTGAAGAGCCTTCCTGTACCCCGGTCTTGCTGCCTCGGGGAGGGCCTCCTCGGGGCTCTCGGCTGCGGCCCGGCTTCGAGGAGAGACCACCCGCCCCCACTTCACGCGGGGGGCGCTCCTCATGGGCGAGGCCACGGACGGTAATGCTGCGTCTTCGCGCATCCTCCTCCGCCCGCGCGTACTCGTCCATTTTGTCGAAGAGCGTGGCGACTGTCTTGATTGGCCTCCGCGCGTTGTACTCGGCCATCGGGCCTGGGCGAAGGCCCTGTATGGCTGCATTAACGACGGTGGTTTCGTTAATATCTTTTAGCTGGCATCGAATCTTGGCGAAGCGCTTGAAGTAGCCCCGGAGCGTCTCCGAGGGTCTTTGCTTCACAGCGAAGAGTTGGTCCGCCTCGATTCGCTCGACATAGTGTCCTTGGAAGTTGCTGCGAAGGCTGTCGCGAAGCTGCTCCCACGCGTAGATGGAGCCCGGCTCTATGGTAAAAAATCAAGAGAGCGCCACCCCGTGCAGCGCGAGGGGGAGTCCCTTCGCCTTCGTGGTGTCGTCTCCGCCCGCGGCCTCCATCGCGGTTTCGTACACGTGCACGAACTCGCGAGGATCCGTGTCGCCTCTGTACGGGTCGATGATGCTAGGGAACTTGAAGCCTTCGGGCCACGTCGCCTGCTGCAGCCCCGCCGAAAGCGGGGATTCTGGATCTACGCACCCCGGCGGGACGCGGCTAGACGTGGGGGCTTCGCGGCTGTCCGCCTTCTCTGGCGTGGACTCGGGCGCGCTTACTGTCGCAACCTGCTGGCTCCGAGCCTCTTGTATATCTCGGACGGCTCCGCGAAGGTCCCCTAGTTGCCGCTGGAACGCGTTGAGGGCTGCTAGTAGGACACTTTCCACCACTGGTGTCGTTGAGACCGCCGGAACGCCCAGCGGACGGGTCGGTGCAGGGACCATCGCCTCACGATCTCTAGATCCGCCGGATGGTTCGTTGTGGCTGCCCCCGGCCGTCTGACCCGCGCTACCGGCGAGGGTGGCGGGGGCTGTCGTTGCAGTGCCAGCGACGGGGTTGGATGTCGTCGTAGCGGCGCTGGCGGGGTCGGTCGTTGCCGCGCGAGCGTCGATGCCCGCGACCACGGCGCGTACGCCGCCGCCAACTCCTTCGGCGGCCGATGCCGAAGCCCTGGTGTTCACGCGCTGCTCCGACCCAGCCGCCGTCTTTCCCTTCGCCGCCGCTGGTGAAGCTTTTTTCGGTGCCATCTTTTTTCTTCGGTCTTCAGGCTTGTCTTCGTCCTCCCCACGGACGGCGCCAACTGTTGTGGCTACAGACCAAATAGAGAGAGAGATGGTAGTGGAGAGTGATGAAGATAAGTGTAATGGCCTGGGTCCTCCCCATGGCTTACTCATATATATATATATACACATGAGGAGTGCTTTTACAGCTATACCCTTACATCTGGTTATCCCCTCTGGGGGCAGTTATGTCATTACACATGGCCTATTCTGGGCCTTATAATCTCCTACCAGGCCTGCTGGGTTTAGGTGGGGGCCACCCCTACGACAGATATGGTTGCGAGGCTTGGACGACAAGAAGCGCGGAAGCTTCCCGGAAGGTGCAGGAGGGGTGAAATGGTAATTTCGCGAGGCTGCAAAAGCGGGAGCGGGCTCCGTTCGGGTTTAGCGGGTGTAACGGGTTGGAGACCTATTAGCCAAGGGCTATAAATAGATGTTGGGGGCTGCATGCCCACTCAAGCACTCCAAGGGGTTTCTAGGGTTTCTTTTAGTCAAAATGAGCTTTAGGTGTTTGCTTTGGCTTTAGGCTTTAGTTGGTGAGGCTTTGGGAGTGGAGAGTAGTTGGAGAGGGCAGGTGCTCTGTCCCCCTTCGATGTATTCTTGAGTGCTCCTCCCTCTGTGTGTTCCTCCAGGAAAGCATGTATGGGTGTGTGTGTTCTTGAGATGGAGAGGGAGAGGTAGAGGAGATCCTTTGTAATCATTCCTCTTGTATCAATCATGTATCTCCTTTCCTCTTTATCAATATGAGATGGATTTGGTTGAGTTTTATTGAGTCCTAGGCTCTCTGGTTACTTTTCCTTCGATGCTCTTCTCTGGTGATTTTTGAGTTTCTTGATTTCTTGTTGTTTGTTGCTGGGTAGTGCCAAAATGGGTTGCTCTAGGTTGGGATGATGGCTCAAGATCATTTGATCAATACTTCCCAAGAGCAAAACTCATTTAATCACAGATTTCACTTTTCAGCCTCCTCTGTTCATTTCTCCTGTTCTAGGCTTTGAGGTGATTTGTGTTCTTCTTCATAAGATGCTCTAAGATTTGGACTCTCAGGTCCTTGGGCTATTGCTAATCTTATTGCAAAAACTCACATGCAAAGGTCTTGTGAATCTTGAGTATTTTGTGTTTTTGTGCTCCTCTCTGAAGTTGTCAAGTTTTTCTAGGGTTTGATGTCTTTTTGTTTTCTCTTGGAAACTGTTGCCCAAGTTTGTTTCTCAGAGTCTCAAGAATATTCCTTTGCTAGTCCTTGAGTTTCATGATCAAAGAAACAAGGATTGGATGGCAATTTGAGAATTAGGGATCCTCTCTGTTTTGGTCTTCCTCTGGTTTCTCTTGTTGGGAAATGTCTCCCTGCTATTTAGAATAGGTGTGTGCACTTTTGGCCCAAGAAAATTAGTTCCAAATACTCAACTTGGCCAAATTTGGTTAGTCTAGGTCTTCTGCACAGAAAATTCAGACTGCATGTCTGAAATTTCGGGGAGACCGGTCAGACCGGCCCTAGTAGGGCGGTCAGACCGGCACCTACTGGGCGGTCAGACCGGCCTCAGTACGGCGGTTAGACCGGCCCCCTGGTTTTGGCAGGGTCTATTTGTTTCTTGACTTGATGCTTCTCTGTCCCTTTTGCCTAAGTTTCCAGTAGACATTCCAGAGGGTATAATGCTATCTCTTCTTCATAGATTTCATATCTATTGGAGGAGAGAAAGGTCTTTCATGGATATCTTTGAGGGTTATTTTTAAAGAAGCGACATTCACCCCTCCCTTCTGTCGCCAACTTCGGTCCAACAATTGGTATCAGAGCTGGTTAGCTCTTTTCAATAGATCTTAACCGGTCTCTAGAGCCATGGCGACGGACAAGTACTCGACCAAGCCCCGGTATTCGATGGGATCGACTATCCCTTCTGGAAGAGCCGGATGAAGACCTACATCCAGGCTCAGGGCTATGCCATCTGGCGTAAGGTCAAAGTACGATATGTTGTTCCTACCGATGAAAACATCAACGCTGGAAACATGCTTGATGTTGAGGCGAATGCGAAGGCAAGGAACATCATAATCCAGGGGTTGAGCAGAAGCGAGTTCGATCGTATCTCTCATCTTTCGTCGGCCTTCGATATCTGGGAGACCCTCGATGATTAAGACGGTTCGACAGGACCAGTTCAAGCGAGATTACAACAAGTTTGAAATGCTCGCTGGTGAGTCCTTGGATGAGTGCTTCGCTCGTTTTCACAAGATTCTGAGCAACCTCCGAGCGGTCGGTCTCACATACCCCGACTCGGACAATGCCAGACATATGCTTTCTGCTCTTGACTTGCGGGTTTGGGAGATGAAGGTGACTACCATCAAAGACACCACGGACCTCTCGACTTTGACTCTTGATGCGTTGTACTCACGCCTCAAGACTCACGAGATTGACATTGTCTCTCGCAAGTCGAAGTCACAGTCGATGGCCTTAGTCACCAATCCCACGTTGGCTTCCGGTTCTTCTTCTGATTCTCTTTGCGGTTTCTCTCTCGCTGCTCTCTGTGACGTAACTGATGATCAGTTAGAGCAGCTTGGAGATGAGCAGTTGGCCCTCCTAGCTCGGAAGTTTTCTCATGCTTACAAGAGGAGGAGGGACAGAAAGAGAGGAGGACCCGTGATTTGCTTCGAGTGTGGTGGCCCCAACCACATTCGGGCAAACTACCCCAAGCTGGAGAAAGGCAAGAACGACTACGGCGGTTCGGGCAAGAACGACTACATCGACAAGAACCGCAACAAGAAGCCCTCAGCTCCCGCACAAGGCAAGAAGAAGTTCCGCGACTTTGGGAAGGCCAAGAAGCTCTTCCACCGCGTCCTCACCGCCTTCGACGACCTCGACCTCAGCGAGGTGGAGGGATGGAGCGACGATGACGAGACGGGTGACCAAGAACCCAAGGGCGGCGACGACTTCTCCGGCATGTGCTTCATGGCCCTTGAGGGCGAACTGAGCGACAGCGAGCTGTACTCCGACTCAGACGAGGTATCCCCCACCTACGACCAGCTTAATCATTCTTTTCTTAAGCTAGGTGGATTTCATGCTAGAGCTAGGGATAGGTGTACCGAGTTAGAGAAGGAAGTAGATAGACTATCACGGGAGCTTATTTCACTTACATCTGCTCCCTCTCGTGATAATTGTGATACATGCTATGCTCTGTTGGGTGACATGGAGAAATTAAGGACCTCGCATGATAGTTTGTCCTCCGAGCTTGATATTGTTAAGGTGGAGAATATTAGTCTCTTGGCTGAGCTTGAGATGAGTAGGGTAGTTCCTGTTTCATCTACTTCTGTTAAGACTAGTGCTTGCACCTCATGTGAGGATAAGAACAATGCTTTTAGAGGTCTTTATACCATGCTCCTGGATCTGCCCGAGTCTTGTGAAAACTGCAATAATTTGAAATTGAACTTAAAAAGGGCAGACATAAAATTGCTGAGTTGCACGCTTCTTTACTTGAGCCTGTTGTTTCTTGCACCAACTGTCCAAAATTGACACTTGAGCTTGAGTCTGTTTCTAAGCAATTCCAAGAGATGGTTGATCATAACAACAAATTGGCTCAGTTTGCGACTAAGGATCCTGTTAGCTCACCATGCATTAGTTGTGATAAACTAAAACTTGAACTCGTTGCTTTAAATGAACAACGTGTGAAGCTAACTAAGGAGTTACTAGAGAATCCATCAACTCATTGTGATGTGATTGCTGAGGTGGGAGAGGAGAATCCCAAGGGTAAGGTTGAGACGCTTAGCGACGTGAACCAACCGGCTAGTAGTAGGACTGTCCCCTCAGAGTCGGCTGTGCGTGCACAAGCCATTCTTTGCTGTACTGTTGGTTCTTCATCTGCTCCCTTAGCTTCTGCTACTCCTTCTTCCCCCTGCTCTTCTTGCACGTCTCTCTTTCGGGAGTGTCAGTATCTTATGAACACTCTCGAGAGATTTGTAGGCGGCAAGAAGAAGCTTAATCTTATTCTAGACCAATCCAAGATTTGCAGATTTAATCAGGGTCTAGGATATGATTTCTATGAGGACATGAGGAAGCATCCACCTGCCGTGATCAGACCCATAGCACCAGGTGTGATCAAGACTGAGCCCAGGACCGAGAAAGTCCAATTTAAGTCTGCGGGCTTTGTCCAAGGGATTTCTGACAGCAAGGTGATCCCACCTCCAGCTTCAGCCTCTCAGAAGGCGAAGCCTCACCATGTTACTTCTACCTCTCAGTAGGTGAAGTACCACTGCACCTTCTGTCAGAAGGATGGACATATGATCGATCGATGCTTCCGGCGCGCCAAGATCGCACGTAGAGACCGTGTTCGTGATCTTAGGCGTATTCAGGGTCAGCCCCAGACCTTGAGTGCACCTAAGACCAACACGAGGTCTAGGCTTGCTTCTGTTGGTGGGTTTGGGCAGCATCGAGGACTTGGTTTTTCCAAGTTTTCTGGTTTTCGTCCTCATGCTCCCTTTGATCGTGACTTCCGCCGTTCTGAGGGTAGATCTCGTTTCCCCCGTCGAGATGGCTACCCGCGGCGTGATCAACATGTTGCCGGTGCACCGACTCGCTCTCCCGTAGCAGTCGGACCCAGCAACAGCTTTAGGTCTACACGTAGACCTTCTGCTTCTTTGAGTGACAGAGAGCGTAGGGTAGATAGAGGTCAGTCGTGTTTGACTACTTCATCTGCTCGACGTGTTACTCAGTATTGGGTGCCAATATCACTCTTGATTTACCCCAGTACTGAGACTTTACTCTTTTGTGACTCAGGTTCACCGGGCAGGGAAGGAAAAGGTTTGGCTAGTAGACTCCGGGTGTTCACGACACATGACCGGAGACTCCCGTTGGTTTTCTTCCCTTGCTCGTGCTCCAGATGATGAGACGATCACCTTCGGAGACGCTTCATCTAGGCGCGTCATCGCCAAAGGTACAGTGCGCGTTAATGATTCTTTTATTCTGAAGGATGTTGCCTTGGTTAGTAAACTGCAGTATAATTTGCTTTCCGTTTCTCAGCTTACCGATGACGGCTTCGAGGTGAGCTTTAAGAAAAATGCTTGCAAAATTCTGGATTCTTCGGGTAGTCTGGTTTGCGGGATTTCTCATTTTGGAAGGATCTTTCGTGCTGATTTTTCTGAGTCTTCTGGTGATCCTCTCAGGTGTTTAGTTGCTTCTGAGTCCCGCGACCTTTCTTTCTGGCATAGGAGACTTGGTCATATTGGATTTGACCATTTGACTCGAGTTAGCGGCCACAATCTCATTCGTGGTCTGCCGAAACTCAAGATGGTCAAAGATCTTGTTTGCGCTCCATGCCGGCACGGCAAGATGGTTGCCGCTTCTCACCCTCCGGTCACAGTTACTATGACCGATGCACTGGGACAGCTGCTCCACATGGACACAGTTGGACCAGCTCGAGTGCAGTCAGCAGGAGGGAAGTGGTTTGTTCTTGTCGTGGTCGATGACTTCTCGAGGTACTCTTGGGTGTTTTTCTTAGCCTCGAAGGATGAGACGTTTACACATTTCTGAGGTCTTTTCAGTAAGCTTTATGTTGAGCTCCCGGGTGCCTTACAAGCAATCCGCAGTGACAGTGGCACGGAGTTTAAGAATTCCTACTTTGAGAGGTTCTGCGTTGAGACAGGTGTAGAGCACCAGTTCTCTTCTCCGCATGTCCCACAGCAGAATGGCGTCGTGGAGAGGAAGAACCGTACCTTTGTTGCCTCCTTTGAGCCCAAGGACGTTTGTCATGCTCTCTCTGACGAGTCTTGGGTCAATGCCATGCATGAGGAGTTGGAAAAATTTCGAGAGAAACAAGGTCTGGTCGCTTGTTGAGCCCCCTCGTGGTCACAATGTCATTGGAACCAAGTGGGTGTTCAAGAACAAGCAGAGTGAGGATGGGGTGATTGTTCGAAACAAGGCTAGACTGGTAGCTCAGGGGTTCTCCCAGGTTGAGGGTCTAGATTTCGAGGAGACCTTTGCCCCTATAGCTAGACTTGAAGCCATTAGAATCTTGCTTGCTTTTGCGGCTTCTAAGGGTTTCAAGCTTTACCAGATGGACGTCAAGAGTGCCTTCCTTAATGGCTTCATTGAGGAAGAAGTCTATGTCCGACAGCCTCCAGGTTTCGAGAACCCCAAATTCCCAAATCATGTCTTCAAGCTTTCCAAAGCTTTGTATGGACTTAAGCAGGCCCCTAGAGCTTGGTATGAGAGGCTTAAGTCCTATCTATTGAGTCATGGTTTCGAGATGGGTAAGGTAGACAAGACCTTGTTCATCCGCTGGCATGGCACAGATCTTCTGCTCGTCCAGATCTATGTGGATGACATCATCTTTGGCGGCTCTTCACATGCTCTAGTTTCCAAGTTTTCTGATGTCATGAGCTCGGAGTTTGAGATGAGCATGATGGGCGAGTTGAGCTTCTTCCTTGGCTTCCAAATTAAGCAGACTCGGGAGGGTACTTTCTTGCATCAAGGCAAGTACACTCGAGACCTCCTGAAGCGCTTCGACATGAGTGATGGTAAACCAGTGTCCACTCCGATGGCTACACCAGCTTCACTCGACCCAGATGAGGACGGCGAGCCTGTTGATCAGAAGGAGTATCGTAGTATGATCGGCTCCCTCTTGTACCTCACTGCCTCGAGACCGGACATACACTTCGATGTGTGTCTTTGTGCCCAGTTTCAGGCTTCCCCTCGTGTATCTCACCGTCAGGCGGTGAAGCGCATCCTCCGGTACCTTCGAGCTACCATTGACTATGGTATCTGCTACTCTTCCTCGTCCTGTCTTTCCTTGAGAGCCTACTCGGATGCAGACTTTGCCGGCTGTAGGATAGATAGGAAGAGCACTTCGGACACCTGCCAGTTCATTGGCACTTCTCTCATTTCCTGGTCTTCAAGGAAGCAGTCCGGTGTTGCACAGTCCACCGCAGAGGCCGAGTACGTTGCTGCAGCCAGTTGCTGTAGCCAGGTGCTTTGGATGGTCCGACCCTGCGGGACTTTGGGTTAGTTATTGACAGTGTTCCACTCTTTTGTGATAACACTTCTGCGATTAACATTGCTAAGAACCCAGTGCAGCATTCCTGGACCAAGCATATTGATATTCGCTATCACTTCCTTAGAGACCATGTAGAGAAGGGTGACATCGTGCTCCAGTTTGTGGAGAGTGACCACCAGTTGGCTGATATCTTTACCAAGCCATTGGATAGCTATAGGTTTTCAGCTCTGCGGGGAGATCTAGGGGTGGTTTGTCCTTATGGGCTGTTGTGAGCGGGAGCTTTGTGCTTTACTGCTTTATTATATTGATTATGCTCTTACTCCTATCTGTTGCATTGCATTTGGGGTGCATCAGGATTAGTCCTTCTACCATAGGTTAGAGTGGTCTTCTTGTCTAGCGTTCAGACTTCTTGCTCTTATCTTGTGACTCTAGGATGCTGCTTGTTAGCTGTCTTTCTTCTCTCTAGGTTGAGCTTACTCACTTCTTGTGGGTTCTAGCGAGGGTTGGGCCACCCTCAGGTAGACAGGGTACGTGTTTGCTCCCTAGGCGGTTAGTAGGCCAGCTGATAGTCCTTGAGTCATATGGGGTAGATGAGAGTCAGTCTGAGCCATAATATCCACTATATCTTATCTATTCTTTAAGGACTGCCTGTTTGGTTTTCTTTGCCAGCTTCTCGATTTTATTGGTTCAGGGGGAGTTCATTTGGGAGCTTCTGGAGCTTAATACTGACATAACTCAACTTGAACTAAAAGTTGCATCACATGTTGAGGGGGAGCTGGATTGTCTTGCATTTTCAGCATTTGTAATATAACTACTTGGAGCCTTGATTATTATCCTATCATGACATGTTTACATTGCTTTACATCCTGCCATGATTTGTACTTCATTGCTAGTTTGATCATGACTTCATATGTGTAGACTAGCTTTTGCCATGATAAGTTCATTAAAATTGCTCAATTTGAACTAAAACTTGTTATGACAGCTCTCGAGATTAGTCTTTCTCTAGTTATCCTCTTATGATTCATGCCATGTCAAATAGGCTGAGTTGAGTCTTGAATCTTTGTTGAGCATTAGATTGAGCTATGTTAGTTCTTGATGTAGCGTGAGTTAGTACAATCTTTTAAGAAAGCAAAAAGATCTCTTTTGTTTGAAAAAACTGATCTCACCAATTCTCTCCTATGAGACTGCTTGCCATTGCACTTGGCATGAACTTAGGGGGAGTTTTGGATGACCAAGATCATTGTCTTAAGCTTCTTGCTTGGCATGATCGCATAAGGCTTGAGATCTAGCACATGATAAAACAAAATCTAGTTGGCAACAATCATGAGACTTCTAAAGAAAAACTTATCATTTGTGCTCAATTTGCTACAATTACAAAGGTAACAAGTACTTTAACAAATGTTTCACTCTTGAGCTTGTAGCACTCTAATTTGACTCAATACTAGCTTCTTGCTTCCGCTTAGCTTATTGACATGGTTTGTATCATCCCTGGATACCTTTAGCTAGACTTTGATCATGGATGCCTTGACATGCTCACATATTGCACTCAATTGCAGATTGTCATCTATTTGGTTTAGCTGTCTTATATATATCTTGTTATGATCTAGATAGCATTCTACTGAGTTATGACTTGATGTAATACTTGTTGGTCATTGTTGTGGTTACAGACCAAACAGAGAGAGATGTGGTAGTGGAGAGTTGGGAGAGAGTGATCGTCCCTCCTCCTCTAGTCTTCCCTTGGTATATATATTCATGTGGGCTGTGCTATTTGATGTGCATCATATTTGAAGTATATTTCCATATCATATTCCTGCTGTTAGTAGCAAATATTGGCCATAATATCACTGATCTTATATATAATCGCCTCTTCTTTGGACCTTTTACATGGTTTTGTTAATTGTTTGTAGGTCGGCGCGAACCAGGCGCAAACTTCGCAGAGAATCAGAATGGAAAGGAGCAATGGTTGCAAATCAGCAGAAGGAGGAGGACTAGAGTGCAAAAATGTCAGCAAACCCTAACCCCACCGGGCGCCCGTGAACTGAAACCCTAGCCAGCCGCCGCAAGTATATAAGCAGCATTCACCACTGGGGGAGCCGGGAATTCCACATCCGAAAACCCTAGCCACAATCCACTGGGAAAAAGCCACCACCGGCCGCTCCACTCCATCGCCTCCATTAGCCAAACCCCCATTTTCCTTGCTCGTCTCCCCTCACCGAACCTCGCCGCCGCGACCATCTCCATCTGCAGCCACCACCCATCCTCCTTCGATCTCCAAGCACCCTAGCCGCATCTCCCCTTTAACCCTAGCCATCCACCTGCCTTTCCTCCACCAGAACCGAGCTCCAACACCCCAAGATGCAGCCGCCCTAGCCCCCCATCCAGATCCCCATTCGTGCTCCTATTCCCTCTCCCAACGCCTCCACCGAGAATCACCTCTCCTCACGGCCGGATCTACTTCATCTCTGCTGGATCTGCGTCTCCATCACCTTCCTCGGCCGGATCTGTTTCTACACGTCCAGATCTGCTCACCCACGCCTGGATCTGCTTCTCCTACGGCTCGGCCTGCTTCCTCTACGGTGGCTGGCGCGGATCTGCTTCCTCTGCACCGCAACCTCAACCCTGCGACGTCTACACGGCTACCCCTTCGGCTTCTTCGCCAAGATCGGCTTCCTATCTGCATGCATCCTCTACAAACGGTCTTCAACGACAGATCTTCATTTTGGGTTGTTTCATTCCCTATTTAGGATTTTGCACTGTGATGGTTGCTTGGGATTTTTACATGTTGAATCTGTGATGTGCATGTAATGTCTGTGTGGATCTGAGTGCTACGAATGCTATTACATGTTCTTGCTTTCCTGAGATGTTCATATGGATGTTATTCTTTAGTGTAGATTTAAGCTTTTACTTGATGCTCTATTAGGTTTACCTAAGTTCTTAATTCTGCTAGTAGTTTAAATCGCTTGCTTGAATGATGATGTTATTTGTCCTTTAGATGCTCTCTTTATGTTAGGATTTATTTTGTGCTTGCTGTTCTGTTAGGTCTTGTTAGTAGAAAAGTTAAAAAAAGGTCTAGATATGTTTGTTTGCTGTCGTTCATGTGGTAGATCTGTTTTCTTGAATGTAGTTTCATTTGCTTTTCGGTTGCACTGCTAGATTCATTTACTTTCTATTGTCTTACTCTTGTTGCTGTGAATGGCTAGCTATAGCTGTGGTATTCGTCTCAATCACCTTACCTGTGTCCTGCGGCTTCTTCTCCCCTTCTATTCTTCTCTTCTAGGCAGCTTCTATTCTCAGTCTAGCGTCTCTTTTCTCTCATTCCCTCTCTTCTTTCTCTTTGTAGTCCGATAGATCCAGCTCTCTCTCTCTCTCTTTCTCTTCTCGATTCCAGTCTGACTCTTAGCTTCTTCACCTTCTTTAGTCCCTTCTTTCTTCCCCTCTTCTCTCAGTTTCCCTCTCTTCGCAAGATTCCTGTAGTAGCATAGCTTGCATGGTGGTTGCTTGACTTTATTCTTATCTGTTAGTTGAATGTTTGCTTGCTTGGTTTGAAGGGTTGGGATAGTATATCTAGCTGATCATCCTCTCGGCAGTCCTCTGCAAACTCTTTCCTTCCTCTGTTCCTCTCCCTCTTTCTCTTTACCTCATCTCTGCGTTTAGTTAGCAATTCCTTTTTAGCTCATCTCAATTCTTCTCACGGGAGAATTAGCTCTCTGTCCCCTCATTCCATTTCCCTCTCATCCTTTCTAATTCTTAGTTGTCTTGCTCTTCTATAGACCCTTCTTTACTCTTTTCTCTTCTCTAGTTCTTTCTTACCTCGTGCCTTTTTCTGTCAGTTATTCTCTTCTCCAGTCAGTTAGTCTCCTGCTCTATCTCTCTTCTTATCTCTGTCTTCTTTCTTTACCCTTCCCTTCCTGCAGCAAGTCTAGTCTACTTTTAGCCTTATTCTTTCTTCTCTTTCTCATTCTCGTTTACCTTAGCTCTTCCTCTCTTATCTCTAGCTAATCTTTCTTCTGTCTCACTCTCCCTTAGTGAAGTCAGTCCCTAATGTTTCTCTTCTATTTTCTCCTTTCAGTCCAGTACTTTACATTCTCGGTTCCTCAATCTTTTCCTTTCTCTCCTGGCCTCTCAGCAGTAGTTAGTTTAGTTCTTCTTCTTTCCCTTTTAGTCCCAGTTCGTGAGTCTTAGCTTTGGTCAAGAGTCGTGTCACCGGTACTCTAGTCCCTGTGGAGAACACGACATCTCGCTGCTATCTTAGCGGCAGCCCGTGCACTTGCAGGTGTGCAGTTTTGCACGATCAAAAAATTGGCGCCGTTGCCGGGGACTAGATATTGGTGATCGCGCTAGACCATAGACTAAGTCATTTCTTTAGTTTCCTTCCTCCCTTTTCGGCCCGACTTCTCAGCTTATGCGCAGGAGTGGAGACCATTCGTTGGCTCCTTTTGATCCTGAGATTGAGCGCACTTTTCATAAGCTGAAGAGAGAAAATCAACCTCCCCATCAAGAAGAAATGGGTGATCAAAACCCCCAGGCTCTTCTTCGTGACCTATGGATTCCTAGAGACCAAGGTATAGCCCCTGGAATTGTCCAACCTGCCATTTAGGCAAACAATTTTGAGCTCAAACCTGCACTAATCACCATGGTCCAGCAGACCAGATTTGGAGGTTCTCCCACTGAGGATCCCAATGAACACATTCGCACCTTCTTAGAATATTGCAACACTTTGAAGTGCAATGGAGTCACAACTGATGCCATTAGGCTCTCATTGTTCCCTTTCTCTCTTAGAGATGGTGCTAAGACTTGGTTGCATTCTCTGCCCCTGCATCTTAAGGACACATGGGAACACCTACTGCAGGCCTTTTTTGAGAGGTATTTTCCTCCCTCCAAGGCAGCAGAAGTGCGTGAGCAGATTACTAGGTTTTCACAATCTGAGGGTGAGAGTTTGTATGATGCTTGGCAGAGGTATCAAACCCTGCTTAGGATGTGTCCTCACCATGGCCTTGAAAGATGGCTGGTGCTGCAGATTTTTTACAAAGGTCTTACACACCACACAAGAGCCTTTGTAGATTCTGCAGCAGGAGGAGGCATAATGAACAAAACTCTTGATGAAGCTTTCAGCTTGATTGAGAGTATGTCCTCCCACCACTTTTAGTGGTCTAGTGAGAGAGCTTCTGCTCCTCCACGTCCTGGTATCTATGAGGTGAGCTCTAATGATGCCTTATCTGCACAGATTCAAGTTCTCACACGTCAAATGACTCAGCTCATGCCCTCATCTTCAGCCCATATAGCCACTGGATGTCAGATTTGTGGATCTCAGGGGCATACTCCAGCTGAGTGCCCTTTAACTTCCACAGCTGAATCATCTGAAGTCAATTATGCTCAGTCAAATGGCCCATATTCTCAAGCTTATAACCCAGGTTGGTGTCATCCAAACTTGTCTTACAAGAACACCAACCCTAGTGTGTCATCCTTCCCTGTGGGAACATCAGCACAAGGGTTTAGGCAGCAGCAAGCCCCTTCACATGCCTCATTTCAGCAACCTATGATGCATGTTCCAAACCCTCCACCTACTACTTCTCAATCAGATCAGTTGACCAGAATTGAACAGCTCCTTGCATCACATGTAACTAAGATGGAAGCTCAATACAATGATGCAAAGACTCAATTGACTGATTTGGCTAGTCGTGTGGAGAGTTTGCAAGCATCACAGGCTTCATCCAGCACACCTGGGAGGCTTCCTGCACAGCCTGAGGTCAATCCTCGTGGCCATTGTGGAGCAATCACTACTAGGAGTGGTAAAACCACATCTGAACCTCTTCTTCCAACACCACCCTTGTATGTGCCCCCTGTCTTTAGGTCTGTCCAGCAAGCAAATCCTGACTCACAGCAGCAGAAATTGCACCAACCTAGCTCCACTGCACCAGAACTAGCACCTGATATTCCATCTTCATCCATTTCAGCAGCTGTCCCTTCCACAAAGCCTAAAATGCCATTCCCTGAGCGGTTAGAAAAGTCAAATGAGGACAAGCAGTTTGCTAGGTTCTTAGAGATGATGAAAGATGTCCAGATCACCATTCCCATTCTAGATGCTGTCCTACATGTGCCTATGTATGCCAAATTCTTCAAGGAGCTGCTTACCAAGAAGCGGAGTATGGATGAGCTTGAGGTGGTCACTCTAACTAAGGAGTGTAGTGCAATCATTCAGAATAAGCTACCTCCTAAGTTAGATGACCCTGGTAGCTTCTACATACCTTGCAATTTAGGCTCCAAGAACTTTAGAGCCCTTTGTGACTTAGGCTCTAGTGTTAGTGTCCTTCCTCTTTCAGTCTGTGACGCGCTTCCTTTGGGAGATCTGCAGCCAACAACCATGACATTGCAGTTGGCTGATCGCACATATCGTCACCCAGCTGGAATTTTAGTAGATGTTCCTGTGGTAATTGGTACCCTGGCCTTTCCTGTAGACTTTGTTGTCTTAGAGATGGAAGATAGAAGTGAGCCTACCATTTTAGGAAGACCTTTCTTAGCCACTGCAGGTGCTGTAATAAATGTGAAGGATGCCAAGCTTACTCTCCAATTTGGCCAAGAGAAGCTAGCATTTGATATGAAACATCCCACTAACCTTCCTCATTGTCCAGATCAGTGTTTCTCACTTGATTGGGTTGACAAATGTGTTGTTGAGACATATGAAAAGGTTGAGGAGGTGGCATCAATTGAGGATGAATGCACTGCTGCATATTCTCATCATGTGGCACTTATTGATGGTCCAGTAGAGCATCCTAACACCCATAACCTTAGACAGCCCACAGCCCCAAAGGTAGAGCTGAAACCACTTCCAAAACACCTTAGATATGAGTTTCTTGGACCAGATCAGACCTTCCCTGTTATTGTTAGTGACCATTTGACTCCTTTAGAGGCTGGACAACTCCTTGAGATCCTTCGTAGATATCAAGCTGTCATTGGATATTCAATTGATGATATGAAGGGCATTGATCTAGCCACCTGCATGCATCGCATTCACCTTGAGGATGATGCTAAGCCAACACGTGAACACCAGCGTAGGCTTAATCCTCATCTGCAGGAGGTTGTCAAGAAAGAAATTCTTAAGCTTCTTGGTGCCAACATCATTTACCCCATCTCAGATAGTCAGTGGGTCAGTCCCATTCATGTTGTGCCTAAGAAAGGGGGCATAACAGTGGTTGCCAATGAAAAAGGTGATTTGATTCCCACAAGGACAACCACGGGCTGGCGCATGTGCACTGACTATAGGAAGCTTAACAAGGCCAAACGCAAGGACCATTTCCCTTTGCCTTTCATTGACCAAATGCTAGAGAGACTGGCCCGCCATTCTTATTTCTGTTATCTTGATGGATATTCAGGATTTCTGCAGATTCCTATTCACCCATCAGATCAGGATAAGACCACTTTCACTTGCCCCTATGGTACCTTTGCATACCGTAGGCTGCCATTTGGGCTTTGTAATGCCCCAGGACCTTCCAGCGATGTGTCATGTCCATCTTCACTGATCTTATTGAGAAAATTATGGAGGTTTTCATGGATGATTTCACTATCTATGGGCAGACCTTTGAGAGCTGTTTGGCCAATCTTGAAACTGTCCTTCAGCGCTGTCTTGAGGCAAATCTGGTTCTTAATTGGGAAAAATGTCACTTTCTGGTTAGAGAAGGGATAGTTCTTGGTCACTTAGTGTCTTCTAGAGGCATTGAGGTGGATAGAGCTAAAGTAGAGGTAATTGAGCGCCTGCCCCCTCCTGTTAATGTGAAGGGTATTCGCAGCTTTTTGGGGCATGCAGGCTTTTACCGCAGATTCATTAAGGATTTTTCTAAAATTGCTCGTCCTCTCACTTATCTTTTGGGCTGCGATGTTCCTTTTGTTTTTGATGAGGCTTGCATGGATGCATTTAGTAAGATCAAGGCTGCTCTTATTTCTGCACCCATTGTGCAATCTCCTGATTGGGATCTTCCTTTTGAGCTTATGTGTGATGCTAGTGATTTTGCTGTGGGGGCTGTTTTGGGGCAGCGGCATGACAAGGCTTTGCATGTCATTTACTATGCTAGCAGGACTTTAGATGACACCCAGATCAATTACACAACAACTGAAAAAGAACTGCTAGCTGTAGTATTTGCCTTTGACAAATTCAGATCTTACCTAGTTGGCTCAAAATGCATAGTGTACACAGATCATGCAGCCATTAGGTATCTTTTGAGTAAAAAGGATGCTAAACCTCGCCTCATTCGTTGGATTCTTTTGTTGCAAGAGTTTGATGTAGAAATTAGAGATAAAAAGGGGGCTGAGAACTTAGTGGCTGACCATTTATCTAGACTGCCCCATTCAGATTCAGCTTCTATACTTCCTATTGAAGACTCTCTTCCTGGAGACCATCTATTAGAAGTTTCTCTTGTTCAGTCTCGCACCCCTTGGTATGCAGATATAGTTAATTACTTGGTCTGCAACACTATACCTCCTGATCTCTCCTATCAGCAGCGTAGGAAATTCACACATGAGGCACGAAAATTCTTTTGGGATGACCCATATCTGTATAGGCATTGTGCAGATGGGGTTGTTCGATGTTGTCTTCCTCATGAGGAGGTTCAAAATGTGATTTTTCACTGTCATTCTGCTCCTTTTGGTGGTCATGCGGGTACTGCCAAGACCCAAGCAAAGGTTCTTCAAGCTGGATTTTATTGGCCTACCATGTTCAAGGATATTCATGCATACATTCAGTCTTGTGATCCCTGTCAGCATGCAGGGAACATGTCAAGACGACATGAGATGCCACAGCATGGTATTCTTGAGGAAGAACTCTTTGATGTTTGGGGAATAGATTACATAGGACCTTTGCCTTCTTCTCAAGGGTACAAGCACATTCTTGTGGCAGTGGATTATGTGTCCAAATGGGTTGAGGCTATACCCACTGTCCATGCTGATTCAAAATCTGTTTGTAGGTTGTTTAGGCAAATCATCTTTCCTAGGTTTGGAATTCCTAGAGTTGTGATAAGTGATGGTGGGTCTCACTTTAATCACAAGCAGTTTGAAGCTCTTCTAGCCAAATATGGAGTCCATAATCATAGAGTAACCACCCCTTATCATCCTCAAGCTAATGGGCAAGTTGAAGTTTCCAATAGAGAGATAAAGCAAATCCTTGAAAAAGTTGTGTCCAAATCCAGGACAGATTGGTCTCTTAAGCTTTATGATGCATTGTGGGCTTATAGGACAGCATACAAAACACCTATTGGCATGTCCCCCTTTAGGTTGGTTTATGGAAAAGCTTGTCATCTTCCTGTTGAACTTGAGCATAGAGCACATTGGGCAATTAGAAAACTCAACATGGACATGGGTCTAGCTGGGAAACATAGGAAGCTGCAGCTGTGTGAACTTGACGAATTGAGGCTTGATGCTTATGAAAGTTCAAGAATTTACAAAGAGAGAGCTAAAAAAATTCATGACCGTCACATTTTGAGGCGTGATTTCCACCCTGGACAGCTTGTCTTAGTTTTTGACTCTAGGTTTCATTTATTCCCTGGAAAGTTCAAATCTAGGTGGTTTGGGCCTTGTTTAGTCAAGAAAGAGCTAGGAAGTGGAGCTTTTGAGGTTGAAAGTCAATCTGGGGGTGTTTTCAAAGTTAATGGGCAAAGATTGAAACACTATTTCGTTGGGGAACCTATTCCTGAAATTAATGATGAGGATAATGGTGGAGATCAAGTCAGTCCTGACTTTGATTCTCCAATTTCTTTTGAGCCAACGTGATGTTCATTTTGTGGTCAAGCTAAGGACCTAAAACAAGCGCTTCTCAGGAGGCAACCTGAGCTGTTTATTCTTTCTGTTCTACTATAGTTTTCCTCTTTTACTTTATCTTTTGTCGGTTTATCCTTTCCCTTTTATTTTGCCATTTTCAGGTACATGCACTCATCCAGGCATGGCAAGCAGAGGGATGATGAGATACTGCCTATTTCAACTTTTGCACCCGGTGAGCTGTTTCCAATACTAAATTGTTATTTCAGAGTGTATGTTTGACTCAAGCTTGGGGGAAGATCTGTTCTTATATGGATAGTTTGCATATTCTTCTTGTCATACTCATGGGCACTGAAGTTGATGATGTGTAATTGATGATTTATGGCTAGTATCATTCTCATGTTGGGTTATTGCTGATTACATGTGACTGCCCTGATCATTAATATGTGCTGAAATATACTGCTGATTGAATACTTGGTCTGTAATATGTGGCTGTCTTGGTTTAATTCAGAGTTATCACATTGAAAATTGTTTAAGTGAACTGGGGTAAATATCAATTCTGTGTGATATCCAATTGGTCTACTCTTATATACATTGAAATCTTGTGTTGGCTTAGAAATCTTGTGATCCTTTAGTTTTTTTGATTCATTGCAAGTTACACATGTATCTTTACCTTTTGCGAACTGTATTGATTCTAGTTATCACTTCTAGAATAACAATATCCTAGGATTCATGCTTGGGCATAATACTTCATTTTAGACATTGATACTTTTGCTTGAATGAAAGGGTTGTGAAAGTGGTAGTCCTATCTTGAGCCAATAATTTGGTTGATTTACCTAAGTCCATGTCACATGGTACTTAGAGATAATGAAAACCGGTTAATGATGCTTAAAAAGAAAAGAAAAGAAAATATCTTTATCTCTGTTTTGTGTTGCAAAGTGTGAGTTGAATAAGTGACTTTGTCACATGAAAAAAAATGTTGAATAAGTGGCAGTTTTGCCCAATTGAAGTTTGAAATGTGTGAATAAGTGGCAAGCTTGCCCAAGGGTTGGAATAAGTGGCACTTGTGCCCATGGTGTGTTTTAAACTTGTTGAAAATCAGCAAAAGTAAAGTATCATGGCTCAAGTGTGGGCTTTTTCATAAGCTTCATGCAATCATTAGTCTCTTCATCTAAAATAGTAAATGCCTAAGTATGATTCTAGGATATGCTTATTCTTGACTGTGATATCTAGTCTTGATGCTTTTCAATCTTGGTTGGGTCCATGCAAACAATGGGTGCAATTTGACACTTTTGAGTAACTTGATTTGGTCAAAAACTCTAGAATCACTTTGATATCTTTGCTGGAATATTGGTTAAAAATCTGGACAGCTTGTAAACATTAAGTCAGACAGTCTTATTTGAATTATTGAGTACAATTGTCTAGCTGCTAGCATTCATTTATATCCTCTCATGTTTTTCTGGATTCCCTGGGTTCGATATCATTATATCATTTTGCTTGAGGACAATCAAATGTTTAAGCTTGGGGGTATGATTGGAGTTTCCATCAACCATGAGTGTAGTACAGGACGTCTTCCACGTATCCCAAATAAAGAAGTGTTTTCGAGTACATATAGAGCAGGTAGCACTCGAGACCCTTGATCTTCAAGAGGACCTTACCTACCACGAGTAGCCAATCAAGATCCTTGAGACAGCAGAACATCAGACCAGAAGAAAGGCCATTTGTTTCTATAAGGTGCAATGGAGCAATTATCCCCATCATTTTCGCTAGCTTGTCCAAATCACGAAGTCAAGATTCTCTTAAGGGGGTAGGTTTGTGACATCCCAACATTTTCCCTTATTTTATTTTCAATTATTTGGCATTTTCTATAATATCTTTCTTCTTTACTTATTTTAGTCCAGAGTAAAATCTAGGGCAAGTTATATTTAATTGTGGTCAAATTAAGTTGATTTTATTTTTGTTGAGTTTCTTATGAATTTTAGAATTTTTGATTCTTTTTTGGAATTTATTTGGAGTTTTTTACTATTTTATAGGCCTTATTTATTTTTCAGGAATTCTAGAAAATAAAATAAAATTTCAAAAATCTTCCCTCGCTCCTGGGTTGACACATGGACAGCCCAGATCTCCCTCTCGCAACATGGCACCATCCCTGCACCCACGCCTCCCTTCTCTCTATCGGACGGCCTAGATTCTCTCTCCTCGCCACGTGTCGCCATCTTGGCAGCCTATCTACCCCCTTCTCTCTCCCTTCCCTCCCTTTCTCACTAGTGTGTGGGCCCCACGCCTTCCCTCTTCCTCCTTCCATCCCATTCTTCTCCCCATGCAAGTGCCACAGCGAGCCGTTAGCCGCTCCACCCTTCCCGACGCTCCTTCCGGCCCCTCCCCTCTCCTGAGAGCAGGCTGCCTCCCCTCTTCTCTTGCGCCACATGCCCCACGCCCACCTTCCCCACTTCTTGGCACCGCCCTACTTTGTAAGATCGAGGAGGCCGACCAGAGAGGGTGAATAGGTAGTTTTTTAAAAAATTCTATTCTATCAATTATTTTACTAAACCAAGCATATAATGCGGAAGTGTAAATCAATTTGATTTAGCACAAATAAGGCCTAAATCAACTAAGTTCACCGAAGTGCACCAACACTCTAAGTCTATATCAAGTTTGCAATCCTAAGATGGTAAGCAATCAGTTTAATTCTATGAATATAAATTGCTTGAGTATAAATTGAGCACAAGAAAACAAATTACAATGACACGGTTTCTTTTTACTATAGCGTTCGAAGACCTGCCGGTCTCCCCTAGTCCACATTGAGGTAAACCCAAACTAATTGAACCGGCTCCATGAATTAAGCCTTCCACCTCAAATCCACTAGTGGTAGCTCTTTCCCGATCCGGGTAGGTGAGCTCCAACCTTCACAACTTGCTGGGTCCTCTCACAACCTTATTTGGAAAGATCACTGTGCACGACACCTCCAATGCCGTCTAGGAGTCAGCAAACTCTAAGGGTAACAAGTCAAGCCCCTTGTTTGACTCTCACCATGTGCAACGAATGCACAAGCTAAAGCGGATACGAAATCCACCTCTAGATGCAACACATGCAATCTAGAGCCTTTCTCCTTGCTTACAAGGTGCAACACATACACAATTGAGAGGAGGGCATCACACTAGCTCAAGAGAGTGAAATAGAGTGCAGCAATAACATCACCAACCAGTCACAAGGAGGTACTTATACCCCACACACAAAAACTAGCTATTGGAAGTAAAACCCTAGAAAAATTAGGAATTCCAGTAGTACCGCCGTTATAAGGCCGGTACTACCAGTCCCATCGCAACGGTCAGAAAACTAGCAGTTATTTAGCAAAATCAGAAGTACCACCGCACAAGGTCCAGTACTACCGCTTGACGGTAGTACCACTTCACACATGCAGAACTACTGTTTTCTCGGGGAAGAGAAATCTGCCAAAACGAAAACTTCTGGAAAAAGTATCGTAGGTATGTCGATACTTTCCTCAGTTGGTCCAACTGCGCAACACATGCTGATTTGACCGCAGGCCAGCCATACTACACAATAGATGTCGGTACTATCGACCTCCGGTCGTACCATGCAATACATGCTGGTACTACTGTTTTTCCAGAAGAGTATATATACTTCAACGAATTTGCAAAATACATCCGCGAATTATAATACCATGCATAAAAGGATCAAACTATGATTCCTAACAAGTTACAAAATACATTTGCACACTTTTGAAATCATAACACAAGGTATAAGTACATGGACTCTTCACGTTTGCAAAACACACTCGCAAACCTCAGTCACATGCTACAAGGATTGTGTATGAGCTTCACACATTTGTAAAACACATTTGCAAACATAAGCCTCATACGACAAGGAGTAGGAAACATGGACTTCAAACACTTGCAAAATACATTCACAATGTATAGTCCCATGTTACAATGATTCAACACGTAATCCTCAACTATTTGCAAAACACATTCGCAAATAATAGCATCATGCTACGGAGAGGTAAAACAAGTGAGATTGAGCTATCAACACATGATGAGACTCAAGCTACTAGACACGACCTTTCTTAATAGTATGGCAACCTATACTAGCAATCTGGTCTTTCAACTAAACACCAAGACCAGTAAAAAACTAGAAACAAATCCTTAGCCCTAACTATTCATACCTTTCCCTTGAGCCACCTCTTGAAGCTTGATGACGTTCATCTTTACTTCAAGTCTGGGTCATTATCTTGATATGTATCAACTCATGATTCATTCTTCACTTGAACTCCACCAACACATGATAGGTTTTTACTTGACTTGATGATCAACTTATGATCATCTTCTCTTAGACATGCACCAACTCATGGAATCTAGTCTCTTAGACATGATAGTGGCCTTCAACTCACGAATTATCTTCCATCCCATATCTTGACTTGATGATCTTCAACACATGAAGTCATCCTCATTTATAGAACCTAATCTATTCATCCAATTTATGAAAAATGTTAGTCCACAAATCAATTATTATCAATTACCAAAACTTCATAATTAATTCATAATGGAGGGACTAGATTCCGTGATCTTCCCTTTTTTTGGTAATTCATGACAATCTCAACAAATAATAAGATAAAGAATTGATTTACGAGCATACAACATGTGCACAACAATAGTATACTCTAAGATAAACTTTCAAAGTAATTAACTCATTTGAATAGAAGTGCTTATCATTTAGATTAATTGCTAGTAAAACTTACACATATGGTTATCATTAATCATCTAACCATTAATGTATAATGGAGGAAATAGATGATAACCTGATTACAAATAATTGAGTTTAAATTAATCATGAGTATATATGAACTACAAAAGCTATATATACTCAAAAAATATATTTCAAAGTAAAGTTCCTTAATGTATGGAAAGTAAGGGTATGGATCAATACTAATGAAACTGCAAAACATAGAGTAAACTCCTTCCAAATGTGTGCATACAAGAATGTATAATAGAGACATGTGCATATATTCAAGTTTGGATATTTATAGAGTTCAATCTATATTTTAGATCCGAGGAATGCATTAAGTTATAAGAATGTGATGTCGAATGCATATCTATATGATTTTCACCTTTTCATCCAAATGAGACTAAGTAACATTATAATCAATAAACACATTAGTCTCACAATTGTATTTATTATTTATCACATCCAAATGAGACTACGCAATATCATAATTAATAAATAAATTAGTCTCATAATTGTACTTATCATTATCACTAAAACCACTTAATGGATCTTGAACTTACACACTTTCCTCCCCCACAACTGTCGCTGCCCAAAATCCTCCGGTGAGCAATTCGGCCACCATTGCTTCACCTCCTTGGCCCTATAGAACCCCCTCCTAATCCTGCACCACATCCCACCTTCAACCTGATGAGGACATTACTTCCATGCATACAACCTTGCAAGGTCCAATCACAAGAGCTCGTTTCTAGGAGTGCATTTTGTTTCTAATAAGAATATGCTGCTACCTAATGCATGTGATGTGGGAAGAATGTCTACCTCATGTCGAGTTTGCTTACAACAGTTTGCTGTATTCTACCACAAAGATGAGCCCTTTTTAGGTAGGATATGGCTTTAATTCTCATGCTCCTATTGATTTATTGCCTATTCCTACTTATGAAAAAGTAAATTTAGATGCTAAGATGCATGCTAACTTTGTCCTTAAATAGCATGAAACAACTAAAGAAAATATAGAGCGCATGAATGCTAATTATAAGGTTACTGGTAGTCAGGGTAGAAAGAGTTTAATTTTTGAACCTGGAGATCTAGTGTGGTTACATTTGCACAAGATTTTCTAAATTAAGAAAGTCTCAGTTGATGCCTAGAGCTGATGATCAATTTAAGGTGTTAGCTAAGATTAATGATAATATTGTTCTAGCTACCGATCAAATAGTAAAGTAGGAGAGTAGTGGAGTGGTTGAGATGGATGAACAATGCTTACCCTTTTTTTCATGCTTAGGGCGTGTATATATATATATATATATATATATATATATATATATATATATATATATATATATATATATATATTTCTCCATGAAGCACAATTACAATCTTGCCCTTACAGCCCTACATCTCCCATAAGGGTACACAGGTCATTACATATATCATATTGGGCCTTACAATTCCCTAATAGGCTGGATGGGCTCAAGTGGGGGCCACCCCTACTACAGGAGCCTCTCATGGTAAGGGGCTTCTCACGGGCCGAAACCATGCTGCCGAGCCCTTTGGCCCCCTCCGTTCCTGCAACCTGTGATGCTTTCTGTGTTGGGTTGTACGGGCTGAAGTGATGGCATTGCCACCCAGAAGTCGTACCGCCCGTCGCCTATAGTGGGACACGTGGTGAAATTTTGCTGGCGTGTCGTGCGTTGTTAGTCAGAGTTTGACCGCAGTCGTGTGACCATTCGCGGTGTCGTGGGACATGTGCGCGCGCATGGTTGCTGGGTCATGCGGTGTCAGTTTCCGCCTGTTGGGCTTCCCGATCGTGGGGCAGCAGAACAAGCTTTAAAACTATGGTCACCATCGCGTCGCCATCCTTCACGCTTGACTACTTGCGAGAGCACTGCTTTCCACCACTGCTCCCATGCGTACTGCTGCCGTACACACCGCCCATTGCCACCGTCCGCCGTTGCCGTGCTTCTTCCTTTTGCCAGCCCCATTTGGTAGCCAGTGCCATGAGAAGACAAGCCAGAAGTGTGCCACTATCTTCCGCCCGCCATTGTGTGGAGAGCTGTAGCAAAAAATGGCCCGAGGTGATGATCGCTCTCGCCGGCTGAGCGGTGGTGTGTCGTCGAGCTGTAGCGGCTCTTCCAGCTGGCGGAGCTCGTCGGCGACGGAGATGGAGTATGAACTGGTGGGGCGCGACCCCTCACTAGCGAACAAGCGGTGGAGCATGGTGAGGAAGCTCAATGGCGTCTATTTAAACGTGCTGGGGCAGAGCCTGGTGATTGAGGAGATCATCCGGTCACTTCTGCGCAAAGGGAAGCTTTCAGACCGTGACACAGTTCATCCTCCCTCCACCGACGAGATGGAGCTGCACCCGATGGAGTTGGAGGCTGAGATCTTCATCGTGTATCTAGAAGCTGGGCTCCGATTTCCCTCCGCCATGTTAGTCAGTGAGGTGCTAAGGGCATATGGGCTAGAGCTAGCGCACCTGACTCTGAACGCCCTAGTGCGGCTGGCAGTTTACTGCTGGGTGTCACAAACAGAGACAGTGTGGCCCAGCACCCCTCTATTCTTGTTCCTCCATGATGCACGATGCTAGCCAAAGAAGTTGGACGGAGGGGAGTACTCAAACTTGGGAGCGTCAATTTTGTGTTGCGTTTGGCATGCATGAAGCTGTTCCCTGCGAACTCAACTCAGACCAAATGGGAGTCTAATTGGATGCGGTGGTGGTTCTACCACCATGTGGCAAGCGATGGTAGCTTTTGGTGGATGGGTCACCCTATGAAGTTCAACACCTCCCCTTCGGTGGCCCTCGATCACGACGATGAACAACGAGTGCGGAGGCTAGTGGGGATCGCCCTCTGGTTCAGTATGTGGGACCTCGCGGAGGAGTACTTGATGTACGGCGTGGCCCCGCTTGCCTGGCAGTGGAATATTCAACCCAATCCCATTCATGACGAAGGCATTCATCCGGCAGTGGCTTCACTGCCGAGGCCCACCAATCCAAGTGAGTCTTCGACCACACCTGTCGTGCACGAAGTGACCACTCTGTAGGTTGTAGTTTTAACTCTTTTTTATTGGTAGGACTCCTCCTCAAGGATGTGGAGCATGCTGCGACAGTGTTCCATGGGCCGTATGTGGCCAAGGAGCACAGTCTCCAAGAGGCGGTGACGGTGAACGTAGGGCGGATAAACCACATGTGTGAAGCTCTCGGCATCCCTGTGTCGGAGCATGCCATGCCAGCCATTGGCTGGGCTCGCACTCGGGATGACGACGACAAAGGGGAGGCCTCTCCTCCTCGTCGAAGGGCCCGGTCTCCTGCCGCATGGCCCCTGAGATCGTGCAGGACCGCTCCAAAGGCATTGAGGGTCGGGCGTCCCAAGATGGCGTTGTACGAGTACGAAAGGTTGACGACGTCGAAGGTGACGTCCTCGCTTCTCGCATTGTCGCCTTGCCCAAAAGATACTTGCAACTATATCTGGCCCAGGGCTTTCAACGGTTGAGCCCCGAAGCCCTGGAGTGGGATTCCCGGGGAACCTAACCTGCTTTGGGGAATTCCATTTGGTCGAAGGTTGTCGTGAATAAAATGTCTACGGAACTACCCCCGTCGACCAGGACGCGTTTAACATCGCATCCTGCGATGGTGGCCTGGATCACCAGGGGATCCTGGTGAGGAAAGTCAACTCTGTCTGCATCGGCGATGGTAAAGATGATGTAGCCAATGAGGATAGGCTTTCTGCTGCTGCGCAGATGAAAATTCTAGCGAGGAGCCCCTGGATATGACGTTTATGATGCAGCGATGGCCTTCCTCTAGGGCCTGTATCCATAGAAGGCCTTCGGGGGCTGTTGCACGTGGGCCACTGCTGGGGTCCCCGCTTCAATGACCCTGTCCCTAGCGACGCTTTAGCAAAGCGTCGCAATGGTGGGGCATGTCCACGTGAAGTGGTCGCCCCGGCTGTGCACCTTACACCAAGCCCGTGCTATTGGCGCTCCCCTTCACCACACGCTCCATCGTCCCGGCCCTACCTCGCCCACGTCCGCGACCTCTGCGACCCCGTCCTTGGCCAATAGGGACGCTATTGTCGCAGCCACCTTTGATGTCGAAGACATACCGAGCCTTCTGGGATTTGTGATGCTTGCAGTTGGATTTGTCATTCAACGAGTTCTGCTTGCGCTTGGAGGCATCCTTCGGAGAGTCCTGCTTGCGCTTGGAGGCATCCTTCGGGGAGCCCAGCGCCTGCTTAGTGTCAGAGGTGTCGCCCCTATGCCATCACGCATCTTCTTCCACCCTTGCATACTCCATTTTGTCAAGAGCTTGGTGACCATCTTTATCGGCTTGCACACGTTGTACTCAGCCAACGGCCCGGGGCGAAGGCCTTGGATCGCTGCGTTGATGATCGTGGTCTCGTTGATGTCCTTAACTTGGCAGTGAACCTGAGTGAAGCGTTTGAAGTACTCTCGGGGCCTTTACGAAGGCTTCTGCTTGATGGTAAAGAGTTGAACCGCATCGACCTGCTCGACGTAGTTCCCATGGAAGTTGTTGTATAGGTGGTCTCGGATCTACTCCCACGCATAGATGGAGTTCGGCTCTATGGTAAAAAACCAAGAGAGTGCCACTCCCTGCAGAGCGAGCGGCAGCCCCTTCACCTTGGTGAAATTGTCTCCGTTGGTGGCCTCGATGGCGATTTCGCACACGCGAACAAACTCCCTAGGGTCTGTGTCGCCCTTGTATGGCTCGATAGTGGGGAACTTGAAGTCCTCTGGTCATGCCGACTGCTGCAGGGTGGAGGAGAGTGGAGACTCCAGATCTACACGTCGGAGCGTAGTGCGACCAGAGGTGGGAGCGTTGTGGCTGTCCGCTCGGTCAGATGTAGCTTCCACCATCGCTGTCGGTGGTGTTTGCTAGCTCTGAGCTTCCTACATTTCCCGCACAGCACCTCAGAGGTCTACTAGCTTGTGCTACAGTGTACCGAGGGCCACTAGCAAGGTGTCTCCACCGTTGAAGTGGTTGCACCTGCCTGAGCGGTGGTGCGGGTTGCTGGTGACTACAGCCTGCTCAGCAAAGCTATTCAGCGCGCCGGTGCAACGGGCCCCCTGGTCGACATCGAGACCGATGCGGCTGTCGGGACCACCTATCGCCCCCGCACTGGATGCTGGGTCACTAGGCATGCTAGTGCGAGCGTCAACGTCGGTGCTTCCGCTGGCCCGAGAGCCACTAACGAGGCTAGCTGCTACACCATCAGCAGGGCCAGCCGCGGATGTTGACGTCGGCATTCGTCATGCCAGCGCTGCCTCCCACGCCGGTCCCCGATGTCGACGCATGCAGCCCACCGATCGAGGCCCTGGCGTTTGCGACTGCTACCATCGTGTTCTGCTCTTCTTTGTTGTCGATGAAGCTTTCTTGGGTGCCATCACTTCTCAAAATCTACGACTTGCCCTCTATCATTCCCACAAACGGTGCCAACTGTTGTGGCTACTAATCAAACAATAAAGTAGGAGAGTAGTGGAGTAGTTGAGATGGATGCACAATGCTTGCCCTTTTTCCATGCTCAGGGCGTATATATTTCTTCATGAAGCACAATTACAATCTTGCCCTTACATCCCTACGTCTCCCATAAGGGTACAGAGGTCATTACATATTTCATATTGGGCCTTACAATTCCCTAACAGGCTGGATGGGCTCAGGTGGGGGCCACCCCTACTACAAATACATATAAGCTTGATCTGCCTATAGAATTCAGGGTTAGTCTCACATTTAACATTGCATATTTGAAGCTATATTTGGGAGAAAAAGCTGAGCTTGAGTTGAGGACAACTCAAATGCAAAGGGAGGATGATGAGGACACCACTTCCATGCATACAACCTTGCAATGTCCAATCACAAGAGCTTATGTACGTCAATTGAACTATTAGGTATCTTCATTTCTAGAAGTGCATTTTGTTTTTAATAAAAATATGCTTCTACCTAATGCATGTGATGATCTTTTAATTAGGAACTTAGGAGCTGATCACGAAAAAAAACATGTGCAATTCAATTCAGCCTCCGGAGATAGTACTAACTTCAAACAAGCATAGAGTTCACATACGGACTCCGTTTGGGCTCCACGAGTACTTGATTGAAAGCTTATCTCATCCTCTTTTCAATGAATCTAACCCCACCTCCAAACTCTATCTAAGCACACCGCAATCTACAAAACAGTCCATTGTTGTCCCGGATTTCAAAACGGGCTGGTATTGTGCCACCTCCGCTTGGGCTCCTAGGCCTTGTAACCCTAGGGGCGTGCCCCCAACCCCCTAGCCACTACCCTCTAGCCGTCATCTTCATATAGTATCATGTGTGCTATACTTTAGGATTTGGATTTTGTTTGCTTAGTTTCTCCTTTGTGAAAACTCTTGTTCTCCACTTGTGTCGACAAGATCAACTGTAAAGAACCAATGTGGAATCTCACCTTTTGAACTCAATCATATATTTGCAATTTAGATTGTTTGTTACTTTATTCTTGCTTGTTCTTCGATTTTTTTGCAGAAATTGATCCTTGTGATTAGGTCAATCAGGTCTTTGCCATGGTTGATAATGACTTGGTGATAAGTTTAGCGATTGCTTGGCTTGTACGTGTTGTGTTCATAGCCTGGATTGTGAAAGTTGATCATCGTCCAATCATAATTAGCCTTCTCATTGAAAGATCGGGACAATATCAGTTCATCAGAACCCCCACTCCTGAGTGCCAAGGGCCTTTGAAATCATGCTCCCTCATTCTAGCACCGTCAAACACATCAACGAGCACTTGTTAGAGTTTCGACCATTGCCAAGCTTCACCAACGCGCCAATGAGTTTCCCTAAGCCCTTGCGAGCACCCTTCACTCCGTGCAAGAGCACTACCAGAGCGCCGCCCCCGCAAAAGCCCATGCGCCGTCACCACCTCTACTTGCCACCGGCCGCCTCCATGTGCCCTGAGCCGTGTGCTAAGGTGAAGCCGAAACCCCCTTACTCTCCTCTCTCTGTTGTGCTGCTCATCGGCCGCCGTCATGCCCCCTTACGCTGGTGACCCATGGGTGTTGCATGCTAGCACCAGCCGGTGGGCCACGTTGACGCTCAAGCTGACATTGCAGCCAACATGGTGGGCCACGCGGGTGCCACACCAGTGTGTGGGTGCCACGCTAGCCGCCCAGTCAGTGTGCACTGCCCATGGTCCATGGACCCGATCCACATAGACTGGGCCCACACGTTAGCCTTATGCCAGAATTCAAACCCAAGGGCTCACATCGACCGAAAATAGAAATTTGATGTTGTCATCATAATTATCTTTTTCCTTCGAAAAATAATTCCAGAAATTCTAGTTTTCAATTTCTTTAGAATTTAAACTTCTAGAACCTGTTCTCCTTCATCCTAGCCCCGATTGAACTCATTCAGATTTCTAAATTCATATAAAATCATGATCTATCCAAATCTACAATGTTTTTACATTTTTTGACTTTATTTGAATTGTATTTGAATTTAGTGGGTTATTTTCAAGTGTAGACTGCGACAATTCTAAAGAATGCTTCTACGATGATTCACACCAGTCAACGAAGCAAGGCAAGTTACACATCTTAACCTTATTGATCCTAGTTTGCAAATAAAATTAGCTTATTTTAACTTATATTGCACTACTTAATTTTATTCATAGTTTTTTCGATTCTGTTTTACCTTAGTTAATACCTAGCTGTTAAGACACCTTTGGCATTGCAAATTCCTATACCATGTCACCCTAGAATAAAAGTCTAGTTAGTACACTAGTATTAGCTAGAATATTTTTGTAGCAAATGCTTAGACCTGCTTAGAAATAATTTTAGGCTTGGAATAACTTTTAACACAGACCTTTGGCATTGCAAATTCCTAAACTTTGGCTATAAGACTGTACTCTTTTATTTAATAAAGTTTATCATTGAGGTTAATATGTATCCCTATTTTCATTGTGTGCACTAGTTGATCCTTGACTAGTGCGATTTACACAGAGGAGCCAGAAGGTGTCACACGGGAAACAAAGACACAATCATGACTCAAAGGAAAACAACGACGGGACTATTGATTGCACAGAGTTGTAAGGAAGGAAATTCCAGGCAATGGTGGCGCGCTAGAAATGAAAGCAAATAATGTGGCTTGGGTTCCCTCTCCCACACAATCTCTATTTATCTTAGCTTGAGATCCTATTTTGACTCCAATTCCCCAAACAATTCATTCCACAAAACCAACTCCTCTCAAACATACATCCCCATTTCACTTATTTTTTACTCCCTAATTATGCATAAGCCCCTAAGGCTAAATTCGGGGTATTACAGAGTCCTTGTCCCTAATCTTCGTGGCATGATCCTAAAGTGTGCAAGTGTGCGAATGTGTTTTGCAACATGGTGTGAATTAGAGTCCTTGTCCTTAATCATTGTGGCATGATTCTAAAGTGTGTGAATGCATTTTACTACATGGTGTGAATCATACTTTGACTTTTGTTTGCATGATACTACAATTTGTGAATATATTTTGCAAATTAACTGAAGTATATGCATCTTAGCTCTGCTGGCGGTCTAATCGGCCATTAGTTGGCTGCCTGACCGGCTCCTTGTGAGCTGTATGATCAATCGTGTTGTCTGACCAGGCTATGTGCCAGTTGCTTTTTTTGGAGAGCATTTTATGGTGTTTCTTAGAATTTTGGCCGAGCGAACAGACCAACATTGTTTGTGCGGTCTAACTGGATCTGGTGGTCTGACCGATCCCTATGTGGGTGGTCTATAATGGCTAGTTTTCCAGCCATTGCAGTGAAGGCTAGACTGATTGGCCATGTGTTGTCGATCAGACCGGTCCATACAGATTTTTCTGGAAATGAGTTAGGCTAATTTTTCTAGAAATTGAGTCCAACAGGTAGTTTCTTGGTGTGAGATATAAATACTTCCTTGTGACTAGTTGGGCAAGGTTACTGGTGCTCTATTCTTCTTCCTTGAGCTAAGAGCAAGCCCTGTCACCTCTTATGTGCATGTATTGTGCTTAGTGAGCTTAGAGAGGAAAAACACTGCGCGTATGTTGCACTTGATGGTGGATTTTGTGTCCTTTGAGTTTTGACACTTGATTCATTCAAGTGAGCATCTCCAACCTGTTACTCTTAGAAGTTGTAGACTCCCAGACGATGTGGAGGTCTGGTGATCCGGTGATCTTCTCAAAGAAACTTGTGAGAAAGCTCGACTTGTTATAAGTGGTGTGGTGCTCGCCATCTCCAGAGTAGAGGAAGAAAAACCCTAGTGGAATTGAGGTTGTTTTCTTAATTTGTGGAGACAATCTAATTTATTTGGACTTACCTCAAAGTGGAATAGGGAAAATCGATAAGTTTTTGAACACCATGGTAAAACATCATGTGTCATTTATGGTTTGCTTTCTTAAGCTCAATTTACATACTTACTTTCTTAATCTCAATTTACATACTTGCAATTTATATTCATAGAAATTAAATTGATTGCTTGTTGGTGTCGGTAAAACCATAGGATTGAAAACCTTGACATAAACTTAGCGTGTTGGTGCACTGAGGTGAACCTAGGTGATTTAGGCCTTATTTGTACAAAACCGATTTGATTTATGCCTCCACATTGAAAAATCAGCTTTAGCCAAAGATATTTTAAAAACACATGTTGACCCTCCTCTAGTCGGCCTCCTCGTCCTTAGAAGTGGCATGAGAGTTTGGTCTCTTATTAAAGGATGGCCACTAGTGATATAGTGTACATTGATGAGACACATCTATTTGATAGCATAAATTATGCTCTTTAAAAGATCTGCATGTCATGTTACTTTAAGGCTATGATCCCTAAAATATGACGGATTGTAGACGTGAGTTTTTCTCTTCCAATATATCCTCTTGCTCCAACAAATGAGGAAGAGAAAATTTTACACCTCGACGCTCAAGCAATTAACGCTTTTATTTAATGCTTTGAGTGTTGAGGTGTTCAATGATGTATACGATCTCAAGAGCTCTCATAAGATATAGACACAACTTCAAGATGATTATGAAAAGTCCACACAACCAAGGAGGATTGCATAGAAGAATGGATGTCAGAAGAAGAATACTCAATCTCTAGTTCCAACAATGATAAGTCCACAAGCCCATCCACACCACCTTATTGTTTTATGGCTAATGGTAATGAAAAGGTGAACGATGACGTTAAGCCTACTTATGATGAGCCTATGGATATGCTAAAGGACTTGAATGGATACCTTGGTAAGGAGAAATCAAAATTCAATGTCTGAAGAAATAATTTATTTCTCTCAGGGATTTTTTATGAGGAGCTAAAAGAAGCTTATGAGACTTTCCTTTTCAAGGACCTCACCAAGTGTTAGGTTGATACAGATATTAAATGTGATTTACTAGATGATATGCCATACATAGCTCCTAACCCTTGCATCTCATCTAAGGTTAACATATCCACCTATTGTGATGATTTAATTGATATTTCTTATTGTTTTAAATTAGATGTTTCTATTTTTCTCTATGTCTAGTGATACTAACCTTATAGAGGAAAGTGAAGAGCTCAAGGCTCAAGTCACAAAATTGAACGATATCTTTGGAAAGGTGCTATAAAGGGAATGCTTATCTTAACAAACTCTTAAGTGATAAAAAAATCAAATGACAAGAGAGGTATTGGCTTCATCTATAAGAAGAACGAGAATAGCAAGACAAGACACAATGTAAGACATACGAAGAATGTCAAATGTCTTGTTTTCAATAAGAAGAGTCATTTTGCCTTGGTATACCCGAATCAAGTTGAGAACAAATCAAGATTATCAAGGAAGAGGTAAACCAGAAATGAGCAAGCCAACAAGACAAGAAGGGGAAGCAAATGCCCAACTTGCTACAATTGCTGGGAAAATGGACACATCGGTAAGGATTGTCCCATAGGTAATACACCTAAGCATGCTATTTATAATAATCAATATTACATTAGGAGGACTAGAGATGGAAGGGTAATTGCTAGACGTGTTAGTTCACATAAGACTATTGCTAGGGCCATTTGAGTGTCCAAATCACTTGTGATTAATATTCATGGACTCAACCGAGTTTGGATACCAAAATATGCTTAAATGCCTAATAGGTACTTGGAAATACATTAGAAGCTTGACTCCTTCATGAAGAGGTGGACTCCACTATGTGAAAAACTAGAACCAAGCTTGAGGATGCTTATTTCACATCATGAACCAATAATATCTCAGTAACAAGTATCTAAATTGAAGTATCTAGCCATTTACCTTGTGTAGATTGCATTGCATGAAAATCATTTTAAAATGTGTGTTCGAGCTTTAATTCAAAAACTTCATTATTGTAATCTTGAGCAAGATACAAGTGGCACATTAAGAGGAAGTGCTAAATCATAATCATATATATCACATCCCTAAGTGTGCCCAAATTAATTAAGTGCTAATATTGATATTCAAAATCGAGCTTTTTAGCCAAAAGTCAAAATTTCAAAATTATTGACATATCTTTGAAAAACTAGTTAAAAATGTATACAAATGCACTTCAAAGATTTCCAATGTTTTGGCTTTAGAAAAACTAATTTCAAGTAAAAATGGATTTCTAACCCACCCAAACTAGCAATATGGTATCTACTTTTGGCTTTAAATTCAAAAATTGCCCAAAATCTATTCTAAAAGGAATTTAAAAATGTGTTCAATACCAAAAACCTAGAGTTAACTATTCTAAATATTTTTGGAATTCAAAAGTTTTACAAAAAGCCAACTAAACAAAAGTTATTTGGTTTTGAACTCATCCAAAATCCTAGTTTGACCTAAGTGTCACAATCTAGCACTTAAGTGAGTTTTACCATTTGAGCCAAAACAATTGGACATATATTGGTTCACAAGGGTATTTCTAACTCATACATGCAAATGGATGCTCAAAATACCCTCACATGCTCATTTTGGCAATCTTAAATAAATTTCTTGAAAAAGAGTTTACTTTGCAAAATAAAAGCTTAATTTGGTAAGAAAACTAATTTCAAAATGATTTATGTAGCCTATCCTAGTTGTAAATGCTCAAAACATGGTTTGTGATTGATCGTGTGAAACTTTGGAGCAAAATACAACACTTCTCCCAATTGGTCTTAATCTCTCTCATCTATTTTTCTGCTGTCAGGTTGTTTCAATGCTAAGTGGTCTAATCTCTTTCACACCTCTAGTCTGACTGGTGCTAGCGTTCTAGCTACTTGCAATTTTGCGATCTGACTACTACTATTTCTATGGGTTTTTCTTTTTAGGCCCGAATGAGTATCTTCTCTTCTCACATAGTCAGACCCCTCTCAGCCCTACTCCTCCTTCTCTTCTTGCTCCCTTGGTCATCTCCGATCGCCGTCTTTCACCACCGATCATCCCTTTCCTCACCAGAGGTTCTCAAAAGGTGACTCTCCACTTCCTCTCTCTTTCTCATGGTTGGTTTTGTATTATCCCTTCTTGTTCTCACCATAGTTCAAAACCCTAGGTGTAGATAACTTGAAATCTAGCCAAGTGTTTCAAGTGCTTGTTCTCTAGTTCCAACCCCTCTCATCCTAAGACAATAATCCCTCATTCCTCTACATGCATTGATTTTATTTCAATTTCCCCCAAATTTCTAGTGTTTAAGGTGAATTTCATATGATTCCTTCAAATTGGTGGAAAATATTCCTTGAGCAAGTAGATTGGGAGTAGATTGTTGAATGTATAATGTGCCAATGCCTAAATTTTTAGTAGAAGGAAACTTTTCAAAAATTTGAGGCCATTCTTGTTGGGCACGGTCTGACCGGCCTTATAGTGGTCTAACCACCAGCAGCCGAACGGTGTGATCACCATGGGGCTGACCGGTGCATCTCACCTCTTATGTGCATGTGTTGCACATAGTGAACTTGGAGAGAAAAAAACCTTGTCCATGTGTTGCACTTGATGGTGGATTTTGTGCCCTTTGACACTTATTCTTTCAAGTGAGTGTCTCCTACTTGTTGCTCTTAGAGATTGCCAACTCCTAGATGGCGTGGAGGAGTAATGGTTTGGTGATCTTTTCAAAGAAACTTGTGAGAAGACCCGGCTTGTTGTGAGTGGTGTGGCACTCGCTATCTCTGGAATGGAGGACGAGCAACCCTAATAGAATTGATGTGGTTGATTTAATTCATAGAGTTGATTTAATTCATAGAGTTGATTTAATTCATTTGGGTTTACCTCAACGTGGATTAGGGGAAACCAGTAAGTTTCCAAACACCACAGTAAAACATCATGTGCCATTTGTGGTTTACTTTTTTTAACTCAATTTACATACTTGTAATTTATATTCGTAGCAATTGAATTGATTGTTTGTCACCATAGGATTGCAAATCTTAACATAGACTTAGGGTATTAGTGCACTTAGGTGAACCTAGGTGATTTAGGTCTCAATTGTACAAAACTGATTTGACTTATGTTTTCGCATTGAAAAGTCAATTTTAGCCAAAGATATTTTAAAAACACTTATTCATCCCCTCTAGTCAGCCTTCTCATATTTACATAGCTACCGGTGGCACACCTTTTTTCTGTCTCTAGCAGCTCGCCACCACCAGATGAGTCACCTCATCACCTACCGTCGTCGGACACGTTGATGCCACCCCCACCGACCCCGCCCACCGCCCTTCCCCTTGCTCGTGTTCGGTGGCGGCATCGCCACCCCAGTCTCTATATAAGTCCAGTGGGCATAGGTAAACCCTAACCCTAACCTATGAACCTTGACCCTAACTCGCCGCCTCTGTTGAAGAGGCCATCAGCGACGGTGACCGGAGAAGAAGATGATGGATAGCCTCACTGGAGACTGAGATGGAGGTGGGCTGGAGCACGAATTTTGACGCAAAATTGGACGGTGAGAAATTTGGCTGATTTTCTACCAAAAAATAGTCGAATAATGTCTAGCACTTTTGAAAAGTAAAATAGCTATTCGTTTGTTAATTGTTGATTAAGACTGTATATCCACCTTTCAGGCCCATTTTGGAACACATATATTACAAAGGAAATAGTTCAATTCTCACATGAATTGGAAAAAAATTTGGCATTCCAAACAGACGGCGCCTAGATGGTGTGCCCTTTGTGGACACAAACTTGCTTCATGGAAATTCAAGGACTTGTACTATAAAGCTTGAACACTAATGGAGATCCTGCAACATTGGATTCTGCATGACATTGTAGTCATGAAATCTACTCGCTCCCACATCCATAATCAGTGGCGGATCTAGAATTTCGCCATGCCCTAAGCTGAAATCTAAAAGGCTAATGGCCTAGAAGTAACACCAATTTATACCTACCAATGGCGTAACAAAAA
Source organism: Dendrocalamus latiflorus (assembly GCA_017311315.1). NCBI lineage: Eukaryota > Viridiplantae > Streptophyta > Magnoliopsida > Poales > Poaceae > Dendrocalamus > Dendrocalamus latiflorus. Next base: position 12,018,114 of record CM029629.1, on the reverse strand, counting down.
TATATCACAAATGCATCGTTGATATGAATCTTTAGCTTAATGCTCCACATACAATATAATAACCAAAATTTATTGGTATTGCAAGAATCACTACAAGAAATGTGTTATTTTTTGACGTATTTAGCATGACAACAGGTCATAATGTCATTATATCATCCGGTTTATGACATTATGTTTTAGGCATTTCGACTTAGTGACAATAAAAAGTTGTATGTCACAAAAAATGTCATACAACTAGTCCAATTCCATCCAGTGACGGTATTTGCTATGTCATAAGGACTAATTTATGAATGTCATAAATCTATGACAGAGGTTGTGTGTCACAAATTATTTTATTGAATTATTTTAAATATTCTTGTCCATGTTGGCATGCCCTATTGCCACGTGGTCGGATGGGCCCATATACCATTTTTTTCTTTTATTTTTTCGCATAATATCTCAGCCCACCAGCCCTATGTTTCCTATGAAATAGGCCCATATATTACAGCCCACCAGATGGTTTTTCCTTTTTTTATTATTTATCGCCATATATATCTCAGCCCTTTCCTTCCTACATGGGCCATCTATTCGCAGAAGCCTAAACAGAAATTCGAAACAACATTAATAATAACAAGAAGTAAATAAATAGACCAAACAGAAATTCGAAACAACTAATCATGTAAGTAGACACCCTAATATGACTTTCATTGGGCACAATGGTTTTTGTTCTATCAATACAAAACATGCTTTTATTCCTATCAGTTGTACAATCAAAACACGTGTTATCAATTGTATAATGAAAACACGTCTTGAAATTTGTAGTTTAAATCTAAACATCAAGATACAATCATGAAGAGGAAAAACCAGTTGAACCATATATCTCCCTGTACCATTATTAGTAGTAAGAAAGTAGGGTGTGCGCCAAAGATTGGATGCCTGGCGCAGTGGCGCGATGTCTCCCCGCCACACCAAAAATTTTGGAGCCAAAATGTCATTTCTATCCAGACATATACTACAACAGGTATCGTTTGGACAAGGGTGATACAGTAAAATTGCCCATACCGTGCCCTATTCAGGTCACTGCTCCCCCAAACCCTAAACAATCCAATTCACTCCTCTCAGCAGCCGCCACTTCGTTGCCCCCATCAGCTGTAACCTGGGAAGAGGGTCCGCCGCCCTCCGCGCTCCGCCCCGACGACGCCCTCCGCTCTCCGCCCCCGACGACGCGCTCCACCCCCGACGACGCCCTCCGCCCCCACGACGCCCTCCGCCCCCGACGACGCCCTCCGCGCTCCGCCCCCGACGACGCCCTCCGCCCCCGACGACGCCCTCCGCCCCCGACGACGCCCTCCGCCCCCGACGACGCCCTCCGCGCTCCGCCCCCAACGACGCCCTCCGCCCCCGACGATGCCCTCCGCGCTCCGCCCCGGCTTCCTGAACTCGTGAAGATGGCTCCTGGTCGGAAAGGGGCGAACCGGCCCTCAACCAGGCATCAACCAGAAGGTAACTTGTCGACTGCCCCCCTCTTACTTTGCAATCCATATGGTGGGGAACTGGATCTCTTGATTTGGTATGCAATCTCTATTTCGCTTAGGGTTAGTGATTACAGTTGGTCTGGACCTCATCTACGCCTGGACTGCAGGACTACAGCTGGTCTGCAACATGCATGTTGATGCGTAGTAGAAAACGGATCCAGATATGGATCATGTTCTTGGATAACGACTTCTTGGTATCCCCGCTGGATAGTGATAAGGGAATCTTAACCTGGAACAGCATATTAAAATGACAGATATTGGTTTAAATGGTTAGTGTCAGTGAGGTTCTTATCTTGGCGAATCATGACAACAGATGCATAACAAACAATAGCCGCAGAGCACAAATCTGATCACAAAGTGAGAGGTGGCAAAACCATCACCTCACTACTCTGACAGTTGAAAGAATTGTTGCATTGCTTTTCTACAAGTGCACCTCACAATGTATATGCCAAAATGGATATATTACCAATCACATCAAAAATTAAACAAATAAGGAGAGATGGCATCTATAAGAAGCAAGACACTAAGCAAAACCTTTCCATGTAAAGTGAGAATTGGTGCAAAACCTGTCATAATTGTATTCTGCGGGATTGGATCTGGCACCACAGAATTTAGTTAATGAAAACATAAAAATCAACCAAAGAATTCTTACATTGAGATGGAAATTGTTCTGATACATATGCATATGGCAGCAAAAGTGCCTGAAACAGACAGGCTATTAATATAAGATTTTTGGAAGTTTTCCATTTTCTGAGCAAGATTTGGATCCCACAAATCCATTACTCATAAGCACTCAGCCACTAGGCCATTATCAGAGTAAACTTGGATGAAAGAATTCACATCAGACGAACTATGACATTTAACAAGGTACAACCTACTGGATGATACATTGTTGCAGACTACAGCTTACAAAACATGTGAATTTTCTCTATTTTCTCTTTTTAGCTGGCTGCCAATATATAGGTCAGTTTGCTTTATTTTCTTAGACAGGGAGTCTAGCTGCTGCTTTTGACAGCAAATAGCAATAGCAGTTGGAAGTCTGCCAATCTGCCAAATTTGTATCTGCCAAATGTGTCTTCCAAAGTTGTGTCTTCTTGCTTACAATGATGTCCAAAACATGGGAAATATTCAGCTGAGAGTGGACCTTAATCTTGCTGCAGAAGTTTTTGTTTAGTGAATACATTCTCTTGTAAGCTCAGAAGTTTTTGTTTAGTGAATGCATGAGCAACGTGTGCTGTAAATAATTACCAATGAAAACCACATCTGCTGCCTGTGCTTTTGATTAAAAAATCACATCATTCATCTATTTGATTTTAATTAGGCTCTCCCATGGCTGCTGCTACTATAAAATCTACTAGTATGTCTTTGCATTGATCCTCTGCCACATTCCTTGTTCAATAGGTGTATTTTTTAGCTGCTACTTTGCTGTACTAAAATCTGAATATGGTGTCTTACATTTGTTTGCTGTCACTTTGCTGTACTAAAATGCTATTCATTTGCAAATAACTCTTCACATGCTTTTAGTTATTTAATTTTCTGTTTGTATGTAATTTCAGAAGCAAACCAAATATAAGGATGCGCCACCAACTGCGATTGATCTTTTCAAGGACACCCACTGCAGCAGCAAGTCAGGTTATAGTGAGAATGCGAAGGATGCCATTGTGAGTACCTTTCCCTATCTTCTCTGGTACTATGATGAACAACACTAGGGATAGAAACCTGAATTTTTTGTGCTATTGCTGCTAGGCTCAAATGGAGGCCTATGTTGCTCAACCAACACAAGAAGGGCATGATCCGAAGACTCCTATTCAAGCTGTAGCTCATGTTCTGCCAAAATCAACTTTTCTTCGCAATGTTGGCATGCAGTCCGCAGCAATGAAAGAGAAATGCCAAAGCTGCTGCAATGAATGATCGTGTACATGAGCTTGAGAGTGAATTGCATGCTGAGAAGTTAGGAGCATTAGAACTTCGATCACAGTTGGAGAATCTGCAGAAGCAAGTAGAGGATCAGAAAGATGCAGCAAAGAAGCATGAAGAAGAAACTGAGAAGCTGAAGCAGCAAGGAAGTGAGATCCAAGGCTTCCTTCGTTCGTTGTTTGGCAGCAAGTATGCATCACCTGATGCTCAGCAGTAAGCTCTCAAACTCAATTAGGCTCTAGATGATATTTTGGTGACATCTGTGACTGTGAGGCTGTGGATGCTATTTTGGTGATCGACTTTAACTTCCAACAGAAACCTAGTGTGGATGTAGATGCTTTTTTGATATGGTCATCTGTGATTGAGGTTGTAGATGCCATGTGTGGTGAATTTGGCAAGCTCCAACAGCAACCTGAAATTTGAGACTTGGTCTGGATGTGTGCTAAATTGGGTGATGGATGTAATGATATTTGATAGTTAATTTAACACTTGTGGACTGGTTATGATATGCAATCATATTTCCATATGTTGTTGGTTGATTTGAATCTGATTTGTGTATGGGCTGAAAGAAATTATATGGGCTGAATTGTGTGTGCTAAAAAATTATATGGGCTGAATTGTGTGGGCTGAAAAAAACTGTATGGGCTGCAATCATAAAAAAATTGTATGGGCCAAAAAAATCTAAAACCAAATAATGGGCCAGGAAGAAACAGCCCAAATAATGGTTGTGACCCATGAAGAGACTGCCTGCTACGTGGGCTTTAACAGGCCAAAATTCATTTTATGACATTTTTATATTCTGCCATGTCAGCGCCACGTCAGTTTTTGATCTTACGTGGCATTTGCCCATGTGGCAAGGCCTAGGATTTTGTGACAACAAATGAATGTCATAAACCTCTATGACACTAAAAGCCAATGTCATAGATTTGTGACATGAACTATACAGACGTCACATAATAAATTTGTGACGCGTGTTTTTTGACATTAGGATTTTCGTCAACCGAATGTCACAAATCTTGAATTGTGACATGAATTCCATATATTATGACAAAAATAAAATGTCAATAAATGACACATTTCTTGTAGTGAATATGACGCAACTTTAGAATGGTTGGAGAAAATTAACCAGCCATCCTTGCCAGTCTTCCCTTGTTGGGCATAGCCGACCTTTGGAGAATAGGGTTGTATTCATAGTTAGGTGTTGAAACAATAAAAACCTTCCAACGGAATGAACTCAAGACGACGTTGTGTGTGCTAAAAAATTATATGGGCTGAATTGTGTGGGCTGAAAAAAACTGTATGGGCTGCAATCATAAAAAAATTGTATGGGCCAAAAAAATCTAAAACCAAATAATGGGCCAGGAAGAAACAGCCCAAATAATGGTTGTGACCCATGAAGAGACTGCCTGCTACGTGGGCTTTAACAGGCCAAAATTCATTTTATGACATTTTTATATTCTGCCATGTCAGCGCCACGTCAGTTTTTGATCTTACGTGGCATTTGCCCATGTGGCAAGGCCTAGGATTTTGTGACAACAAATGAATGTCATAAACCTCTGTGACACTAAAAGCCAATGTCATAGATTTGTGACATGAACTATACAGACGTCACATAATAAATTTGTGACGCGTGTTTTTTGACATTAGGATTTTCGTCAACCGAATGTCACAAATCTTGAATTGTGACATGAATTCCATATATTATGACAAAAATAAAATGTCAATAAATGACACATTTCTTGTAGTGAATATGACGCAACTTTAGAATGGTTGGAGAAAATTAACCAGCCATCCTTGCCAGTCTTCCCTTGTTGGGCATAGCCGACCTTTGGAGAATAGGGTTGTATTCATAGTTAGGTGTTGAAACAATAAAAACCTTCCAACGGAATGAACTCAAGACGACGTTGTGTGTGCTAAAAAATTATATGGGCTGAATTGTGTGGGCTGAAAAAAACTGTATGGGCTGCAATCATAAAAAAATTGTATGGGCCAAAAAAATCTAAAACCAAATAATGGGCCAGGAAGAAACAGCCCAAATAATGGTTGTGACCCATGAAGAGACTGCCTGCTACGTGGGCTTTAACAGGCCAAAATTCATTTTATGACATTTTTATATTCTGCCATGTCAGCGCCACGTCAGTTTTTGATCTTACGTGGCATTTGCCCATGTGGCAAGGCCTAGGATTTTGTGACAACAAATGAATGTCATAAACCTCTGTGACACTAAAAGCCAATGTCATAGATTTGTGACATGAACTATACAGACGTCACATAATAAATTTGTGACGCGTGTTTTTTGACATTAGGATTTTCGTCAACCGAATGTCACAAATCTTGAATTGTGACATGAATTCCATATATTATGACAAAAATAAAATGTCAATAAATAACACATTTCTTGTAGTGAATATGACGCAACTTTAGAATGGTTGGAGAAAATTAACCAGCCATCCTTGCCAGTCTTCCCTTGTTGGGCATAGCCGACCTTTGGAGAATAGGGTTGTATTCATAGTTAGGTGTTGAAACAATAAAAACCTTCCAACGGAATGAACTCAAGACGACGTTGCCAAATAAACTTGCTTGGTCCTCCTCCATGCACTCAATATCTTGCATTTTGTTTAAGTTAGTTGAAATCAAGTCTCACCATCATATGCAACTACTTTTGCAGTATGAGTTGTTAAAGCCATAGAAATATGGCATACCTGCCCATCAGCTATTATCTGTATGTCTGTAGCACTTCTGGAAAGCTAATGCATGCTCGCCCATCTCTGTAGAAGTTGAACGCATTTTGATCATGTGTTGATATTGGAAGCAGATGAATTCACCACTAGTGAGCAATCCATTCAATATGAAGAACTCTTTTATAATGTCATATATAGGGAATAAGGAAGAGAGCCTTACTATCCCCAAATCCAAAACACGGGATTATGTTGTCTTCATTGAAAGCTGATAAAGTTCCCCAATGATGCTGATCGCTTGCTCATAAGGATTAGCAGAGTTCCCAATGTGATGTAGACTTGTTCCGTTGAAACTCTAGTCATGCTCAATGCCTCAATGATAAAAATGTAACACCAAGGTGATGCTCATTGCTCAGAGACTAAGAATACCTGTCCATTCATTGCTCTTTGTGAAATCCACTCCAATTATAAGATTGGATGACTCAAGCCCAACCTCTTGAAGAGCTTCTTTAACCGGAAATAGATTCAAGATACAATGACAATATAACGCAAAGTTGAGAATAACTTGTGATTCTTTCTGAGAAAAACAACCAAACAGAGGTGAATACATTGACCTGATCCAATCTGTGCGACGCAAGAGGGGCGCCGAGTGTTGGCTGGGAGGGGGAGCGATGCAGGGAGAGCGGCTGGGAGCCTGGGAGGCTAGGAGAGAGGGGAGCGCCGGAGCGTCGTCGCTAGGAGAGAGCCGAGGGGAGAGCCACTGGGAGAGAGGGGAGTACCGTCACTGGGACTACGAGAGAAAGAGATGGGAGTCGCTGGGGCCCAGGAGAGAGGGGATCACCGGGTCGCCGGGATGGGAGGGGGCAGCACAAGGAGAGGAGCGTCACCGGGAGCCCGGGAGAGAGGGGAGAGCCGCTCCCGCTGTCGGGACTTGAGGGGAGGGCCGCCGCTCTGGTGGCCGGGACGGGAGAGCCACCGCTCGGGTCGCCAGGATGGCGGGACAGGAGGGCCGGAGGGGAGAGCTGTCACCGGGGCCCGAGGGAGAGGGGAGAGCCGCCGGGATGGGAGGGGAGAGCCGCCGCTGAGGTAGAGCTGGATAGGGGAGAGCCATTGCGGTGCCGCCGGCGACGGGATGTGGGAGACTGGGAGTTGGGATTGCCGGACTGGGCACTGGGGAGAGGTAGGGTTTGTAGGGAGTTACGTGGGCCTCCTAGGCGGCTGACGAGATGGAAAAGGTATGGTTTGTAGGGAGTTACATGGGCTGGAGAGTGGGCCAGCTACCTAGGCTGAATATAAACAATAATACCTCAGGCTGGGCTAGAAATAACTGGGATGTGCACCTCTTATTTTCTTACGTCTTGGGCTAAGGCCCACCTTGCTAGGGGCCCAAATCCGCCCTTGTCCATAACCATGTGTACCGGAAGAAGAAGAAAATGAAATTGTTTTGCTTCGCTACTCCCTTGAGGGTGGAAACACTAGTATGTTGTACAATCTGTGTTGACTTGTCCAAATGCACTATTGCAATGTGTAACCTAAAATGGTTTGTTAACTCGGTTACAATTTTATAATTCTTATATATTTTTTAAATTAACTCAATTCAATTTTTTAAAACCGAACTCAATTCTAACTATGGGAAACAAGAGAAGGAAAATGAAATTTTACCATATAGGTTTTTTTTTCTTTTTAGCTTCTAAAAACTGATTTTTGGCTTTTCTATAATAACTAGCTTTCAAACGAAATATCCTATTAAAGTAGAGTCTACAAGTTGATTATAGCATATACTATAGCGACTTCATTTATATCGGCTAAAACTACATGCGAGTTTTTATTACTCTATACTCTCTCTTGTAAAAATCGCAAAAGTCATAAGTAGCAACAAAAAACTGTAAGCTGAAGAAAAAAAAGGATAGGCTTCCATAGTTCCTTGTTATGGCCAGAGATCGTGTGTTTTGGGCTTATTAAAGGCTCAATTGAATTCTCCGGCCCAATCTCCAATCCTCTTAAACACAACCTCTTCTGCCTCCTAAACCTCGCAAAGGCCCAACCCAAACTCTAAGACCTCGCAGAACACTATCCCCATGGACTTCGCTAGCCGGAAGGCGGCGGCGCTCGCCGCGCTCTCCTCGCCGGCGCCGGACAAGTCCCCGAAGGGCGGCGTCGACGCCGCCATAGCCCCGCTCCTCGACGCCCTCAACTCCCACCCGGGCCTCTTCACCACCTCCTCCTGCTCTGGCCGCATCTCCGTCCTCGCGCAGCCCTCACCGCAGTCCCACCCCAAGCCCAAGAAGAAGGCTCGGGGCGGCGGGTGGGTGTACGTGTCGCACGACCCAGCCGACCCGGACGCCGTGGTAGAGCTGCTCTTCGGTGATAGGTTAGGTGGAGGTGGAGGGGAGGAACTGGTGTTCAGGTTCGAGCCGATGATCGTGGCGGTGGAGTGCAGGGACGCGGCTGCGGCCGCGGCGCTCGTCGCCGCCGCGGTCGGCGCGGGGTTCCGGGAGTCAGGTGAGCGGGTTTGGACATCTGGGGTTTAAGTAGAGTTTAACAGGCGTGATTGCCTTGTTCTGTTCTGTGCGCTTGTGATTTAGTATCTATTTTTCTGGGGCTGAAGTTTAAATTCTTTTAGTTGACATGTGGCATTTTTGGGTTTAGTTGAGTACTTGAGTTTTATGTAGAGTTCGGTTGGAATGTTTGCTGAAGCGTTGATTTTCTCCAGCAGTTTAGCAGTGTTTTTGGATCATTTAGTCGGTGTTGTTGTACAACATTTACATTGACATGTTGGGTTTCACTGTGTTCAATTTTGTTCAACTGTGGGTTAAAGATCCGGTTTCTTTCTTGAGTGATTACTCCCTCCCTTCTTTTTTAGATGTCGTTTTAGAATGCATGCAGCCAATACTTTAAACCTTTGGCCACTAAATATACATAAAACTATTTAAATTGTCACATGGAAATGATATCAGTAGATTTGTCATTAAAAATACCGCCATACCATTATGTTTTTGATGATTTTTACTAACATATAAATAGAAAAGGCAATGGTCGAAGGTGTGTGTTGGAGACCATGTCATTGTCCAAAGTGACAAATAAAAAAGAACAGAGGTATTAATGTTTTATGTATGGGTTGATAGAATTTACCTGAAATGTGCTGGTCAAGAAATGTTTATTGTTAAGGGTAAAGGCTAGAGTTCTATTTTGATAAATTGTGCTTTTGCAAAATGTCAGATGAAGTTAGTTTATTCAGAAATTGATTGATGCCATTTTTAGGTATCACAAGCTTGCAGAAACGCGCAATGGTAGCAATAAGATGCTCAATTCGCATGGAGGTGCCTCTGGGGCAGACTGATGAACTTGTTGTTTCTCCTGAGTACGTCCGGTACCTTGTTAGAATCGCCAATGGTAAAATGGAGGCGAACAAGAAGCGAATGGATGGATTTCTAGATCTCTTGCAGACTAAGGTATTGATTGACTTTTCATACTAGCAGATATTGTCTCTTCCGGTCTTCCCTGTACTTGTCCTGGCATTATTGCCCCCTTGTTTGTTTGACTGTACATAAAAAGCATATGATATCATGTGAAGTCCAAACATTTATTTCCTGAAAATCAACTAATGGAAGAGTAAGCTCAAATAGTTTTTCTTTTGCCAGATGGTTTAGCCTTTAGCCTTGGAGCTTTTATGTTAAATAAACTGACTTAACAAGCTGAGTAAGATTGTCAAGCAGATGGCCGAAGTTATTAACCCGGTCGTTTGCAAATAAATGTCACCTACATGTGCAGTCAGTTTTTTTATAACTTGGAACTAGTATATATAAAGTATCTAGGTTGGTCATGAAAATGCTTCCATAGCATTACATACTTTTTTTTTGCAAGCGTCTTACTACCTTTATTGTCTTTTTCTTGTCGGTATGGACAACGACTGGTCTAATACACATTTTTGACCATTACGTTTTTCTAACTACATGTTAGCGAAAATTATTAAAAATATAAGGAAAATTTGGTTCTCTGACACCGAAAGATCCCCACTTTAGTTTTATACCATCAAAAGAAGCTGATACACTTTAATACCACTCAAAGAGGTCTCCGTTCTTGTTTTTGCCATTCCGTCGAAATGAAGCCTCCCTACCGTTAAAAGTGGCCATTTTGCCCACTGTCTTGTAAGTTGGACGCCCCCTCTCCCTTTGCTTTGTCCATCCAGGCCACAAACAAAATCGAGCATTTCATCACATTGCACTGACGACCACACCCAAATCACCACAGCCTTTGTTCATGTCCTCCATCAGGTCTTGCTGACAACCAACCTCAAATCACCACCTTGCCATGAACAGGGACCAGAGCTCGTCGGGACCACTGCCGGCATCCACGCGCTTGCCCAGACGAGCTCCGGCTTCCACAGGCAAAGGAATCGAATAGTCAAGAATGAAGAAATCAAATCCATACGGCATTGTCTAAGGCTCTGAGCTAAACTCAAGATTTTGTTACAAATTTGTAGTGCGCAAACACGTTGTTGCTGCAATCCAACTAAACTTAGAAAAGGTGTTGTAAATTCACACTACACAAAAACGTCTTCTACAAATCGAGACCAATTTCGCAATACAAGAATCAAGAACTGCAGATCTGCTTGACGTGATGCAGGTGTGAAGTTTAGAAAGAAGGGATGTTATTCACAACTGTGTATCTTATTCATTACAAGAAGTGATATATATAATTCACAACTGTGTATCTTATTCATTATTCATTATGAGAAGTCATATATATACACAATTAGTTGGGCCTCATGGTCTACATGGGCCACATGGGTTATGAGAGAGAGAGTTAGACACTAATATGTTCAAGACTCGTAACACCCCCCTCAAAATCAGGAGGATCTGGGGCACTAAGTTTGAGTAGATGAACCTGATGTTGTTTCTGAGTCTGAGCCTTGGTGAAGAAGTATGCAACTTGAAGCTCTAAAGGAACATATTGGAGGTTGATAGTCAACTGCTGACAATGAGTAGCGGCAAGGGCTCGAAGCTCCAGTTCAAAAAAAAAAAAGGGCTCGAAGCTCAACCTCTGCACTAGAGCATGACACCACAGTTTGCTTTTTGGACTTCCAGGCAATGAGCGAAGTACCAAGAAAGATACAATAGGCAATGATAGATCAGCGATCAACATGATCACTCACCTAAGTGGAGTCAGAGTAAGCATGGAGTTGAAGCTGACTCGAACTGGCATAGAACAGGCATCTGGACACACTCCCCCTCAAGTATCTTAGTATACGAAGAAGATGACCATAGTGAACTAAAGTGGGAGCATTGATAAATTGGTTGAGCATATGTACAACATGAGCAATGTTTGGCATGGTCACCGTGAGATAAACAAGACTCCCAACATGCTGACGATAGCGGGAAGGATCTGTCAGTGGTACACCATCAGTAGAACGAAGCTGCAAGTGAAGCTCCATATATGTGACAGCAATGTATCAGTCAGGCCAGAACACGCAAGCAAATCTTAAACATATCGATGCTAAGAGAGATAGTAGGCATCACCACCCGAATGAACCTCAATCCCCAAGATGTAGCTAAGTGGTCCCAAATCAGACATCATAAATTGTTCACTCAAATTTTTCTTGACAAATATCACATAGTCAATATCATCTCCTATAATCAGCATATCATCTACATGCAGCAGAAGCAAAGTATGACCACGTTGAGAGGTGTGAACGAACAAGGCAGGATAATGCTCACTTGGAGAAAACCAACAGCTCTTATTACAGAAGTGAAACGCTTAGGGCCTGTTCATATAGGTAGTGGAACAAGATCCCAAGTACCTGTACACTCTAGTGCGGTAAGTTCCTTGGTCATGGCCAACTGCTACTCAAGTACACTGGCTATCTCCTGATAGGTACTCGGCTCAGATACTGCCCCTGCACGAGGAAAACCCCATCTCTCTGGTGCTTGAATAGAACAATGATCACGTAGGATATACTGTGATGTAGTAGAATGATCATCAAAGTATGTGGTACTGGCCGGAGGGTCAAGTGGAGGAGTAGAGGACTGAGGATTAGATCTTTCTGTCGGCAACGATAGTGAAAGGGAAAAGTGAAAGTGTTAGAAACTAGTGGAGCTGGTGGGGGAGACATAGTGGAAGTGCCTAAAACTAGTAAAACTAGTGGAGACTCACTAGAAGGTGAAATTGGTGGAGAAGATGTATCTGAAGACTAAACAGAAGTGGCAAATCTGGTAGAAGAATGGGAGGTAGACACAAGAAAGAGGTTGAATCTATGGAAGAAGTGGGACTAGTGGAAAGATGATAAAAGAAAGGTCGATCCTTAGAAAAGGTCACATCATGATAGGAATATGGCGTGCCAAAGGATCATGGCAACGATAACCTTCATGTTCAAGATTATAACCTAGAAAGACACTCAACTGACTGAGCGTTTAGCTTTGTGCACTCATGAGGTGCCAAAAGAACATAGCAGGTGCAACCAAAAACACGAAAATTACAGGATCTCACCAGGACACTTCCCCTGAAGTTTGGAAGAAGGCTAAAGATTGATGAGACTGTCGTAGAGGCTGCTTCCCCCAAAAAATGAGAGGGAACAAAGGATGAAATAAGAAGAGTACAAGTAGTCTCAATGATGTGACAATGCTTGCACTCAGCAACACCATTCTAAGCATGAGCACTAGGACGGGAGAGCTGAGGAAGTGTACCCTTAGATGAAAGAAACTAGCGAAAAGTTGATGAAAGATACCTCCTAGAGTCAGAACCAAAAACACGAATGACAGAAGAAAATTGGGTGTGAACCATCTAAGCAAAGGACTGATAGATGGAAATCAACTGTGAGCATTGCTTCATGAAGTAGATCCAAGTGTATCGAGTGTGGTCATCAACGAAGATGACATAGTAACTGTGACCACCCTTTGAAGCAAAAGGAGGACCCCAAACATCCAAATGGACCAAATCAAAAGGATGGTCTGGTCTAGAAAAGCTAGATGGATATGAGAGTTGTACTTGCTTTCCAAGCCTACAACCCTTGCACTAAAAACTGGTGCCAACAGAAACATGACCAAGAACTCCTTGATGAACCAAGATAGAAAGACGTGAGCCACACAAGTTCCCCAAGCGATGATGCCATTGAGGAAAAGACTTGCAAACAGAAGCGGAAGTAGAAAGGGGAAGAGTAGATGGACCAACAACAGAAGATGAAGGAGCAGGAGCAGTACTAGAAGTGGAGGATAAAGGGGGGCTCAGATGATCAAGAACATAAGAGCCCTATAGAACCTTTCTTACAATGGCCCGTACCAATGACAGCTTTTGTTTGACGATCTTGCAGCAAGAGCTATCGTCAAACCCAACAAAATAATTCATATCTGTGAGCTGTCCCACAGAGGAGAGTGTAGGCACAAGTGAGGCATCTGAAACCGCAAGGTGAGGAGTAGAAAGGGTCCCTTGATGAGTGACCATGCATGGTGTGCCATTAGCTGTCTCAATCATGATTCCGTCTACGGCAGGACGACATGCTGTGAGCTGAGATGCATCAGATGTCACATGGAATGAGGCCCCTGAATCCAACACCCATGGGAGTGAAGCACCCGACATAGGACATGATTGTGTAGCAAAACCCGTGGATACACTAGACGAAGATTGCAGCTGACACAACTGAGCCTGAAGATTGCTCATATGAGCCTGAATTTGACCAATGTGAATTGCACAAGACTCCAGAGCACTTGAACCAGGGTTCGGAAAACCGGTACCGGTCTAAATCCCGGCGGGGGGCCGGTACCGGTTCCCGGCCGGTTACCGGCCAGTACCGGAAAAACCGGGAAAAACTCGGTCAAATTTCAAGTTTTGAAATTTGAATTTAAAACCGGTAACCGGAAAAATCGGCCGGTTACCGCCCAAAAAACCCGGAGAAACCGCTAAAAACCGGAAAACCTACATGCATGCGCTTTAAAAACTGCATGCATGCGCTTTAAATTCTGCATGTACCTCTTAGTATCCCGTATTGCTACTTTGCATGCGCTTTAAAAACCGGAAAACCTGCTAAACTCTTAGTGTTCTGCATGCATGCGCTTTAAATTCTGCATGTACCTCTTAATATCTCGTATTGCTACTTTGCATGCGCTTTAAATTTTGCATGTACCTAGTTTACCGCATGCCTCTTAGTGTTCTGCATGCATGCGCTTTAAATGCAGCTTTAAATTCTGCATGTACCTCTTAGTATCCTGTATTGCTACTTTGCATGCGCTTTAAAAACCGGAAAACCTGCTAAACTTTTAGTGTTCTGCATGTACCTAGTTTACCGCATGCCTTTTAGTGTTCTGCATGCATGCGCTTTAAATTCTGCATGTACTTTTTAGTATCCCGTATTGCTACTTTGCATGCGCTTTAAATTCTGCATGTACCTAGTTTACCGCATGCCTCTTAGTGTTCTGCATGCATGCGCTTTAAATTCTGCATGTACCTCTTAGTATCCCGTATTGCTACTTTGCATGCACTTTAAAAACCGGAAAACCTGCTAAACTCTTAGTGTTCTGCATGCATGGCTTTAAATTCTGCCCAACCCTTCAAAATACTCAAAGAACCAACCATACATGGCATACAAGTTCAAATTTCCATTTGATAAAATCCGGCCGGTTTTACCGCTATCGGAGCTGGGCGGGATTTCCGGTTACCGGCCGGTAACCGCCGGTTTTCCGAACCCTGACTTGAACAAACAGAGGCAATAGTAGCATCACCTCGATGACACGAAACAAATGATGGCCTCAACTTAGGATACAACTGGAAACATCGATATGCTGGATGACCATATCTTTTGCATTAGGAATAGATGATCCGGTGCTGAAAACCATCACATGCCATGGCAATCCAAGCAAGATATCAATATACAACAACTGACTCAACAGTACTAGAAGCAGCACTACTTACAGACAAAACGTCCGAAACGAGCAGCTCGGGTGGTGTCGGCGTCCGACTTGGAGCAGACTCGAGCTTGGAGCTGAGTAGCCTAGACGGTGTCGCAACAGCGAGCTCGGAGCAGAGCAGCCTGCAGAGACGAGGGCAAGGGGCATTGAGTCAAGCTCAATGGCTGCAGCGAGCTCGAGAACTGGTGGCGACCGTGGCGATGGATCCGGAGGCCCAGAGCCCAGATCGATGACTGGAGACGATGAATCGCTCTGGATTCCGATGGATCCGAGGTGGAGACCGACGGCAGCTGAGGACATGGAGCAGAGGACTCCAACGGTGGTGGTGGGCCTGGAGCAAAGGACTTCGACGGCAGCGTCAGGTCTACAGGAGAGGAGGCGGAGCCAAGCTTGACGGATTCGAGGCCGACTGCGATGGGAAGACCCAGATCCGGCGAGGAAGAGCTCAAGCTCGACGGATTGAGGCCGGTGTTCTTCGTCTTCGAGGTCGGCGGCGCAGTTGATCGGAGATGTAGTGGGGTCAGCGGCGCAAGGAGGGAGGAGATGGTGGCGATGCGGTGGATCAGTGGCAGGAGCGAAGATGGGAAGGCAGTGGCATGGTGTGGACCTGGCGGTCACTGGTGAGCTAGCATGGTGGTGCTGTGTAGATGGATGGATGCGGAGGGAGATTGGTGGCGCCGACTGGATCTGAGGGGTGACGGCGCAGAAGAGGAGAGTCGACGGCGCGAGGAGCGAGATGTAGTTGGCTCTCATACCATGTGAAGTTTAGAGAGGAGATGTTATTCACAATTGTGCATCTTATTCATTATGAGAAGTTATATATACACGATTAGTTGGGCCTCATGATCTATATGGGCCACATGGGCTAATATATACAAGACTCTTGACAACAGGTATCCGTGCTGGAGCCTCCACTCGATCTGCTTGAGTTCATCTCTTGCTCCTGGAGCTCGTCCATGGTTGATGACTTCCTCCGCTCACCTGCCACTGTGATGGGCTCCTTCACCGAGGGCTTATCGTGCGAGCTTGACAATGAAGGGGCTAAATCACTGCCTCCAGGAGCTTGTTCCTCGCCATGCTCGGCGGTGGAGCCAGCAACGGGGACGGTGAGGAGCAGCTTGATTGGAAGGGATGGAGTCGTTTTGCATTGGGGGAAGGCAGCGACATGCCTGGGTAGTTGGGTGGCCGTCGATGGTGGTGGTGACTTTGGGCGCGATGGGGAACATAGCTTCTGGAGGGGAAGAAGCCTGGAGGCAGGGGGCATTTACAGTAGTTCACATGTGGAGTTTTGGTGGAAAGAAAAGAAAATTAGCAAAAGGGCTAACAGGACAGTCGGAATGGCAAAAAAAAAAAAAAGAAACGGTGACATGTTTCGGTGGTATTAAGTGTACTGGGTTCTTTTGTTGGTATAAAACTAAAGTGTGGATCTTTTAGTGTTACAGAACCAATTTATCCAAAATATAATGGTATGGAATTATTTTTTGTGCTAAATCTACTAATATCATTTCCTTGTGATAATCGAAATAGTTTTATGTATATTAGTGGTCCAAGGTTTAAAATGTTGGCTGCACTCATTCTAGGACATCTATTTGAGGACGAAAGTAGTATAAAAGTTGATGGTCAAACATGTGAGCTATGTATGAAGCCTGTCTTCCTTTTCTAAATTAAACGACAATTTAATTGATTCGAGTGATTTTAATTGTTCTGATATTATTTTTATAGATAAAAGGGTTTCACCCAGCTTTTTATCGAAAGCTAGAAGATCTTATAGCAGAAAGAGGTAAAGAGGATTACTGGGGTTACCAGCTTTCCAGGAAATGACAAAGTCCATTGTATGACAATGGCTCAGTGCCACAGTATTTAGGTAGAACGACCATAAAACCTCAGACTATGAAAAGTGTCTATGTAGAACGATCATAAGAGCTCACAAAATGACCTGCATAGCAATTTCCTGCACTTAAGCCATGACTGAGAACAATAAAACTGATACTTGACAGAAACTGAGCACAGAATGAAAATATCAACTTCAATGATAAATTGATAATGCTCTGCACCATTCCGAACTCCAGCCTACTGTTGCTTATTCAGCCCTTCAGTTCCTTGCATGCCTCCTCAGCTTTTCCACATTGACTTTTGTCCACATCTTGCGACTTGAGCCATCTCCTCCTCCTCGCATAGCAATCAACACTGCAAATAGTTAATATTTTACTCATTTTCTTCCTTATCAGCCCAATGCCATACAGACAAAAAAACCGCAGCAGAACCAAAGATGAACAAAGGGCAGCCCAATGCCATCCAGACAAAAAAAAAAACTGCAGCAGAACCAAAGATGAACAAAGGGCTTGATTCAGAATCCCCCCAAGTATCTCCAAGTGTAGCCATTACTCAACAAAGTTAGTCATTGATTCCTAAAGCTTCTTTAAAGCAACGCTATACAAATTGAGCTACATTGCAGTTGAAGCAGATGTGATTAGATTATTCAGCACAGCCACATAGGACACACTGTTCTCCCCCTGCCAAGTGCACTTTTTAGTTGTTCTACTGACTGCCTTTTATCCTGGAAGGCTTGGCAAAGAAATATTTTGATTTTGAGAGGATCAATTGTTCAGGTGCTATTACATTACTGGGTTTGTTCTTTTAACATATTGTTTCCTATCAAACTGCCAGGGTCTGCCAGGTTTATCAGGTTTCTTAGTCCATTGTAACAAAACTGATGGTCAGTTTGTTGATCACGAAGCTTCCTTGGACTCTGAAGTTGAGTTGGCACTCAATGGAGGTTTGCAGACACATAATGAAGCCTTAGTTACAAAACAGAGAAGCTATAATTGTGATGCTGATCATAAAGGTGATAGTGAATTTGGGGAGAGTTCAATAGAAGGATTATATTTTGAAAATCAAGACCCTGTACGCGACAACGGTGCCAAACATGGTTTTGGTAATGCTGAACGGCATGTTCTCATATCTCTCTTTTTTTCCATTTTAGTATTTTTTCTTTCTTTCATAGTGCTGTGTAAATTTATTGATCTGTTGGGTCCTGAAATGGATATTTGACATCATTTTGATTTTTTAGAAGATTGTTATCGTACACGCTGTGTATATGTGTTGGGATTGTTGATTTATGTACAATAGTTTTTGAAATTGTTTTGTAAATATTGGCTAAATTAAGAATAAGAAAGCAACTTCTGCCAGGTTTTGATTTTTTTTACTTGTCAACGGGTCAGTGCTGGCGCTGTTACTAAACCATTTTTTCTGATCCAAATTATAAGTATTCTTTTGCCGAAATACTTATTCAACCAGTGGGCATCAATTTATTTCACCATGGTATGTTTATAGTTAATTTGGATCATGATCCACCAGCTACGCTATATGATTGAACCCCTTTTATCCCTTCTGTTATCTACTGTAGATTGACGCAGGAGGAAAAACTGTCAGAATTATCAGGAAATAAAAGTTACCATCTTTCTACTTCTGCGTTGAAAATGAGTGGCGAACCAATTGAGAAGCTCTTCTTATGGGGCCAATCTGCTTGTGCGTTAACTGTTGGAGGAGAGCAGCGGATCCTAACTTTTGGTGGTTTTGGAGGACCTGGAAGGCATGCAAGAAGAAATTACTCCCTTCTGCTTGATCACAAATCTGGTTTGTTGACAGAAATAAATGTTAAAGAGCCACCTTCACCAAGGATGGGTCATACTGTTACTGTAGTAGGCAATGATATTTATGCTGTTGGAGGTAGGGGCGGTCCTTCAGAAATTCTTCACGATGTCTGGGTTTTGCAAACCACTGAGAATAGATGGTCGAGACTAGAGTGCAGTGGAGATCTTTTCCGTCCAAGGTACTGTTTAGGTGAAAGTTCTGATGATCTTCATCCTGTTTTTTTTTGGCAAAATCAAGATGCAAAAGATTAGCAATAACTAGCTACCCTTCCCAAAATTTAGAGTAGTACATATTTTATGATAATACTATCAACCCATTCACTTAATGGAAGTTTTTGTTTCTGTATGCAGGCACCGACATGCTGCTGCTGCAGCAGCTTTGAAAATATATGTGTTTGGTGGACTCAGTAATGAAGGCATATATTCCTGTATGAATATATTGGACACAGAAAGTATGCAGTGGAATGTGATTGCTGCTGCTGGTGAATGGCCGTGTCCTCGCCATTCACATTCTCTGGTGTCTTGTGGTTCAAAGCTGTTCATGTTTGGGGGTCATGATGGTCAGCGAGCACTGAATGACTTCTATAGTTTTGATATAACAACACTTAAGTGGAACAAAGAAAGCACTAGTGGAAGAACTCCATCCCCTAGATTTTCACATTGCATGTTCATCTACAAACACTATCTTGGTATATTTGGTGGTTGCCCTATCAGAGAAAACAATCAAGAAGTTGCTTTGCTAAACTTAAAGCATAGAGTTTGGTTCCATGTCTCCATTCCATCACTAGGCCAATGCCTCTGTGTCCGTAGCTCATCGGTTGTCACTGCTGATGATCTTGTTGTTATTGGTGGCGGTGCATCTTGCTATGCATTTGGAACCAAATTCAATCAACCAGTAAAAATTGATCTTCATTTGCTGGAGTCAGTATTTGCACTTACTTACAAGGAAAATGGCATAGTTATACAAAGTTGTGCAATATCTACCATGGATTTTCAAGGACGTGAGCAAAATGGCACCTTTACTGCTAATGTGAAATCAATGGTTGATACTGCTGGTAATGGTTTTGCTGATTCAGATCGTCTAGTTCTCCAACTGGAAAAGAAGTATGCCAAATTAGTGAAGGATATTCTGAAAAAGTTTGGATGGTTGGATCTTACTAGAAAAGTTCGAGTGAACCAGGATAACATCCATGTTCTTTTTCCTGTTAGTAAAACTTTTCATACCCTAATAACTGATGAGTATTCCAAGATGCTAGATGATGATTCATGTATCTCTGAAGAACTATTGGCATGTCCTGAAAAGAAGCTTATAGGAGCTAGCATTTCTCTTCATAAAGCATTGAAAATTTTGTTGTTGTGCCGTGGTTCCTTTTTGAAAGATGAACTAGCTCTCAGTCGAAAAGCTTCTAAATCTCCTCAAACCATCATGACAGAACTTGTATCTTCTCTATTGGAAAGAAAAGGAATGCCCTCGCAGTTGTTGGAGCAGCTGCCAACTAGGTTTGTTTTCACTGACTTCTATTAATATGAAATGCATAGAAACCTACTTTGAATAATAATAATATGTGTCTTACCTTGGCTTGTTGCTTGCTCATGTCTAGGTGGGAAACCCTCGGTGATATCACTGTGCTTCCAAAGACTTGTTTTAAGGACCAATTGTGGGAATCGGTTAGAGAGGAACTTTGGCCACTAGTTGCCAAGTCACTCGGGGTGTTACGCCTTGCACGCCAAGTAATGTCTGAACTCTCAACTTCTAAGTGGCAGGAAAATGGTTGGAATCTGAAGCTAGAATAATTGCCATGCCATATATTAAAGAAAGCAATTATTTGTTTAACTGAGTGAACAGGGTTAGTTGCTGTTGTTACTATAGAGAATATCATACCCTATTATGTTCATATGGAGTGTCTCATGCTTTAAACACATCCTGATGTGAGGTAGTGCTTATCTAATAACTTGTGACATCAATGTACTTACCCTGCCAGGTTGCATGCATTTCCTTCTTTCGAGGTTGCTCCTTTCAAGACAATTGACTTAGTTCCTCTTTTTTTGCAGGGTAAAATCATGCCAAATGGCACAAGAGATAGCACACTAGAACTTCTTGTGGGCGATAATGGGTGGGTAACTCATTATGAAAATGGCATCCGTTATTCACTTGATGCAACAAAATGCATGTTTTCTTCTGGTAACCGCTCCGAGAAGCTTCGTATGGGACAGCTTGATTGTAGAGACGAAGTGGTTGTGGACTTGTTTGCTGGAATTGGATACTTTGTGCTCCCATTTCTTGTGAAGTATATTCTCTATTTTGGCCTTTTTTCAAATTCTTAATCCTAAGTCATTTTATTCTAACTTTTACAAAAATAACATTGTTCCTTTTTTTTCAGGGCCAGTGCCAAGTTGGTTTATGCATGTGAATGGAATCCACATGCTCTGGAGGCTCTTCACCGGAATGTCATGGACAACCAAGTAGCAGATCGATGTATTATACTTGAAGGAGATAACCGTGTGACGGCACCTAAAGTAAGTAGTGAACAAATTTCACCTGTTGAGCTAATAACGTGCACTGGGATGGCTGCTGACCATTTTGCTTCCTTGCATTGAATTAGGGGGTTGCTGACCGTGTTTGTCTTGGGCTGTTACCCTCAAGTGAATGTAGCTGGGCCACTGCTGTTAGGGCTTTAAGGTAATCCAATCCCTTCTCACTACCGCGACGGAGCCAACTACTTTTGGAGTTGTTTCAATGCACTGATTCCATACTGTGTTTCTTGTATCTCAACAAATTTTTAAATGTAGAGGCCTACTGAGGTTTGCCAAGCTTGGATTGGCCTACTCCAGGTGGGACCAGCGGAGATTATCGTCCTAGCCATATAAAGCAATTAAAAAAATGCTGTTTCCATAATCCTAGTAAAATTCTGTGAACTACCCTGAATACCAGAATCCTGCTGGTGAGCAGGAACAAGCAAAATGTTTTCTTTAACTCTGCTTATAAACAAACTCAGCCTAGATGTGCTTATGTTTGCACAGCAAAAGCGTGAATACAGGCTAGCAGTTTGGTGCGACCAACAATATCATCTCTATTTAGGTTGTTTGGCACACTAAAAATGGCTGCATGGTTGTCTTTCCATTTGCCAAGAAAATTTCAAAAAAATTCTGAGACTGTCTTTCCATTTCCTAGTTTCGAGCAGCCAGTATTAGGATGGTTGGTCACCCCCCAAATCTTGGAAAAACAAACCAAATTGAATTTTCAAAAGCTAAACTAGGCCGGTTTCCACCCCCAAAATGGTTTTGAGAACCCTGGGTAAGACAATACCACACATCAGATGTGTTCTTTGTGTACAGTGAGATATTGGGAAAAGTGAATGTCCCCTTAATTACATCATGATCACTTCTTTCGCAAAAGTTAGGCTATTTAGATGAGTTTGCCAGCAAATGTGTTGCATGATTACATCTTCTGCAAATATAAAGGCTATTTAAAGGAAGAAGTCTACTTTACCCTCTCAACTTATGACCAAAGTCCAAATGACACCTTTCACTACAAAACCGTTCATTTTACATCTCCAACCAAGGTTCCAAAAACCCAGAACTGGAAGAAATCCCAGCCGATGGCCGGTAACGGTAACCGGCCGGTTACCAGAAAAACCGGTAAAAAAAGGTCACAATTTAAAAATCAAAATTTGAATTTTGTGATGTTTTAAAACCAGTAAACGGAAAAACCGGCCAGTAACTGAAAAAAAACCGGCCAAAATTTTAAAATAAAAAATTGATACCAGACGGTTTTTTTGGTTATCGGTCTCCACCGGTAAAAACGGTAACCAGCGATTACCGGCCGGTACCTACCGGGATTTTGAACCTTGCCACCAACTATCAAAATCGGATCAAATTATTCAGGGTATTTAGGTCATTTCCTATTGTCTAGAGTTTGGATCCTTGTGTGTCTCTTGTACTATATATATGCCTTATGGGTTATTGCAATATAACAAGGTTCCTTCATATTAACATGGTATCAGAGCTCAGGTTTTAGAACCTAGCTCCAGAGTGTGCTCCACTCCCAAGGGCGGAAACCTAATTCCAAAGTGTGCTCCACTCCTAAGGGCGGCCACCTCCCGGCCATTGTCACGTGCCGCCATCACCTGCGCCCGCCCGTGCGCTCCTCTATGCCGTGCCGCCGCTAGAAGGCCTCCCCACCACCGCCAACCCGAGGGCCTCTGCGCCGAATCCGGCCAAGCTCGCCCGTTGGATCCCGGCGCCTCCATGCGTCGGCCACCCCGACGTTGCCTAGGTTGCCTCCCGACCGTCTGCGCCCGGATCCGGCCGCCGCCGATCTTCCTTCGCCCGGATTCGACCACCACCGACCTCGGCCTGCCGGATGCAACCACCTCGGTGCGAGATCCGGCCACCATTAGCCACGACGCACTTGGATCTGGACACCTCCGCTCCAGATTCGGGCGTCTCTGGCCTGGGCTTCATCGGCCGCCTTCGCGCTAGGCTGCCGTGCTCTATCACCCTCGGATCCGGCCACCACCGCCTTAGATTCGGCCGCCGTCACCTCGGATTTAGCGACCGCAGCCACGGATTCCTCTTCGCGCCATCTTTCGGCCACCTCCAGCTCTTCCCGGCCATCTTAGCTCCACCAGGCTTCCTCCCTTTTCGGCCGACGTCGCCTGATCTCGCTGTGCTGGCCCCCAAGGAGCCGCCTCCCCTGTCGCCTCGGCCAGCCTTCTCCTGGCTGCCTTGCGGCCCACTCGCCGGCCATCGCGCTGGCCGTTAAAGTCGCCACCCGCCCGCAGTTGGCTACCGCCCTCCTCTCCTTTGTTCTCCTTGCGGCGGGCATCTCCTCGGCTCGGGTTTGGATTGCAGGAGAAATGGGGAGGGGGAGAGAGGAATCAAGTGGTTTGGGGAGTAAAATATGGGGCACTCTGGGTGCCTCGCTCGCTGAGTGGGGATGCTACTGCTATAATCTAACGCCTTTGAGTCCTTTTTTTGTTTTACGTCTTCTGTTGTGTCATCCAAAAGTCCAGTGCCACATCTCTATCAGTTCGTCAAAGTCGTGCGAGTCTACAAATTTTTTGTCAGTCAGCCAACTACTTTGCTAGCCACAAGTTCATCCTCTTGGATGAATGTGGTCCTCTCTTTCTTTTTGCATAGCCGCAGTCGTCGCTCTTCTCTTAAAGCCGCTGCAGATCGTAGAAGTCCTTATGATGCCGCCGTTTCTCTTTGAGCCGCAACACTGAGCTTCTAAGGCCACCGCGCTTATTCTGCACCGCGTATTCGTTGTTCTTGTGCACAACGCCGCCACTGTCTCGGGCTTGGATCTATGCCACTATGTTTGTATCTCCCTTTTCGACTTGATTTGATAGCTCTCTACTTGTATCACCTTCCACATCCTCTTCATCGTGTTACCGCGGTCGACTTTGTTCCCGCTTACCTATACCTTCTCGGCCCATGCAATGCTTTATGGGCTGCTGCACAATTTCGGATGAGAGGCGATCTTTCCGACATAATTTTATAAGAGCTGCACGCTTTGACGATATCTTCAAGACTCGGACTTTGGATTTTTTCTATTTTAATGTGACTCTGTTAAAATGTAATGCTATTGCATACGCCTTACATTTGAGGAGAGTGTTAAGGGTATTTAGGTCATTTCCTATTGTCTAATGTTTGGGTTCTTATGTCCCTTGTACTATATATATATATATATATATATATATATATATATATATATATATATATATATATATATATATATATATATATATATATATATATATATGCCCTATACGCTATTGCAATATAACAAGCTTCCTTTATATTAACACAAATCACCCTCTTGCCCTAAATCACCCCGGTTTTGGATGATGTGGCGTCCATGTGTACAGGTTTCGCTGATGATTTCACCACATCGACAACCATGTCACCAGATTGTGCTACATGACAACCATGTCACCTTTCTCTGTTTCTCCTCATCTCCCTCCGCCGCATGAGGAGGCGGCATAGGAGGAAAAAAGAGATTAGGAGAGAGAAAGGTGACATGGCTGTCATGTAGCACAATCTAGTGATATGGCTATCGATATGGCAAAATCATCACCGAAACCTGTATATATGGACACCACGTCATCCAAAACTGAGGTGGTTTAAGACGAGGGGGTGATTTAATCCAATTTTGATAGTTAGGGTGCAAAATGACCGGTTTCATAGTTGAGGGTACTATTAGGACTTTGGGCATAAGTTGAGAAGGTAAAGTGAACTTCCTTAGGCCATGTTCCTTAGGTCAATACGAATACCCGGCTTCTTCACTCTTCTTGCTCCGAAGATAAGGCAGGGGTCACCCTACTACTTTTGCTCCTGTCACGCGTACGCATCTCTTTCTTACTTTTTTTCACCGCTTGTTCTCTTTCTAAAAGTCACTTCTTTCAGCTGTTATTTATTTTCAGTCAAAAGCTACCAGCAAAAGCCAATACAAACGCCCCCTTATTTAGACAGGTTTGTTCATTTACTGGATACATAACAAACATCTCAGCTTCTACTCTCTTCTGTTACTATATCTAGGGTTGAAGGAGGCATATTGCATATACATGGGAATGTCAACGACTCGGATGAGACTCTCTGGTTGGACAGTGTTGTTGAATCCATCAGTAATATTGCCACAACTCATGGTACAACTGTAACTTCTAGTTTGAGCTGTTAACCAAGCATTTGCTATTGTTCTCCAAGTACTAAACATCCACACTTATATGGCGCCATTCCTTGTCATTTGTCTCTCAGGGCTATCGTGGAATGTCTCGCTGGAGCATGTCGAACGTGTCAAATGGTATGGGCCACATATTCGACATCTTGTAGTCGATGTCAAATGCCGGCCAACCTGACAGCGAACACCACCTGAAAATGCTTGTGCTGTGGATTGTAATGTATGACAGTTTTGCTGCACTGTATTTTAGCCCATGTCTTCTTTAAACCAACGAAATGTTTCAGACAAATCTCCAATTGCAGAGCTGCAGTACAATTGTTATCATGGATTGAATTTTTGTAGTCTCTTTCTCGTATGTTTTTATCTTAATTCTGGGCAGTTTGTTTAGAGTGGTTTCTGAGCAGTTGTGCTGTGGTACTTTTTTTTTTTGCAGTGGATTTTCCCGATGATAGCATAGCATAATAGCGCTGCTAAACTTTCTACCCTTTTCTATTTTATGAGAAAAAATTGAACTCCAAAATTGTCCAACTGAGCTCCTACCTGTAAATTAAGCTCCTAATTCGGATTTAGATCAATGAAACCTGCATTTGGCTTCATGGTATAGCCAGGGCCGTCTAGGGGGGGCAGGAAGTGCGACGGCCGGGGGCCCATGCCACGGGGGGCCCATCGGCCCATGAGTATGTATATCAGTATATGTATGTATGCCACGGGCGTTGCTTCCTATCCGATCGTTTCGGCGTTTCGTCTCCCTATTGCTCCGCTGCTGCTTCAGTGCGTCTCCGCCCGGGCGCCATAATTCCGATTGGCGATCGGCCGGCCCTCGCAGGCAGCAGCAACGGTGATTGACCCTTCTCAGTTCTCCCTCGGTGATTGGCGACGTCAACTATGCTACAAGAAATATTGAATGGCTTGGCTATGTGCAGCATTGAGAAGGATGTTTTGGACAACATTAATCTCGATACTGTTTTTGAAGATTTTGTATCAAGAAATGCCCGAAGACGGTTTTTTAAGAAGCACTGAAGCATTATTGTTTTATTTGAGGTAATCATAATAGTTATTTTACCGTTCTTTTAGTTTCTTTGTTGTACTATCGTTATCTTTAATGAACTAAACATATGCTGCAAGTTAACTCTTATTAGTAGTACTATATACTTTAATCGTCATATTAAAAAATTAGATTGCTGGTCCTTGCTGTCTTGCTTGCCCAAGGTCCCTTGAAATTGTTGAGACGGCCCTGGGTATAGCTAGTTTCAGCTGAATTTAACACGCGAAACTGAGGTGCAAAAATGCTCTTTTATTAGGTGTAGTTGCATAAACAACTTACAAAAGCAAGGGCGTCCAAAATACTAGAACACCGTACACGAGCAATGCCAGAAAATATACACAATCTCAACAATGCAAAAGCAGCAATCAGAGTAAACTTCTATCTGTCGACTATGCAGGTGAATCCAACTACCAACCATGAAAAAAGAACGAAGAAAAGTTACTAATGTAATGGTACATAATTTCTACAAGGAAACAAACTACTTGAGCCTCGTAGGCTGCTGCATCCCTCCTCTCATCATAGCGCAAAATTCCTCGTAGTTAATCCTCCCATCCTGTAATACAGAAAGAAACCCATCAAGAAGATGGAAGGAATAAACATAGCGTAGCTGAAAATACGATAATTCATGAACAACTTACATTATCTGTGTCAACTTCTGATATAATGTCCTTTATGGTACTGGCATCGCCCATTTCATGCTCGATCAAAGCAGATTCCAGTTCATCTTTCGTGATGAAGCTGCATAAATTTGAGGTAACCTCCATGTCAAATCAACCATGGGGATATACGCACAGGTGCATTGTACAAAATGTGAAATTGTGGTACTAGGCTAGTGAGCAGTTATTGTTAACAAAATATGAAACTGTGATACATCATCATGTATCATAGACGAGAATTGATGATCATTTATCACACACAAGATTTAATGAAAAACTAATACTGTGACTTGTGACATCAATTTTTGAGAAGTGACAGTTCAGAATACACACCCACTGTTGTCTTTGTCAAAATACTGGAATGCCTTAAACAAATGCTCGTCTTTTTCAAGCTTGTGTCTATGCATTGTAGCTGTGACGAACTCAACATAGTCAATGGATCCATTGCCGTCCACATCTGCCTGGAATGGTAAGCACACAAAGTCAACAAAATCATGGTTCAAAAACATATTTTAATAGTTCAGGATTGGTGCATACAGCATCCATCAATTGCTTTACTTCAGCCTCTGACAGCTTTGATCCAAGTTTGGCTAACCCTGCTTTGAGTTCTTCATATGTGATGGTCCCACTGTTGTCTGTGTCCATATTCATGAACATTTGCTTTAGTCCCTTGATCTCTTCCTCATTAAGGTTTGAAGCAATAACCTGCATACACATTTGCTTATAAGCACCACAGAAGAAAAGTCAGCCAATTAAGCATCACTATGAAGATAATAACCTTCAGTGCCATCTTTTTCAGCTTATTCATTGCCCTGAATTGTTTCATCCTAGAAAGAACAGCGCTGTCAATAGGTTTATCAGATGCTTGTCCTTCTCTAAGCCATGGATGTTCTGATCAAGCATTTAATATACAGAATATTAGTTTTTGGAGAAGGAACTAAAATTTGTAGGTCAATGTATGGCCAAGAAGCTTACGAAGAACTTGGGCTGAAGTAATTCTTTTCTTTGGATCCTGTGTCAACATCTTTCTAACCAGGTCTTTAGCACTCTCAGAAATTGATGGCCATGGCTGACTTTCGAAGTCAATCTCCCCATGCAGAATAGCATCAAATATACCCTTTTCAGTTTCTACAAAGCACAACAGAAGATGAATAACAACATAATGGCAAATATTACTGCTTAATTGTATACATGAATCCAAAAGTGGAAGTGAAAAGGGATCTTGTAGTCAAATGTACCAGCCCAGAATGGAGGCACACCACTGAGAAGAATGTACAGAATAACACCTGCACTCCAAACATCCATCTCTTTCCCATAATTTCTCCTAAGGACCTCAGGAGCAACATAATAAGCACTTCCAACGATGTCCCTGTACATTTTTCCTGATGTATTTCAAAGGCAGTTAGTATATATCAACAAAAAAGTTATTGTGAATGAGATTATAGTTCTCAAATAATAACCGCAGAAAAGTTGGATACTCAAGATCGTATAACATTAATCACCTAAGTTCTCTCTGATTGGTTAAGAATTAGACAGACTAAGTTTTTAATAACCGCAGAAAAGTTGGATACTCGGGATCTTGTAACATTAATCACCTAAGTTCTCTTTGGTTGGTTAAGAATGAGACAAACTTATCAATTGAAAAAAGGGTAAATGAGACAAACTTATCAAATGAAAAAAGGGTAGTTAACTAGCGGTTATGTTTTCAGAACCATATGATGAAATCTTGAGATATAGATCAGTTAGTATGAAGTCAGAAATGAGATCATGGAAGCATGTTGTATTCAGTACAGGAGATGACAATGATCAAAATATACAAGGAGAAATGAAAACAAAGGAGCTGCCTTCCGCCACCATCTCACCCAACCACCACCAACATCACTACTATACTAGGGAAATGCACAACTGTTATAGATCACTCAAGGTTATCACGATGCTCCAGCAAGTCGCGGTGAGCGCAGGGGGTGCTGGACGCCTAGGCGCCTGCCGTGGCGAGAGTTAGACGGTGGTAATAAAAATAAGAAATAACACATTATATGGCTGAGAGTTAAATAAATATACCTCATATAATACCTCATATGGCATGGAATTAAATAAATATACCTCATATAATACCTCATATGGCAGGGAATTAAATAAGCATAGCACAAATTCTCCAAATAGCAACTAAGTTAACTAACATTACCATAACAAGGTCCATAATAGCACAAAAGCACAGGCACATAAGCACAGAGGCAGAGAGCAGAACCAAAAGCAGAGGCTGAGAGCAGAAGCACAACCAGAGGCAGGGAGCAGAGAGCTAGCAGCAGAGAGCAGAAGCAGACCAAATCGGAGCAAGAACCAGAGCAAATCAGAGCAAAGCAAATCAGATTAGAGGGGGAAGAACAAAGGATAAGGGAGAAGGACACTGGCCTGAGCTGAGAGGGGCGACAGTGACAAGCTGCAGCCAGAAGATGCTCTCCAAGCGGTAAGCGGCAGCATCAGAATCGAGTTGGAGGGGCAGCGGCGGCCTCACTCCAAGCTCTCCCACTCCCTCCCAGATCTGTTTTTTCTCACCTCTATCACATGATACCCTACCCTTTAAGGGGTTTTTTTCCACCAGTCAACCGCTGCATCCTCCCTGGAGGACGCCCGGGCAGCCATGGTGTCGCCCAGGATTCCCAGTCGAGCGCCTTAGTCTGGAATCCTGGGTGGAGGCCCCCAGCATCTGCCCCCAACCGACAGGACGCCTTGGCATCAACTTGGCGACGCCATGACAACCTTGACATCACTCCAATAGTAACCAGTGACAGAAAATTTACTATCACCATCATCTGGCCACGTAGATTTCATAATAGTAACTAGCAGCTGGTGTATTTGAAAAATAAGTAATGATAGGGGTATTTGAAAAATAAGTAATGATAGTACTTTTTATCAAATTTGAAAGTACTGTTTATTTATATCAGTACCTCCATGACACACAATCTTAGGAGAGATACTTCCAGCTTCCACACAGTAAACGTTGCCAGATCAATGTTAGAAATGATAACAGACCAGGTGGGCAACTTGCAAATGACAGCTGAAGTACAGTGTAGCCAAACAATGTAAGTAGAAGAGTTCTATTTGCATTTCGCACATTTCCCTTCCACTGTTCAGGTCAACCAGAACAGCAGCCTTGTATTGCGGTCTTGCACTACTAGGGGTCAATAACAAATCAATGGTTTAGCAGTCTTAACCCTCAGTATCTAGGGAGCACTTTCCAATAGTTTGAAGTGCTCCAACAACGGATGGTGGTTGCAATGTCATTCCTAATGAAGTATGAACACACTTGTATGGCTGTTGTAGACTTGTAGTGCTCCTAGAATATTCCTTTGACATGATGAATTCTATTATGCATCAATAGTAAGTGGTCATTCTTTGCCTGCTAAAGTGCTAATAGGTGCATTTCACTTTTAAATTTTGTAGAAATTGCTATTACGCTACTAAAAAAAGAGTTAGCTCATGCCATTCAAAGAAGCAGGCAGTAGACTGAAATGTATAAGGACCAATATTGATGTTAAATTGTTACAGATTTCCCCTAAAATTCAATTAATTGGTATACCGTTTCATATTTTAATCCAAGTAATAGTGACGGGGATTCTCAAAATCAATTTAAAATCTGCTAAGCTGCAAGTAGTACACCAGTACTGCACTATTAGCTTCCCACTGTTAATTAACAGTCATAGAAAATAGAACCGGCATGTTTTTTCAATTCTAGGTTCTAATCCCTCAAACTGAACATGGCTGAAACCTGACAATCACCAGTTTTGGCAGGTTTTTTTGTGAAGCCTAGGAGCGATCGACAGTATAGAGAACTACCTTTGTCTAGTTATTGGAACTTTGGAAGTGTTATGGCATGATATGTTTACAGTCATGCAAATGTTACACACAACATATCCAAAATG
Organism: Dendrocalamus latiflorus; assembly: GCA_017311315.1. Classification (NCBI taxonomy): domain Eukaryota; kingdom Viridiplantae; phylum Streptophyta; class Magnoliopsida; order Poales; family Poaceae; genus Dendrocalamus; species Dendrocalamus latiflorus. The sequence continues at coordinate 11,987,149 of CM029629.1, read as the reverse complement.
GTATGAACCGCCCATAACTCACAATGAACAACACCGTGACCCTCCAAACCCCCCAAATCAGACCATTTATGAAATTCCAACCATAGCTACGTGGTCCAGCAATACGAAAATCTGCACCAGTCTATGAAATTCAGCAGATCAAAGTTAAGAAAAAATATGCGTCCAATTGCTATTATACTCAACAAGAGATGCAATTCTCAAGCATATGCAGCTGATATATTATTCAATTACCTTCTTCAATGAAGACTGAGAGCCCAAAATCAGTTGCCTTCAGCATTGCATTCTCTGCCTTGGTCGCAAGCAAGAAGTTCTCCGGCTTCAGATCACGATGCATCACTCCCATGAAATGGCAAATGTTGACAACATTCACAATTGCTCTGCACATTATAGCAGCCGCACGCTCTGAGTAGTGCCCCTTAGCAATAATCCGATCAAACAGCTCCCCGCCTGCACAGAGCTCCATCACTACATGCACATTGTTCTTGTCCTCATATGCTCCCTGGAACTCAACTATGTTTGGTTGCCCAGATAGGTGCTGCATGATCTGGATCTCCCGGCGAATGTCCTCCCTGTCGGCCTTCTTCACAAGCTTGCGCTTGGAGATGGACTTGCAAGCATACTGCCTACCAGTAGCAATCTCAGTGCAAAGGTATGTCACCCCAAACTGTCCCCGGCCAAGCTCCTTACCAAGGGAGTAGACCGAGCGCACATCCTCGTACTGCTTGCCAAGAATCGTGTCTGGTGCGGACTTCGGTGGGGCAACCACAGGTTGGACTACCGGAGGGTTCATCGCAGGCGGTGTGTACCTCACCTCGGCTGGTGGCGGTGGCTGAGGATGGTTGTAACTAGGAGGTGTTTGCGCTGGTTTTGGCTGGTGGGAATAGCCATAACCATTGGTTCCGCCTCGGCCAGAATCCGGGGACGTAGCTCTGCTGCAACACTGCCCCATCTCTAGTCAAATTCTTCCTTCCAGTTCTAGATTTGCAACCCAGTAGCTGAGCAGATGAAACCAAATAAAAAACTGGACCTGCAAAATAATTCAACAAAGATTGTACTGAATCAGATACGAACTTTTCCACTTCTCATCCAGGAATCCACAAACCCATAATTCATTCAAGAGAATCAAAGAAAAGAAAAGGAGATCAAAACTGAATCTACAAGCAAACCAAACAATACAACTCAACAAAGAACAACAGAAGGTGGGGAAAAGAAGCAATGCAAAAAATAAATAAATAAATTGCCCTTGACACAAAGTTGACCTCTTTCTACTCCCAATCCAGACGCAAGAATTGCAGGACAAGGTAGATGGCTGGTCCCTTTGGTGGCACTGGAAGCAATCACAGATTCAGAGAAGATAAGGATGCAAGCAAATTGGGTAAAGCGAGACAAAGACAGGATCATCCGAAAGCAACAGGACCAACCCGGCACCGAAGGAAAAAGAAATGGAAACTACGGCCCGCTTCGTACTGTCTTTTGCCTTTATTATAAATAATAACAGCTTATAAAGATAGAAATTTCTATGTAATTTTGATCAATATAAATTATTACTGTAACATGTACTATAATCAATAGTAGATTCGTCTTAAAAATAATTTTTTGAAAGTCAAATAAGTGTAAAAGCAGTTTTTAGTATCCAGCAAAAACAGGGCAACAGCACTCAGATTTCCTACTGTAACAATGTATCCTTTCCACTGATTTAGACGAGGGGAAACGATAAAGAAGAACAGTAAACACTAAACTCCACTAATTTTTTTCTGTAAAAAAAATATCAGTGTCAGAAATCTACTGAATCCAAGAACATGAACAGACTGCTAAAATTAGAAGTGCAGAGGTAGAGCACTCGTGAGAAATGAGCTCCCATAGCTTACATCAAGCACTGCTGCACCACTTTCAGATCCATAGGGGCAAGATTTTCAGCATCAGATCGAACTCTCTAATCTCTTACCAAAAAAGAACCCAAAGCAAGGAACAATCCCTAATCTTTCATAAAACCAGCAACGATCTAATCTACGAAAGGTCACATGAGCAAGCCTCTCAACCCCAACACAATGAACCAAGAACCAAGGAGGAGACGCGTACCGAACAAGATCCTAAGCTCTGAACCCGCAAAGCCCCAAACTTTCCACCTATCCAGAGCACAAGAACTTCAGAAGCCGAGGTTTCTCCTTGGGCAGAAGTACTGCGGCACAAGAATCCGCGTCTAAAAAATCAAATCTTGGAGGAGGAGGAGGAGGAGGAAAGAGCAAGAACAGCTCCGCGCGGCGACCGCGGGAGTGGCTTGGAGGTGGTGGGCTGGTGACCACCGCAATTGGCGCGACCCCGATCGTGACAGCGACCAATACACACACACACACACGGAAGCACGAATTAAAATCTTGGGAGGAAAAGTAAAGAAAAAAAGTTGGTACGAAGAAGAAAGAAGAAGAAATGTAGTGTGTATGAGAGCTTGCAGCCTTGAAGTTTTGGGCAGGTCGATGCTTACGTCTCAAACGATAATGTGCCCTTCTTCGTTTTTATTTAGGGGGAAAAAATGAAAAAGAGATCACATAGTGCTATGGTAATTGGTAATTCCATGAGCATTCTCCAGGGTTAGGGAAAAGCCACATTTGGATGAAATTTGGAGTAGTTAACAAGCATATTTAGGGTGTAATTTATGATACCCGTTCAGCAATAAGGTCTGTACTCTTCGGAAGAAAAAAATTTTAAGATCTACACAGTACCCGGAGAGATTCTTAGATAACAACATAAACAAATTTATGTAAAATTCATACATTCCAAAAAGGCTTTGACATAGAACTGGATTTTTCTGGGAAAATTAACACAGTAAATTTGTGCTATACTTTAGTACTACATTTTGCATTTCCACAATTTCTTAGAAATGGACTTTGAAGTGGGACAGAAGTAGGTTCCATTACAATTTATAGAACATTTTTTTCTTTTTTTAGACTAACAATAGAGCACTCTTGGACAAGATACATGTCTTTGTACTCCAAAATGGATAATATATATATATATATATATATATATATATATATATATATATATATATATATATATATATATATATATATATATATATATATATATATGTGTGTGTGTAATGTATTTAATTCTCACTATGTTTGCTGTGTTCTACGCGCTTTCGGAGATTGCAGTGCACAACTTCTTTGATTCCCTAACAACCAGTGGGTTTAAGTAGAAAATAAATTAATTAGGTGACATCTTTTATGCGTACTGTCTGCGACTAAGCTTTGATAACTTAATTAAGGCTGAGCTCCATTAGGCTTAGCTCAAGCTTTTGACTTATTCAGTATTGTTGGGAGCATTTTTTTTTACTATATCTATTGTTAACCTTTTCAGCATAATTAAATTTAAAAAATTTATCATCACATGTAATGCAAAAGAATAAAACAAAAAAGGTAAAATAACCCAAATAAATCAGAAAAAAGACAAAATTAAAAAGTTAAAAGCTAAAAATTGAAGCCCAAATGAGCACCGTCTACCTACCGTGTTAGTTGACTTAATGCTTAGCAAGGATATGGTTTAGATGACAGTTTATTTGACCACTCAAGATTCGAGATTAGAAAGGTATGGGAATGTTTTTGTTCCATGAAGTAAGACGTGAAATATAAATCTAGGTGTTTGTCTCTCTTTCTTCCTTTTCCTCGAAGAAGGGCCGTTCTTTCCAATCGCGCGGGCCGTTCTTTTAAATTACAGGTGATAGTTTTTTGCTATATTTAATAGATCTAATAAATAGTATCAGTCGATATAAATTGAAGTCAAAATCAATTGAAAAACCGAAAGTAATGATTCAAGATACAGGTACTATAAGACGAGGTATCGGCAGCTTAATTGTCTTATTTCTTAGGGCCACTTTAGCATTGTTGCACTGAGCTACGTAATCTACTTCTAGGCAAAAAGAATTTACTCATTTAGTAGAATTTCCTCTTTTTTAGCTATAAAACTAGCTGAATGCCCGAGCGTTGCTACGGATTTTTAAAATTTATCATACTATATGTTTTAAAACTCATGAGTGATAAAAATTGTTAAAATATACATACAAACATGTTCTAAAAGTTTTTAAATCCGTCAAGTAAGTCGAAAGTCGTCAATCACACCTCATGGTCATAAGTCGGAAGATATTGACCACACCTCGTGATCGTAGGTCGGGAGCCCTCGAGCATGCCTCGTCATCGTAAGTCGAAAACCATCGACCATCACGCGTGATTGTAGATCGGGAGCGGTCGACCATCACTGGTGGTCATAAGTTGGCAGCGGTCGACGATCGATCGTGGTCCTAAATCGGGAGCCTTCGACAATGGCTCATGGTCGTACATCGGAAGCCAACGACCATCGTTCGTGGTCATAAGTCAGAAGCCATCGAGGATACCTCATGGTCGTAAGTCGGAACACATCAACCAGCACTCATAGTCATATGTTGGAAGACATCGATCACACCTCGCGGTCGTAAGTTGAAACACATCGACCAGTGCTCATGGTCGTAAATTAGAAGCCGTCGATCACACCTCGTGGTCGTAAGTTAGAAGCCGTCGACCATCGAGCGTGATCATAGGTTAGAAGCGGTTGACCATCGCTGGTGGTCGTACGTTGGTAGGCCTCCAGTACGCTTGTGCCCTGTCGCCTGACTACTGGCGCCAACCTGCTCAGCCCTGACTTCGACCACTGCCTCGATTTTGACCACTACCCCTTTGACTTTGATCATTGCCTCCTTCAACCACTATCCCCTTCGACCACGACCCTTCGACATTGACCACTTCCCCCTTTGAACATGGCTTCGACTTCGACCACTTTGTGGGTCTTGCCATCGAGGGTGGGGAGCTCGATCTCAGGGTGACCTGGGGGTAGGCGACGAGGATGTCCAATTGGAGGGGGAACTCGTAGCGGTGGAGGTTATGGACGAACCAACAGGTGCCCTCTGGGTTGGCACTACGACTACGACCACTGCCCCCTTCAACCGTTCTCTCCTTCAACCATAGCCCTTCGATGTTAACCACTTCCCCTTCGACCACGGATCTTCGACTTCAACCATGGATCTGCGACTTTGATCACTACCCCCTTCGACCATTATCCCCTTTGAACATAGCCCTACGATGACCACAGCCCTTCGACGTCGACCACTGTCCCATTCGACCATGGCCCTTCGACATCGACAACTTTCCCTTTTGACCATGGCCCCTTTCGACTACGGCTTCGATTTTGACCACGAATCTTCGACTTCGACCACTGTCCCATTCGACCACAGCCCTTCAATGACCATGGCCCTTCGACGTCGACTACTTCCCCCTTTGAACACCATCCCCTTCGACCACTGTCGACCAAGGCCCTTCGACATTGACCACTATCCCCTTCGACCACAGCCCTTCGACGTCGACTACGGCTTCAATTTTGACCATTGTCCCCTTCGATGACCACGACCCTTTGACGTCGACCACTTCCCCCTTCGTTGCCCCCTTCGACCACTGCCCCCTTCGACCATGGATATTCGACTTTGGCCATGGCCCTTCAACCACGGCCCCCTTCGACCACAGCCCTTCAACTTCGACTGCAGACGGACTTTGTCCATAGCCCTTCAACTTCGACCACTACCCATTCGACCACTGTATTCTTCGACCACAGCATGGACTATGACCACGACCCTTTAACTTCAACTACAGCCCTTTGACTTTGACCGCAGACTAACTTCATCTACGGCCCTTCGACTTCGACCACTGCTCCTTTGACCACGGTTTGGATTTCGACCATGACTCTTCAAGTTTGATCACGATCTAACTTCAACCATAGCCCTTCGACTTCGATCGTGGACCGACTTCGTCCACGCCCTTCGACTTCGACCATTGCCCCCTTTGACCACTGTCCCCTTCGATTACGGCTTGGACTTCGACTATGGCCCTTTGACTTCGAGCATGGCCTGACTTCGACCATGGCCCTTCGACTTCGATCACCGCCTCTTCGACCACGACTTCGACTTCGACGACGGGTCTTTGACTTCGGCCACGGTCCCCTTCAACTACGGCTTCGACCACAACCCCTCGACTTCGGCCATGGCCCCTCGACCACGGCTTCATTCGATCACGCCACTGACTTCGACGACCAGCTTGGGAGACCAAATCGCCAGACAATGCAGTAGGCTATAAGCGAAGAGCAGGAGGAGGTAGAGATGCTCACCGGGTAAGTGACTGCTGGGCAGCGGCAGGGGAGAGCCACGTGGGCGAGCATAGTAAGAGGAAGCCGCCGCCATCGCCGAGTACCCTTCTCTCTGATCCACTAGCCACTGTCGCTGAGCGCCATTCTCTCCAATCCACCGACCGTTGTCACCGAGCGTCGTGCCGCTGGTTGGAGGGGCGATGGGAGATGTAATTGGTGGCGGTGCCCTAGGGAAAGTCGGGGGACTGCGACCAGACGCTGCCGCATGGGAAAGAAATTGGTGGTGGCGCCGAGGAGGAGGCGCGACATGAGGGTTCGGGGGAGAAGGAGGCGGCGGTTGCGGGGGGTGAAGGTCAAGAGGCGGCGGCGGGCAGATGGGGAGAGGAGGCGGTGGGCAAATGCATTGGGGAGGCGGCAACGAGGGGATGCGACGCTGCTGGAGGAAGTTGGGGGACTGCGACTAGACGCTGCTATACGTGGACGGAATTGGTGGCGGCGTTGAGAAGGAGGAGGCGCGGCACGAGGGTTCGGGGGAGAGAAGGAGGCGACAGTTACGGGAGGTGGAGTAGTTGCGGGAGGCGGAGGATGCGGGGGAAGAGGAGAGGAGAAGCGCGGTCCACGCGTCAGCCCGACCTTTTCCACGAGGAGTGGAAAAACTACTTATATGCAGATCTGGACAGTTGATCTTTGATTGGACGGCTGAGAAGAGAGGAGGGAGAACGGACCGACGACCACCAACTTCCATTTTTATAATAGTAAAGATTGTGGATTTTTATTAAATAGACTTTTTTAACGGAATCTTCATGAACATCACCATTGCAAATGAATATTGCAATGCCATGTCATCATGGGTTCAAAGTTATTTTCGAAAATAAACTCTATATGCCACGCCATCATTGGTAGCATTGCGGAAAAGGCTTTTGTTAAGGAGGCAATGTTCTTCTTGTAATAAGTTTACTGTAAAATGATTTTATAAAAACATTAAATAACAAAATATTTTGAAATATGTTAGCAACAAGTTAATATATTAAAAATAACAAAAATAAAAGCACTTCTAAAAAGCTACCGCACCGTAAAACGCACCTCACTTGAATTCAGCAGGGGCAAATACATCTTTTAATAATATTACAGAAAAAACACTTCCATTTGGTCATTTTTATTACTCAATTTATTTAAAAAAGTGGCATGATAATCACTCTTATAGACATACTTAAAGCATATTTGGCAGGTAGAAATTTCATATAAAATTTCGACGCAAAAAAATAATTTCATATAAAATAATATAATTTTAGCAAAATGATTCTGCGATTTCTATTGAATTTCCATGTTCCAAACGAGTAGAAGAATGTTTATGCCCAGGTGTGATGATTGTGGACCCGTTCTTTTTTGCTGCGGATTATAATGATGGGTTTTGACTTTTGAGTTGTTCGTGAGAGTATGAAATAACAAAAATTCATTTGTAGTTTTGGTTAATATAAATAAAGTTGTTATAGTATGTACTATAATTAATATTTAGACTTTATTTTAAAAATATTTTATTGAAAAGTTAGTTACTGTATGAAAGATGGAAAACTCCAAAATAAAGTTGTTTAGGTGGAGGGATTAGGCGCCGGTCGTTACTCGGGCGAGGAGCGGAAGGCGACAAAGGCCGTGATTGGGACGCTGGTTAAGCGCACATGACGCACGTTGTTTACTTGTGGCACGGTGTGATTATTGGGCCCTTGAGATTACCCACCGGTTTCGAGGCCACGCCACGTGAGCACATGCTAAGGCATCTTCCCAACCCCACCGAACTCGGCTTAGTTTATTTAGGTATAATTATACTCCTCCTCATCTAATCTACTTGTCATATGTAAGCTCAATGTGCCTGATCTTTTACAATGTGATTTATAATTTTTAGCTATAGCTTATTAGTCTAATAAATAATTGTTGCTGAAAGACGTATAAGCCAAAAACTGATTGAAAATAAGAAAATAACATGGCCAATAAATATCCAGGAAGGAAGTATTTCCTCTGTGTTAGAGTACATATTTGATAAGATTATAAGAGATACAATAGAATCAATTAGTATGATTTGTATCTGATATGGTTCCTTCCATATCTGTAGAACCTTCCATATCTGTATTAGATTGACTTATCTCCAAGTCATATTGTACTATATATATACGCCATCCGAAACTCAAGCAATATATCCAACAAGTATTCCAGCTATTTTGTCATTCCTATATGGTATCAAAGCAGGTTCGCATCTAGGTCTGTTCCTAGCCACCACCAAATTCCGTGGCGCACCGCCCCTGGGAGAGATGATTCAATCTCCATGATCTAATCTCCTGGGGGCTATGCAAAACATTGTAGATAGATGGCCTACAGCGAGAACGACGCTCGCTGCATCTTCCAGCAGCTGGTGTTCACGCTATCCTTCTGCCACACGGTCAGGGTGTACCACTGTGACATCAAGCCTGAGAACCTCCTCCTCGACGAGCACCACAACCTCAAGGTTGCCGACTTTGGGCTCTCCAACCTCGCCGACACGGAGCACCGGTGAGGCGCTCCTCCACACCATCTGCGGGACGCCTCTCTACGTCCCACCAGAGGTGTTCGCGCGCAAGGGCTAGACAGTGCCAAGGTGGACGTCTGGGCTGCCGCCTCCTCCAGCCCGACCTAGTGCGCCTAGATCCAGGTCGCCCCGGCTCTCTCCACCGCTGGCCTTGACGCGCCATGCAGCCTCTCGCACGGATCCAGCCCTCCTCTATCTGGCTCATCACGCTCGTTCATGGGGAAGAAGACGACGAGATGGCCTGATGCCATCGCTGGATCCCACCGCCACTCCTCTTGGAAAGTCAGGCCTTCGCCGCCAGGCCTCCGCACAAGCGTTAGGCCATAGCCACCTTGGATCTGGCTGTCGCTGCATCAGATCCGACCGCCACCGCCCAGATCCGATCGCGCCTTCTTGGCGCCACCTTAGATCCAGCTGCCGTCGTTCTAGATCTGGCCCGACACTGCCCCGGCCAGCCTTCTTTTGGACTCCACATCGCACCGCCGCCTCCTGGCCACCGTGCCCGCACCGCCTCCTCTAGCTATCGAGTCTTCCTCCTACCTCTCCCTCTTGACTGATGGCATCGCTGCCTCCAGCTTGCGCTGGCCTTCTCCGGTGCCCAGCTCGCCTCGGTGCTGAGACCCCTCAACGTCGCAGACCTCCCACGCAGGCTCTACGAACTTGCCCTAGCCTTCTCTCTCCACGTCGGATCCGGCTTGTACCATTGTCGCCAGGCTTCCCCCTTCTACTGGCGCTTTCTCTTCATCTCGGTTGAATCTACTCCCATATCTCCCTCTTTCTTCTTCCCACTGGCGCAGGCGAGGGCCATGCTAGACTCGCTAGTGGCCATCTACCTGCTTCTGCCTTCTGTGCTGCTTTCCCTTCCTTCCTTCCACGCCTCCTTTGCTCTCCCTCCGCCGGCATCTCTCTCCACTGGCCACCCCCCTTCTCCAGTGTGCCGCCCAAATCCTCTGGCTGCAGCCTCAACCTTTCTCTTCCCTGGCCCCCTTTTGCTCTCCTTCCCCCCATCTTATCCACCAAGCGCTGTGGCCACCCGCAGCATCATCGATGCGCCACCACAATTCCAACATGTGCCAGGCTGCAACTCTCCATCGCCACCGACGTCGTCAAGCTTCAACTTCTTCCTCTTCTCTTATGTGCACCCCTTATATTGGTTGCCCTCTCTCCGCAACTGTCCTCTTCTCTTACGCTGCCGGCAATACTCCTTCGACGACTACCCCTATGGCAGACAACTTCACCACTAGCTCTTCGCATGACGCTCCTCGTCGGCTTCTACTTTAACTTGAGCATCCTCGTCAACTTCTTCTCCAGCCTAAGCGTCCGCAACGCTCTCGCTCCGATTGCAGGGGAAGTTAGATTAAATGTTTGGCAAGATTACTAGAGATAGGATAGAATCAATTAGGTTGATTTGTATCCGATATGGTTTCTTACATATCTCTAGTAACCTTCCACATCTATATTAGATTGACTTGATCTCGAGTTTTTGGCACATATGGCACATTTTAAATCTATATTTACAAGAATGTCAGTATACACACGATAATAGCAAAAATGTATGTTGTGTTGCCGACGTAGCGTAGTTCATTATGTAATTTGCTCGTAATTTTTCTCCATTATGAATTTTACTTAAAAATTCATTTATGTAAACTATTTGTAGGAATTTTTTAATATAGGAAATGAAATCGAAAAATTAGAGTAGTGGACTTAGTGGTGTAATTTTTTATTCAATTACATAACGAGTACATATGGTACTACAAACAATGCATGGCACGGGATATGGATGTACAAAAAGTGCATCGCACAGGATAAGATATGGCTCACTCATCTGAGCCACTACTATCTCCTTGCTGTGTCTACATCTGTGTGCATGGCCTTGTCTTCCATTAAGCATGTCCCATGGGGTACAACAGCCAATCCGGAGCGTGCATGTCGGATAAGAGGAGGTATGGAGACTGATCCGTCTATTCAGTGGCCAGTGGTGGTCCAGTAGACTTAGGTACAATAGACAGTGTCTTGTGGTAAGCATTGCTCTTGCTGAGACATGCTAAATTGGGGGCTGCCAGAAATGAAGTCGTGAATGATGGGCTCTAGAAATCCCCGTTGTGTGGAGGAGCCCTGACCTTCTATATACGGTGTGCCAGTGATGTCGGAGGATCTCTACCCACCGAAGTCTCCAAACCCTGCATACGGTGTGAATGATGAGCTTTGCCCTGCATACGCTATAAACCCTAGAGCCATGTACCACTCCTTGGAAGCAGCCGAGAGGCCCGTATCATCATCAGTGAACTGGTCGTCACCCCCATATTGAATTCAAGGTTGTAAGATGGAATGATATTAGTCACAATAAATATTCTAGATATATAATGTGAATCTCGTACATCTCGAATGTGCAGCGAAGATGACCAACGGGGTGTTGTATTCTCTATAGGGTGTGCAGAGGGTAAAAGTGATGTATCTTGACAATAGACCTATGGCGGAAGAACGCCATGATGTTAGTAGAATGTAAGGCATAATAGAAAAATAAAATGTAGATTTGTACGTAAGTTACCTCCTTGTCCATCTGGCCCATAGATGATTGACAAGTAGTACTATGATGCCAGTTGAACTCGGTAGGTCACGATGGCTGGCCAGACTCACTAGGTCACGATGATCTGGTGGGTGAGCACGGTGCCCCCATTGGGTACCTGATGCACATGGCGTGGTCTGTCGAACGATCGCAGCTCAGGTTGTCCATTATTTATTTGGCTTGTGATAGGATGTACTTAAAAGTTTTCTGTAGGGCCGATAGTGTGTTTGGGCTGCTAATGATTATTTTAGACACACTTGCGATGTGCTGCGCCCGCTCCAACTGAAATGACATATGAAACAGGTTAAGTAACAACTAGTATGAATTTTATAAAACAATCAGTTTGCAACTATCTTACGATGTCAAGCCACCGTGAAGCGCTATGGGGATCGAATGAGCGTTGTAAACTATCATCGTGTGCGACCTGCTCTAGGCAATCTAGTAGAGGAATGGTGAGTTTGCCACATGACTAAGGTATGTACTACTGTAGGTACACCTCGTACGTCTGAACATCATACGGACGTTGCTCCATTACGACATCCAATAGCGCTCTATCTGTCCATGCTGTCGTCCACTCCTGCAATGGCTGCCAGTCCATGCCATGCTGAACCGCCCTCGATTGCATGCATTTCCAAAATCATTGATGTTACAAAAGAAACCTACGAAGTGGAAACATTACTCAGATAGAGTTTGACTCAAAGGTGTGTAGCTCGCTACAAGAACCTATCATACGGAGGGGGCACGACCTAGTACAAACTGAACTGTCGCATTATACACTATGGCAGATAAGCCTCCACTATATATGAGAACACCAGATTGCAGGTTGTCACCCATAACTCGACATCCTGGAGGCATTACACAGATAGCATGTGTGGTGCTACAGTCAGCATGAACTCTGGAGTCCATGAAGCCCAGATGTTGTTGTTGTCGTGTAATGACTCGAACTCATTGTGCCACAACGAATAGCACCTCGCCGGTCTATCCTTGGCCCATCATAGATGGGCACTAGTCCACTAGAAGCCTATAGTGGGCGTGTCTATATGGCCGGCGAATGGGTGCACTAGCCTCTGGAAGGTCGGATGCCTAACAGGGAAGTGCTCCCAACTCCACAGCTACACGAGCACATAGTAGATGGCCAGGTTGGGGTACCACCAGTGCCGCACTGGCAAGTTTCACACAACCCCCCATATGTGGCTCATAGGATGGCTGATTCCTAGCTGTACTGAGGCATCACCCCAACCTCCGTGTCAGCCAAAGACTTAATGAGGCGAATGAACTCGGGGTTGCAAATATTGACGTGTGTGGATAAAAACATGCTCCAACCAAAGAGCTGAAGAATGTACGTGATAAGGTGCGTCTTGACGACCTCGTCCAGTGCATCATACGGGCACACACTGAAATGGTTTAGCCAAATATGAGGGACGCTATGAGCACCCTTCGGGACAGCTAGGTCGAACTGATATGCCAGCCTATCCCTCCAGTCCGCCGGTGGAGGGCCTAGAACAAGTGTGTCACCCCGAAGAGGGAGACCAGTCAAGAATAAGATGTCCTACAGAGTGGCCATCATCTCACCCCACCGAAAGTGGAATATGTGCATCTTAGACCTCCACCTATTCACCAGTGTCAAGAGCAGGCTACCGTCTAGGGTGAACTGGCGTTCGATGGAGACCAGCCTCGCAAAGGGCAACAAGTCTGTGGCCCACAGAATTGGGACGTAGCAATCGTCCATATCATCCCTCCCTTCCCGTAGCTTGAAGGGTGAGGGGCCATCCGCATCACCCATGATCCATAACTAGCATTGGTGGTGCTCATCATAGAACTCTTCAAGAAGTTCTGGTAAAGACATACCTCCTAACAAATAGGATAGACGAAATATTAGTGCGAAGATTGATAATGACAATAAAATACTACTAATTGAAATTTACAATGAAATAAATAGTACATACATATATGTATATAATATATATACACACATACATGCATACGTACATACATACATACAAATATATATGCATGTATATAGAATTCATAACCAACACGCAGGTGTAAATAAGTGTGCGCCCATAACTGACCTAACCAGCCAACCGCTCCACCATCCCACAACATGCTCAGTTATTAGTCTTTGTTAAATATGATAAAGTTACTATCGAATGTACATCAAGTTATCATTTGTAATGCATGCAGTTACTTTCGGTTATGCATGAAGATATCATCCATATGGAATGAAGTTACCATCCCCATAGTAAAGCCCTACCAACCCTTACTATTCTGAAAAGTTACTTTGGGTTACGCATGAAGTTATCATCTATATGGAATGAAGTTATCATGCCTATAGTGAAGTTATCATCCATGGTGAAGTTACTATCATATGCAATCAAGTTATCATTCATTATGAATGAAGTTACTATCGGTAGTGAGTGAAGTTACTGCTGAATGCTCACAGTATATAGCAGGTAATAACTGATATAGTACTTTTGACTGATCCAGTACCACGACTACTACAGTGTTTTCGCCTGCTGTAGTACCTACGAACACTGTAGCTATGACCACTCACTGTAGTTTCGACCGTGGCTTCGACCACTACTTTGACCATAGTTTCGATCATGGCTTCGACTGCTCCTTCGACTATGGCTTCGACCACGGCTTCGATTGCTCCTTCGACCATAGTTTCAACCACGGCTTCGACTGCTCCTTTGGCCACGGCTTTGACTGCTCCTTCGACCACTTACAAATCATCAAGATTAATTCTAACAGTATCGCCACGATTGTAATTATGAAGTTTTCTCATGTCTGATATGCAATATAACTATGGATTGCAGCCAGTTATATGCGATTACCACCTCTTATATGTGATGCAAAGTTACTTTCGGTTACTCATGAAGGTATCACCCCATGCAAAGTAATCATCCGATGGTGAAGTTACTATCATATGCAATCAAGTTATCATCCATTGTGAACGAAGTTACTATCGGTAGCGAGTGAAGTTACTACCGAACGCTCACAATACACAACAGGTAATAACTTTCCACACAACAGATAATAACTTCATTAACAATAGGTAACAACTTTCTTCACGGCCGAATCTACTAAATTATCGCATGCATACAATAGTACAGTTGACGTGGGGATTTTTTTATCTTGTTTATCAGCTGAAAATACAATAACTCTTTATGGAAAGTCCGATCTGCAATTTGTTTGCGCCATTGTGTTCGAAATTACAAGCTTAATAAAGCAAGTTCATGTTGAATATGTTTTGACGCTGCAAAATTCATGCTTTTTTATATCAGTCGCAAGTAAGTAACTTCATGTTTGTTTGATGGTAACTTCACATGTAATAGTTATTGCCGAATTAACACAGCTTGCACTAGGAAGCTAGGCAGCAGAACCTGCGCGTAGCATGCGCAAGCGTTGAATAGCGCTACATGTGTATATATACACACATACATATACATATATATATATATGTATGTACATATACATATACATATACATATACATATACATATACATATACATATACATATATATATTTACTATTATAAAAGTGTGAGTTGGTGGTTGGTCCATTCTCCCTCCTCTCTTTTCAACCATCCGATTTGATCTGGACCATTTGTCTCTCTCCTCCTCCTCCTCCTCCTCCTCTCTCAAGATACAACCGCCCACCCCCTCCATTTTCTCCATCTCCTCGTGCATTCTAGCCACCCTTCTATCTTTGTCGCTTGCTCTCCAATGTTTGATGTGTGAAGTTGGCCAGGCAGTAAGTTTTGTCTCATCATTTTTATGACTTCGTTGCAACACACGGGTCTCTAACTATACACACACGTATGTATATATGTGTGTACATAAGTGCAAATTTCCCTTCTTTACACACATATATATAGATACACATACGTACATACATACATATAATGGCAGTACAAAATTATGATGAAATAAATAATTACATAAATATACATGTATATACACATACATATACACACACATATATATACACATACATATCATATGTATTACATAGGAATTACCTGGTAATACGACTGCTAATTGACTGTGAATAATTACGAGGCTACGAGAGTGACTGTGAGAAATATTGCGAAAAAGACTGTGAGACCAACTACAAGAGCGATCGCAGAGAGCTCGCAATTTATAGCGCGAGCGAGAGCGCAGTGTGCTAATGAAATGTTGATAATGGCGGGAGTGAACTGCACACAAGGAGACAGACGCGACGTAACCTCCTTTTCGGTAGTCTATTCCCTCATCACATATACACGAGCACTCATTTTCTAGAGCAGCCAAATGGCCTTCAGCCCACTGTATTCGTTCGCATACGTACTAAACTAACTAAAAAAACACATGGGGACACCTCTTCATCCCACTGCATTCGTTCGCATGTGTACTAAACTAACTAAAGAAAACACCAGGGGCACCTTTGCCGCATGGTACCAAACTTTGCTGCCTGGCCACCGTACAATAGGTGATTAGAGGGGTTAATTGGTGGTAATTACGGGCAATTAAACTAATTAATTGTAAATGCTAATTACCTGGAGCCTGGTTGCCAGGCGGCAGGCAACCTGCACCTGCCGCACAACCACAAGGCTCCTTCGGTCAGGTGTCACATCCATGGCGCTGCCACTAGGTGACCGAACGCTAAAACAGATATTTTTGCTATTGTCGCACACATACTAACATTCTTGTAAAAACAGTCTCAAAATGCGCTATATGTGCCAAAAACTCCGTTGATCTCCAAGTCATACTGTACTCTGTATATACGCCCTCCGAAGCTCAAGCAATACATCCAACAATTATTCCGGCTATTCTAGTTTTATAATATTAAAACTCGTATTTTTAAAACTTTAAGCACTAAAACACACACAAAATCTCTTAAATGTCACATGAAAATGATATTGGTAAAAGACAAATCTAGTCATTATGTTTTTTATAATTTTATTCACATAGTAGAAAAAATGTTTAATATTATGCATTGGAGTCTGGAGCCAACAGTTGGCTTGTGCAACTGGCAAGGCACTATGGTCTTGCAGCAAAGCGCTCCATTCTTTTTAGCTTATGACTTATAACTTATGATTTATGATTTCATTCGAACAAATAAATGAGACGACTTTTTTATCATCGTTTTGAAGAGGTTTATCAGGACAACCTTTTTAAAAGGGCTTATTAACTTATCGATATTCGATTCGTTCACACAAATGCTCATGCTAGAGGCAAAAATCATCAACCTAGCCGAAAAGAACACACTCAAGAGCTATGGTTTGAATACTATATATATTACGCCCCGCGGACTCTCCGGCCGGAGAGGGTGTCTACGTGTTAGCCTCCACGAAATAGCCCGCAAAGATTTAGTAATTACGTTTAGGTCCTCGGTTTTTACAAAAAGGTCCCTGGATTCTTGCGAAAAAGCCCATACACACTTTTTTTGCTGGGTAGCGACCGGGGTTTCCCGTAATTACGAACAAGCCCTTATTTCTTCCGAAACGACCCTCGGTTTTTTGCGAAAAAGCCCCTCCACTCTCCTTTTATTGCGAAAAGGCCCTCGATTTTTTGCGAAAAAACCCCTACACTTTCTTTTTCTGCGAATTTTCACCTCTTTTACTTTGGTCCACACGGTGGCTGGCGTGGCGTGGCGTGGCGTGGCGCCAAGCCTACATGGCTAGTTCCACTTACTACAGGTTAGGTAGATTTATTTATAAATTATCTAGGCTTTAGTAGCTTGTCGTCACGACGTTAGGTAGATTTATTGTATATTTTCTCGATTTTAATACCTTGATCTCTCGGTTGCTGAATCTTAGAAGTAACTATGATAACCAAGTGTATCCTTTAAAAAAAAGTGCATTGGGACTGTTTTAGGGCATATTCAATGGTTATACTTGATAGTGTTTGCTAAAAATGAATGCCAGTGGTCAAAATAAGTGGCTTTTAGAAGAATGTGACGAGTGATAGGGAAAGTAGTTGAGAGATGTATGCGTGAGATGAGAGCAAAAGAAGTGGGTGCGTGATGCGCCTATAATTCCCTTCCTTATATCTGAAGTTAGACAAGAGCAAAATAAGTAAAAAGAGTCACTTTAGGAAACTAAGTATTTATATTAGCTAGTAGAAGCCAGAAAAATCTATTGTGAATATGCCCTTAATATCTCGAACGGTTCTAAAAGAGAATGGGGGAGTGATTAATACCTTATTTTTCTGACATAAACCCCCTTGTTACTGAACATCAACTCCTTGATAGAATTATCAAGTAGCAAAAGACGAGCGGTATTTGAAGGAAAGGCTATATAAAATGCCAAAGTAAGTTTTTTCATGCTAATATCGCTTTGCTACGTCTATTTTGAACCGACTGGAATCAGCGATTTTTTCTTTTTGAAAACCGAACCAGTGAATGTTAATTAAATCATTGTTCGAGTTGTTTCGAACCTTTTGTCCTATTCGTATTATCTTTAGACGGAGGGGGACAGTTGTCTACTGACGCGCGACGTGCGAAGCATATATAGTTTCGTGCCGCAATTTGGTGCGAAGATTTGGAGTTTGTTAGCGGCAGCGTCGGAGTACGTGAACCCGAATCTACAGGTTCGTCCAATTAAGCGGTGTGGACAAACAAAACAATGCACAATCCAATGGTTTGCACACACGTCCATCGCCAAAAAGGGTTAGAATAGTATTACATGAGCCGGCTTTGGATTAGATTACACAGATCACATTCGACATCGAGAGACGTTGAAACGAATCAACCACATGCATGCACTAGGTACATATAACGGCGTGTAAAATGCAAAGTGATGTGCAAGCATGCTTAAAGAGTGTTGCCGTATCAAGAGGCACTCGACTAATGGGCAATCAGTCGTGCGTTAGTCGTTTCGCAGGACCACCTCGTTTTCTATTTTCAACGCACGCTTTATCCTTCTTTTTGTTTTTCTGGCTCAACAGACATGTATACAACAAAAAAAAAGCACCCAAATGCCCCGGACATATAAAGCCCACATGGCAATACAACCAGAATGGATGTAACTGTTTAGTACTAGTTCACCTTTTTATCCTCAAATAGTCAAATGACCTTATCTCTTCAATCTAGTGTTTGATTCATGTTCCGTTTGTACCGTTGTGATCTATACGATGAACTTAGAAAAATAAGACATATATTGAGCATATTTTATAGACATATTGATAACTTTTTTCTCAGTTAGCAACTCTAGATGTCCGCTACTAGCAACTCTAAGTGCTAGTAGCTCGTAATTCTCCACTAAAATAATTATAGGTTTCACAACCTAGGTACTAGTAATTCGCAAGATGCTAGTAATTATTTCTCAACTAGCAACTCTAGATGTTAGCTACTAGCAATTCTAGATGTTAACAACTTGTAATTCTCTGTTGATAATAATTATATGTTCACTAACTAGGTGATGGTAATTAGCAACTTTAGACACCAGTAACTAGTAACTTTAGCTTGTTGTAGACCTATTCAACTCTCAGGCCGGGCTGAGCTTTAGGGTTGGCCTAGAAAAGCCCAGCCTCACACGAGCAGGCTTGAGCCTAGCCTCACCCAAAGCCCAAAAATTTTTATTTTGGAATAAAATATTATTATTTAATTCTTTTTGAAGTAAAATATTGTTATATAATCTATATTTTAAAATAAAATATTAATATTTATTAATGTCATCGGCCTTTTTCATGCTTCAGGCAAGGCCTATGGGCCAAAAATCTGGGCCCAAGCCTGGCCCGATGTTGGGCCCAGCCGGATCGCCCATGAATAGGTCTAGGTTACTGGCGATAGCAAGTCTCCTTTTACTAGAAATTGTATGTTTTCACTATGAATGTGTTGGCACCTAGTAACTCTAGGTGATAATAGCTATCAAATCCCATATAAGTTGCTAGCTCGATATGTTACTTGCTACATTAGTTCTTAGCTAGCAGTTCTATATGTTGCTTGCATAGCACCTCTTGGTACTGTTAACTACCAACTAATAATTTAGTTTATCATTATGTGTGGGGGCACCCGAATTTTCCAAGAGTCTTTGTATTCTCGCAACTGTTCAGGATTTTAATTGCGCATAGATTGATAAACAATCTTGCTTACAATTATAGTATTCACAACAGAGTTCTTGCATAAAGTATAACATGGACGTTGATTACAGAGTTTTAACGGCTTTCAAACCAACTTATTTATACTACATACAAAAGACGACAAAAGCGGCAACACCATAGGCTACACTTAGTGTAGGTTTGACCTAGAATGTGTGATCTTCACCGTCATAGTACTCATCATCGGCTGGCATATCCTCCTCATGTTGTTCATTGTATGAACCAAAATATACAAGAATTGATACATTTGTACTCAACAAGACACGATGGCAATGCTTATACATGCAAAAGGTTTCAAAGAATGTCTAACAAGGAAGATTTGTGAACCTATTTCAGCTTAAATCATTTTTATTTGAATAAAAAAGGTTTAACAATTGATTTTTCAAGAGTACATGGCTTAACAATTCAACATCACCACTAAATCACCACATTCCAACCATTAAAAGAGTCCTTATGCCTTGAATATGGAATCACCCCTCGACATAGCTCCATTAACAGAAAGCACAGTAATTCAAATGCTTTAGTTACCTCTGCAGAGAGTACCTAGCTTTACCCACATGATACCCATGACTTGGTCGAAGCTTGGATAATAGAATTCACCACTGATTCGCAACACTAGTGCTACGCAATATAAAACAGGTCCCCTCTCAACAGCTATCCCTACCAGGCCTATGTACGGCTAACTTGTTCGCTATTCCTAGGGGTCATACTACAGCATAGGCCGATCTATGGCACACGCCAATACCAAATCTACCTTTGCAGCACCAATCAAACTATTACAGTAGCTGAATTGGGTCTGAGTTATCAGTTTTGTGGGTAGGTGATAATCATGTCATTTCTCATGTCACAAGTTTAATTCTTATACGCCATCGGGTAGGATAGAAATAATTGACAATCACAATGTGAATAACCACAATTTCGTAATTGACATGATAAACCACACCACACCCTTGACCAACATTTTCAAACAATCACTCTCGGTGAGTGACCCAACATAAACAACATGATCCACTCTGAGCAATAATTCTATCACATCAACTCACGATGGCGATCAACCAGTATGACAAGCGATAAGTGATTATAGTTATTGTTCTTCTACTACTATTTTAATTTAAAGTACACTATTCTACTTCTATGTTTATCAAAGAAAATCAGATTAGATTATTATCAAGGATGGCATGTAACAATGTAACCAAAGGCATTAACTATTTAAGAAGGATCATTCAAAACTAACTGATAACAAATATAATTGACAACTAAATAATGCAAACAATAACCCATACATAATATATCTAGCTATTATGTGTTCAATATGATCAAGGATCGTGACTTGCCATGTGACTTCATTCACTCCACTAAAATCTTCTAGATCATCACCTCCTACTCGAGTGGCTCCTTCGTAATCTAGCGTAAACATACAAACAAACAAAGCCAAATAAACCTACTATAGTGACTACAAGACTTGCAAATAAAAGACGGCATAAGAAGAAAGATGCTAAAATGCTTTCATGAGGGAATATCAGTGAACAACGACTTTGAATTGCTTATAATTGACAAGGCATGGAGAACAATGGTGTTTGGAGGGTCAACTAGGATCTAGGGTTTGTGTACTGTGCAAAACTGTTGCTAAATTGGTGAGAATTGCCCTAAATTGGTCAAAAATTAGGTTGGGTCCAGTTTGATCCAACTCATGTGTGGTCGGGTTCGAGTCGGACCTAATTAGGTGGTTTGGTTTAGGCAGCTATGCACAATACCAATCGGTACTATGCTTCTTCTTCCCCAAAATGATAGAGAGAGAGAAAGAGAAACTATGGTGGCAGAACTGTGATGATGGCGGGAGCATAACATGTTTTCAGGCACCGCAAACCTGTTTTTAGCGGTTTTACATGATAGGGAGGACCATGGTGGCCAAAACGGGCAGGGTAAGGGCAGTGGCCGCGAATGGAGAAAGCTCACCAGCGGAGAGCTCCGGCAATCTCTAGCATAGGTGGAGGGTGCAGGAGTACAGCATGGGCATGGGAGTCCTCCTGTGGTGATGGCTTGGCCTAGGAAGTGATGAGGAAGGCTAACAGTGGTGGTTCGATGGAGCTCGACGGTGGTGGTTTATAGTGCATGAGACAAGAGGAGGAGGTGAGGGACAACTTCAATGCATCGAGGCTCACCTTGTGATGTGATTGGCTTGGCTAGGGGATGACAGAGGCAGCGGATCGATGGTGGCGATGTCGAGGCCGATGCACGCGATGAATGACAACTATGGATTTGACAATGATGCGGCTACACATAGAGACGAGAGAGGGTCACAATGAGATGGGCAAGGAGAGAGAGGGATCAATTTGGGAGGAAACTCGAAGAGGGAGATGAATTTAGAGAATTACCGAGTGGTTGTGGAACTAGGTGGTGACCACGACTTTGGGAACGGGAAGAGGAGGGGAAAAGGAAGGCGAGGAGTTGGGTTTTGGGCTTTATAGCTGTGGGTGATGATGAAAACAAGGGAGGAGTCCATCAGCGAGGTGGCTTCAGCTCCTCTCCATTGCGTGACATGCATGAGGCAAGCTGGCAGGGCGATGCGATTTGGGGCAAGGTGGCAACCATGAACAATGGCAATGTTGGTGGCTCGAGCAATGAGAGGATGTGGTGGCGTGTGGCTTCGCGACAGCTTCGAGGCAAAGTAACGGGTAGTAGGGGTGTTAATCGAATTCAAATTATCCATTTTATCCGGCATCCAAATTCGGTTGGTAGCGAATGTGGGAAGCGTAAATGCATTCGTATTGTAAAATGAATAAGCATTGGATAATATCCAATTATTTTGAATATGAATTTGAATGTGGTATGCAAAATACAGTGCTAAATGAATACCAATATTATCTAGATTCAAATTTGATACGAGGAATACTTGACATATCTTTTGCATTTGATCTCCAAATCGGCCATATTATATATGCATTTTGATCATCTCGACGAGCTCGTCATCATGGTGGGCTCTAATTTAGTATTTCATGTTTTTTTATTTTGGCACATCTCCCAATAAAGCTTTTTGCATACTCTTTTTAGCCAAATTCGATACATTTATAACCGATTTATTTGCAATGTATCTAGAATTAGTTAAGATTAGTGACAAAATAGCACCAATAGTAAATGATTATGTGATAAACTAGAGAGAAATGGGCATAAGTGTTACTATAAACTAGTGTCAATTTGCTATACTTCATTGTGCCATAGGATATTCACATCCGACTGAATTGAGTAGGTATTCGTATTCATTATAGTTTTCAATTCATATTCATATTTGTATCCACTTAATAAATATGAATAAAATATGGAAAGTCCACTATTTGATTCATGTTTGATCAGTTGACACCCCTAAATAGGAAGGCGATGGGGCTGGCTAGGCAAGTGGGGATGGTAGGAAGTTGGGCTAGCTTGGTTGGTGTGGGAATGGGCCAGGTAGGTGGGCCAAGAGGAGGGGATGGGCCAGCATGGGCTGGCTTGGTTGGGCTGAAAGAGAAGGAAGGAGAAAGAGAAGGAGAAAAAGTAGGTGGGCTGTATTGAGCCTACGAAGGAGAGAGTTTTATGGAATTTGTGGATTTTGAAGGATTTGTAGAGGAGAGAAGGGTTTTCTGACACAAGAAGCATAGGAAGACATGATGAACAACTTGAAAAGCAACTCAAAAGATTTTGCAAAAAATTTCACCTAATTTTTGTAACTTTTGGGACATTACACTATGCCACTAAAACATATGCAATATAGATCGTATTTTTGTTTAGCTCATTGTATCAAGCACAATGATTCAAACATAATATAAAACAGACAGTCTGTTGAAGAGATATACTCATTTAAAGATTAAATAATAAACTAGTACAAATTTTCAACACACGTTTGCATCTCCACATCTCCTAACTACCAACTAATATGTGCTGACGTCATATCTACTACAAAGCAATTTCACCCTGCTATTTATTAACATTGCATAGCTCTCCTTCTTGTGCCATCATCGAACGATGCTACGCGCGATCGTGTGGTTCGCCTAACGTGCGGCCATGTCCACCAATGCAAGCAAATTTATACAAGGTGCTTAAATGGTTCAACCACCTTAGTGCTGTCTAGGGGGCCATGCTAGGCTGGCACGGCATGGGCTCGGTCCAAGCACAGCTCGTTTAGGCACGGCAAATAAACAGATCGTGCCGACCCACGGGATAAGGTTTGAGCCTAGGCATGGCCCATGACCGTGTTGTGCCAGCTGATCGTGCAAAAATAGCACACCCGCAAGTGCACGGGTTGCCACTGAAATAGCGGCGAGTGTTGTGTTCTCCATAGGGACTAGATTGAGGCTACCGGTGCTCAGCTAAAGCTAGGTCAATCGAAACAGGAGAGAAAACTAAATCTACAATGACTACCAAAGTAGCCGAACGAACGAACTCTAACCCGCACGATCAAAACGACGAACGAACTCGACTACCGACCGACGACCTAACTAACTACCGATCGCTAGAAAGGAGGAGGTCGAGAAGCACAGGGGGAGTCTAGAAGCACAGAGGGAATCGAGAGAGAACGAGGGAGAAAACGATCGACATCTAACTAGACGATGACGACAAAACAAAACACAGAAATACGAACGCTCGCACGACTTAACGACCGACCGACCACAAGAAAGAAAAGAGAGAGGTCGAGAAGCACAAGAGAGGATCTAGAAGCACTAGGTGGGTTGAGACAGCAAGGGGAAGGAAAATGGTCGCCGGCTAGCTAAATCCCGCTAGTTAACACACAAACCCGGAAATATACTAACACTGACAACAGGACAAGCACATGACATCGATACACAGGACGCACACACACTGACCAAAAACACTGATTAACCTAAAGCAATGCCCATATCCATCATCATCCACAAATCAACATCACATTTCACATCCATAATCACAGTGCATAAACCAACAGTTTAACAGTGCACAATTAACAGGAAGTAATAGTTAACCGAAGCAATCACTGAGCAATAAAAGTCAGTAAAAAGAGTAAAGGAGAAGAGTTCGAGATAAACCGAAGAGCAAGAAGTAGTAGCAGAGGAGGGCTCGGTGTAGTTGAGGCAGAGGAAGTCGTCGGTGTCGGTGGAGAGGAAGCAGTCGGAGATGGTGAAGAAGATGCTGCCGGTGGAGTGGAGCTGAGAAAGGAGGAGTCAGTGGCGCCGTGGATCTGGAGGGGTCGGTGAAGAAGAGGTCGCCGGTGTCAGTGCTGCGGGACGGCGGTGCACAGGTGGAGAGTGGTGGTGGCGCGGTATGGAGAGTGGTGATGGCGGCGCACCAGAAGAGGTGAAGAAGGTTTGCGGCAGAGAGATGTGGAGAAGGTGGCGCGCGGTGATGACATGGGGGCGGAAGAGGTGGCGCTAATGGGAGAAGCAGTGGCGCGGTGGAGGTGAGGTGCGGCGCTCGCTGGTAGAAGAGCAGAAGGAGAGCAAGGTGGCGGCGCGGTGGGGAACCGAAAATGGCAGAGGAGAGGGAGTATGCGGCGGTGCACTAGATGGGAGCAGAAGGCGCAAAGGGGTAGCGGTCGGAGGAGGATGGCTGCGGTAGGTTGTGTGCCGGAGGGAGAGCAGGCGGTGGAGTGAGGAGGCGGGAACAGGGGCGGCCGGATGTGGAGAAGAAGGGAGAGCAAGGCGCGCGGGTGCTGCGGAGGAGAGGAAGGCGGGGAAGTGAGGAGGTGGCGGCGCTTGACTCGGTGGAGCAGTGGGGAACGACGAGTGGAGAAGGAGAGGACGGGAGGCGCGCCGACGAGTTGCGGCCCGGCACTCACCGGCGGCCGGATCTGGAGAAGGAGGGGGGAGAGCAAAGGGAGGCCAAGGGTAGAAAGAAACCGGGCTCCCCTTTCTCACAGGTGGCGGCTGGATTTAGAAGGAGATGGGGATTTCCAATTTGCGATTTTGTCCTCGAAAATTTCTAGGGTTTACTAGGAGGTCCTTTCCCATTAGTGTTTTCTTATATTTTGGTCCTTGGAAACTCCGATTTCATCGTGAAAAGGTCATACGCATACATGACGATGCGTACATCTATACGGAGCAGTCCTAAAGTCCAGATTTGTCGTTTATGCGCCTCGATCGCGCCAGCCTGCGGAAAAAGCACAAAAAATGTAAAATAATCCAAATTGAGCAATTAATTATAGAAAATCGTGTAAATGATGATAAATGATCTCAAAATATGAGGGTAAAATGACGAGTAAAAATATGTAAAAATGACGCATGTCACCAGCACGGGCATGGTTAGGCCTTAACGGGCCATGCCGGCCCGGTTGGCCCGTTAAGTCGGGAGAAAGAGAAAAAATTCAGAAAATTGTAGAAAATTAAGGAAAACTTGTAGAAAATTATGGAAAAATTATAGAAAATCGTAGACATTGTTAATCATCTATATAGTTATTTTCAATGACATAATGAGCTTTATTAACTTGTTAAATTACATGGCATGGCTGCCTCGTTAAAAATTTTACGAAGTAAAAACTTAAATTGAGAAAACCTTGATAAAGAAAAAAGAGTACAGCCTATAAAGCTCACTAGTGACTACATCTAAAGAAAAGATATTGGAAATCCTATTCATTGTTATCTAGATACAAATTCTCAAAAGATTCTTCTAAGTCTCTATTCTTTGCAGTATGTTGGAATTTTGATTCAACTTGTTCCTAGTCTTTGATGGTTAGAAGGATTTTGACCATCTCGTTCGAGAGACTTATTTGCCGCTCCTCAATTATTCTTTCAGATAGAATGAAGGCTGACTCTGAGGAGACCATAGAGACAGGAGCAATCAACACATCCCATATTAATATGTAAAACACTAGATATTTTACTTTCTTGGTTTGCTACCATGAGAGGATGTTCAACTCTTGCTCGAAGCTGACGCTATCATTGTTGAGATAGTTTGATAGGTCTCCGATGATTTGCCGCCTTCCTCCTCCTGACTGATGTGTACCTACATGGGAACATCGAAAATCTATAAAGGAAGAATCAAAAATCATGCCTGTCGTAGGGGTGGCCCCCACCTAAGCCCAGCAGGCCTGTTAGGAGATTATAAGAACCAGAGTAACATGTGTAATGACGTAAGTGCCCCTAATGGGGAGGTATGGGTGTAAGGGCATAACTGTAAAAGCATACTCCATGTGAATATATATATCAGGATGAGGGGGAGGATGAGACAGGACACTCCCACCTCTCCACTACCATCTCTCTCTCTGTTTGGTCTGTAACCACAACAGTTGGCGCCGTCCGTGGGGAGGACAAGGACAAGCCTGAAGACCGAAGAAGAAGGATGGCACCGGAAAAAGCTTCATCAGCGGCGGCGAGGGGAAAGAAGGCGGCTGGGTCGGAGCGGCGCGTGAATACCAGGGCTTCGGCATCGGCCGCCGAAGGAGCTGGCGGCGGCATAGGCGTAAGGGTCGCGGGCGTCGACGCTCGCACTACAACGACCGACCTTGCCAGTGCCGCTACAACGACATCCAACCCCGTCGCTGGCACTGCAGCGGTAGCCCCCGCCACCCTCGCCGGCAGCGCGGATCAGGCGGCCGGGGGTAGCCGCAATGAAGCATCCGGCGGATCTGGAGATCTTGAGGCGATGGTCCCTGCACCGACCCGTCCGCTGGGTGTTCCGGCGGCCCCGACAGCACCCGCGGTGGAAAGTGCCCTACTAGCAGCCCTTGACGCATTCCAACGGGAACTAGGGGACCTTCGCGAAGCTGTCCGAGATATGCAAGAGGCTCGGAGCCAGCAGGCCGCGCCAGTAACCGCGCCCGACCCTCGCGAAGCCCCCGCGTCTAGCCGTGTGCCGCTGCGGCGCGTAGATCCGGAGTCCCCGCTTTCGACGGGGCTGCAGCAGGCGGCATGGCCCGAAGACTTCAAGTTTCCTAGCGTCATCGACCCGTACAAAGGCGACACGGACCCCCGCGGGTTCGTACGCGTGTACGAAACCGCGATCGAGGCCGCGGGCGGAGTCGACACCACGAAGGCGAAGGGACTCCCCCTCGCGCTGCAAGGAGTGGCGCTCTCTTGGTTCTTTACCATAGAGCCGGGCTCCATCTACGCGTGGGAGCAGCTCCGCGACCGCCTTCACAACAACTTCCAAGGAAACTATGTCGAGCGAGTCGACGCGGACCAACTCTTCGCTGTGAAGCAAAGACCCTCGGAGAAGCTCCAGGACTACTTCAAGCGCTTCGCCAAGATTCGATGCCAAGTAAAAGACGTTAATGAAACCATCGTCGTTAATGCAGCCATACAGGGCCTTCGTCCGGGCCCGATGGCCGAGTACAACGCGCGGAGGCCAATCAAGACAGTCGCCAAGCTCTTCGACAAAATGGACGAGTATGCGCGGGCGGAGGAGGATGTGCGAAGACGCAGCATTACCGCCCTCGACCTCGCCCATGGGGAGCGCCCCCCGCGCGAAGCGGGGGCGGGTGGTCCCTCCTCGAAGCAGGGCCGCGGCCGAGAGCCTCGGGGAGGCCCTCCCCGAGGCGGCGACACCGGGGTACAGGAAGGCTCTTCAAGGAGCAGGCATAAACCTCGGCGCCGCCAGCGCAGGTCACAAGCGGCCCACCATGTCCTCGACACCGAGAGCGCCCGCCAAGGACCCGACCCCGCTTCATGGAGGGGGGACCGGGGATCGGAAGGCGGACTCGATTGCGGCGGCCAACCCCACGCGGAACAAGAGTTCCTACACTATGGCAAGTGGTGCGAGGTACACGGCTACGGTGATCATTACACAAGGGCATGCACCGCAGATCTGGAGCTGCGGAGGGTGACGGCCGGGTCTCGAGCTCTGCCTCCTCGGCCCCCCGCCGGAGCCCACGTAGAGCACCCAAGGGGTAGCCCCATACGAGCCACCGCAACGGAGGGCGCGCAGCATCGCACCGTTAGCGTCATCACCGGAGGTTCCTCCTCAAGGGCCCCTGGGGAGCAGCCGCAATTGTGGATGCCGCCCCGCAACATCACCTTCGACGTGAACGACGCCAGGGGTGTGGAGTACCCTCACCAAGACCCTCTAGTCATCCAGGCCCACATAGCACGTTGTGACGTCCGGCGTGTCCTTGTCGACGGGGGAAGCTCCGCGAATATCTTATTCGCCGAAGCCCTCGATCGTATGGGGATCCCCCGAAGCCGGCTAGAGCAGCCAGGAGCTCCACTTCATGGCCTCGGGGGTCAACCGCTGCAGGCCTTGGGGCACGTGTCCCTTCCGGTCACGTTCCGTCAGGAGGGCAACAAGGGTAACATCCGAACCGAGCACGTCATCTTCGACGTCGTAGACATCCCACATCCCTACAATGCCATACTAGGTCGACCCGCTATCAACTCTTTCGAGGCGATCCCGCACTACGCGTTTTTGTGTGTGAAGCTCCCGGGCCCAGAGGGTGTTGTCACCGTCTTCGGCGATCAGGACCTGGCCAGACGTGCCGAGGTCGGCAGCCGCGTTCCGCATCGCCCGGTGCACGCCCTCTCCGGCACGCTCGGCTATGGGCCCTCCGCCCCTAGGTGGACGCCCAAGCCTCGGCCCGAGGGCGGAGTCAAGAAGGTGCCGCTCCAGGCGGAGGGGCAGTTTGTGTCCATCGGCGAGGGGCTCCCACCGGGGGTCGAACGGGATCTGCTCCGAGTGCTTCAGAACAACGTTGACATTTTCGCATGGTCCCCGGAGGACATCAAGGGCGTAGACCGAGTAGTAATCGAGCATCGCTTGGCGGTCCGCCCCGACGCCAAGCCGGTCAAGCAAAGGCTTCGGCGTATGTCGATGGATCGGCAGTAGGCGGCCAAGACAGAGGTGGCGAAGCTTCTTCGCGCCGGGGTCATTCGCGAGGTCCACCATCCAGAATGGCTCGCTAACCCGGTACTAGTCAAAAAGGCCAGCGGGGCCTGGCGGATGTGCATCGACTTCACGACACTCAACAAGGCGTGCCCAAAGGACAATTACCCCTTACCGCGCATTGATCAGCTGGTCGACGCCACCGCGGGGTGAGAACTCATGAGTTTCCTGGACGCCTATTCCGGCTACCACCAGGTGTACATGGCCGAAGACGACGAGGAGAAGACCAGTTTCATCAAACCGCTTGGGACGCTCTGCTTCGTTAGAATGCCCTTTGGCTTGAAGAACGCAGGTGCCACCTTTACCCGTCTCGTCGCTATTGCCCTGGCCGCCCAGCTCGGGAGGAACGTCGAAGCTTACGTTGATGACGTGGTGGTCAAAACCCGGCAGCTTGCTCTGCATGGCCGGGACCTCCAGGAGACCTTCGACAACCTCCGGAAGGCGGGCATCAAGCTCAACCCCGACAAATGTGTCTTCGGGGTGCAGGCGGGCAAACTCCTAGGTTTCCTCGTGTCCGGACGGGGCATCCAGGCGAACCCCGACAAAGTAGACGCCATCCTGGGTATGGAGCCGCCCAAGACAACGAGGGAGGTCCAGAGGCTGGCGGGCCGCATGGCAGCACTAAGCCGCTTCCTATCCAGGGCGGCGGAGCGGGGCCTGCCATTTTTCAAGACACTCCGCGGGTGCGATGGATTTCGTTGGGACGGAGATTGCGCGAAGGCCTTCAACGAGCTCAAGCAACACCTGGCAAGCCTCCCACTCTGGTCGCCCCAGCACCAGAGGCTCCCCTCCTGATCTATCTGGCCGCGTCAGCCACCGCGGTCAGCGCCGTCCTCGTCTTAGAGGAAGGCGCCATGCAGCGGCCCGTATACTTTGTCTCTGAAGCCCTCCAAGGCGCCAAGACAAGATACACGGAGCTGGAGAAGCTCGCCTACACGCTGGTCATGGCCTCCAGGAAACTTCGGCATTACTTTCTGGCCCACCCGATCACAGTGCCTTCCTCATTCCCCCTGGCAGAGATGGTACACAACAAGGAGTCCACAGGGCGCATCGGCAAATGGGCTGCCGAGCTCGCCCCCTTCTCCTTGACGTATGCTTCACGAATGGCAATCAAATCCCAAGTCCTGGCGGATTTTCTCGCCGAATGGACCCCGCCGGCCCAACCAGTCCAGACGCACGACGACCCCGTCTGGACGCTTACCATTGACGGAGCTTACGGCGTCGCGGGCGCGGGCGTAGGTGCGGTGATCGTCACGCCCGAAGGAAAACGTTTGCTATACTCGGCGCGCCTTGCCTTCCCCGCTACCAACAACACGGCTGAGTACGAGGCGCTGCTCTTTGGCCTGGCGAAGCTCAAGGCAGTTGGCGCGAGACGGGTGCTAGTCCGCCCCGACTCACGCTTGGTGGCTGGTCATGTGGATAAGTCATATCAAGCCAAGGACCCTGAGTTGGCCAAGTACCTCGCGGCTGTGAGGGCGAGGGAAAGGCACTTTTTGGGCGTCACCGTCAAGGCCATTCCCCGCGCGGAGAACGAGCAGGCCGACGCCCTCGCTAAGGCGGCAAGCCAGCAACTGCCCCCCTGATGGGGCGTTTTACGAGATATTAGTGCAGGCGGCCATCGCACAGGACAACCGGGACGCGGCACTCGTCCATCACATTGACCGGCCAGGGGATTGGCGGGAGCCCATCTTCAATTTCTTGCAAGGCATCGCCGAGCCGGAGGACCCCACCGAGCTTCGGTGCTTGCAGCACCGCGCAAGGTCCTTCCAGGTGTTCGAAGGGATACTCTACAAGAGAGGCATTTGCGCACCGCTCCTGCGCTGCCTCTCGACTGAGGGGGGAAAGGAGCTCCTTGCGGAGATCCACGCGGGCGCGTGCGGATCCCACCTGGCACCGAGGTCATTAGTGGGCAAGGCGTTCAGGCAAGGCTTCTACTGGCCAACTGCCATCACCGACGCCCAGGACCCCGTCCGTCGGTGCCAAGGGTGCCAGTGGATGGCGCGCATCATCCGCAGGCCCCCGACGAGCCTCAACCCTATTCCTCCGGTGTGGCCACTGGCACGCTGGGGCGTCGACATAGTAGGACCGCTTGCCCGAGCTCCAGGGGACCTCCGGTTCGTGGTGGTCGCGCTGGAGTATTTCTCCAGATGGCCGGAAGCGGTCGCCCTGGCTAAAGTAACTTCTGCGGACATACAGCGCTTCCTCTGGCAAAACATCATATGTCGCTTCGGCGTGCCCCGGGAGCTCACGGTTGATAATGGCCTGCAGTTCGACGCCACCCTATTCAAAGACTATTGTGACAGTATGGGCATCACCCTCCGATTCGCCTCGGTAGGGCATCCCCAGTCTCCGCTGCCATCAAAAAGTGCCTGGTCGGGTTGCCGAAGGGCAAGTGGCCAAGCGAGCTTCACAGCGTTCTTTGGTCGCTTCGCACAACGGTAACGCGCCCGACGGGATTCACGCCGTTCAAGCTCCGTTTCGACGACGAAGCAGTGACGCCCGAGGAAATCAAGGCCGGCTCGCGGAGGGTCCTCGTCCAAGCACCCGAAGAGGAGCGCCGTGTGTCCTTGGACCTCCTCGACGGGCTACGGGCAGATGCAGCCCACCATGTCGAGAAGTATGCGCGGCAGACAATGCGTACTCGGGACCGCTCTATATGCCCGCGGGGATTCAAGCCTTGGGATCTCGTTCTCAGAGTGGCGCTTCAGGCGGAGACCGCTGGCAAGCTGGAGTCCAAGTGGGACGGCCCGTACATTGTGATGGAGGCATTGCCGAAGGGG
Source organism: Dendrocalamus latiflorus (assembly GCA_017311315.1). Classification (NCBI taxonomy): domain Eukaryota; kingdom Viridiplantae; phylum Streptophyta; class Magnoliopsida; order Poales; family Poaceae; genus Dendrocalamus; species Dendrocalamus latiflorus. The sequence goes on along the minus strand of CM029629.1, from coordinate 11,955,177 downwards.
ACGTACCACCTCGCCACGCTCGAAGGACAAACCCTCCGGCACACGTGGAATGCGGACAGGTTGCGGCGATACTACGCCTAGAAGTAGGACGACAAGCGTAGAGCCACCAGCCCTTTGTTATGCGATGCTCGCCCGCGCAAACAGGAGTTCAATAAAGGTTGCTGTTCCCAGAGCATCCCCTGTCCGCGCTGAGCAGAACAAAGTCCATGGACTTTAAATAAGACGTAGCGTCGAAGTCTGCCTCCGCACGCGCGAGTCTCCGGACTATAAAGGAAGTCGTAGCGTCGAGGTCCGCCTCCGCACGCACTAGTCCACGGACTTTAAATAAGACGTAGCGTCGAGGTCTGCCTCCGCACGCGCGAGTCTCCGGACTATAAAGGAAGTCGTAGCGTCGAGGTCCGCCTCCGCACGCACCAGTCTACGGACTTTAAATAAGACGTAGCGTCGAGGTCTGCCTCCGCACGCGCGAGTCTCCGGACTATAAAGGAAGTCGTAGCGTCGAGGTCCACCTCCGCACGCACCAGTCTACGAACTTTAAATAAGACGTAGCGTCGAGGTCCGCCTCCGCACGCACCAGTCTACGGACTTTAAATAAGACGTAGCGTCGAGGTCCGCCTCCGCACGCACCAGTCTACGGACTTTAAATAAGACGTAGCGTCGAGGTCCGCCTCCGCACGCACCAGTCTCCGGACTTTAAATAAGACGTAGCGTCGAGGTCCGCCTCCGCACGCACCAGTCTACGGACTTTAAATAAGACGTAGCGTCGAGGTCCGCCTCCGCACGCACCAGTCTACGGACTTTAAATAAGATGTAGCGTCGAGGTCCGCCTCCGCAGCACCAGTCTACGGACTCTAAATAAGACGCAACGGGGGGACGCCCTCGCGCGCACCAGTCTACGGACTCTAAATGAAGTCGTAGCGTCGAGGTTCTCCTCCGCACGCGCTAGTCTACGGACTTTAAATAAGACGTAGCGTCGAGGTCCGCCTCCGCACGCGCGAGTCTCCGGACTATAAAGGAAGTCGTAGCGTCGAGGTCCGCCTCCGCACGCGCTAGTCTATGGACTTTAAATAAGACGTAGCGTCGAGGTCCGCCTCCGCACGCGCGAGTCTCCGGACTATAAAGGAAGTCGTAGCGTCGAGGTCCGCCTCCGCACGCGCTAGTCTACGGACTTTAAATAAGACGTAGCGTTGAGGTCCGCCTCCGCATGCGCGAGTCTCCGGACTATAAAGAAAGTCGTAGCGTCGAGGTTCGCCTCCGCACGCGCCAGTCCATGGACTTTAAATAAGACGCGGAGGTTCTCCCTGCGCACTCTACGGAGTATAAACAAGATGCGGAGGTCTTCCCTTCGCGTTCGGCGGCAGGTAACACCAAGAATAAGGTACTACTTGGTTTCATTATAAAAGCAAAGGGGTTACATGGTTACAAGCATAAGAACCAGTATATCATCCCCCCGCCCTACCCGACCAACCGCTCAGCCTTGGCGCGGTGCGGACGAACCCGTGCCGTCGTCGCCGCGACGCTGAAGGACTCCTTCGAGCCAGTGGAGGAGGTCCCCCTCCCCATGCAGCGTCTGCTGCACGGCGACCCTCGCTGCATCTTCCCCGAAGCGGCCCCAGATCCGTTGATGAAAGTTCTGCAGGCTAGGCCCGATGGAGCGAATGGCGTCCGACATAACCTCTGGTCGGCCGGGAGGATCCAGTTGAGGATTCGCCAGCTCATGGGTATGTCTACACCCACGAGTGTGAAGCAGGGCGAGGGCAAAGCACGCACCAAGATAGCCGCAGTGCTCGCCAAACGTTCTGGCGCCACGAAGAGCAACGCCTGCCCCCTCCTCGATCAACCCAAGCGTCTCCAACAGGGCCTCCGGCCCGTGCGTAGTGTCCGGCACTCTGACACACAGGTCTCGGAGGGCCTGGTTCAGAGACTCCATGGCCCGCCACGCCGATGTAGACGCATTTTCCAAGACAAGGCTATTCCCTGCAGCAGACTCCGCCAGCTGGGTGTTCTCCCCTTCTAGGACGGCGATCTGCTGCAGGAAGGCGGTGCGCTCCTCAGCCGCGGCACACTTGGCTTCCGTGGCCTCGAGTTGTGCGACCGCCATGGCGCCCTCCAGCGCGCGAAGTTCTTCATCCTTCGCTGCGAGAGCATTGTTTGCTTCACGAAGGCTGGCTTCCAGAGCCCTCCGCTCCCGAACACGGGCCTCGTCAAAGGACCGGCTAAGGGCAAGCGTCTGGCAAAAACAACAAGTCAGCAGGCGCCCAGCAGTACCTTGCAAGCTGAAGCGCACATATTTACCCTCATCTCGGAGGCCTGCAGCGCGAGCGCTAGGAGATCCCCCTCGCATGACGACAACATCTCTCGGTCAAGGCCGTTGTCGGCACGCTCTGCGGCTGCGGTGAGGACGCCAAGTATCTCCAGGCGAGGGAGGAAGTCCGCGCGAGCGAGCCCCGGCCCCAACGCGCCAGGATTTACCGAGGCCGCGGCCACGTCAACAGCAACGGACACCTGCGGGGCACCCTGCACAAGGCTTTCGACTTCGCGCATACCTCCGTTGCTCGATCCTTCGCCATGTCCGGGAGACCTCGTCTCGCCTGATGTTGGCAGAATGAGCGAGCAGATCGGAGAGAGTCTCGCGAAGTCGCGAGAAGAAAGGGACTCACGCCTACCTCCTGCGCCTCTCGTCGCGGTAGGAAGTGGCGCCGTTTCGACGGCCAAGGGGGAGGCGGGCGCCTCGGTGGTCGGCGAGGAGGTTTTCTCGACCGCGCCAGATGCTGTAATCCCGCGACAAGGCCCCGCAACGGCGTATCGACCCCTCGCTGGCGGCGGGGACTGCGTCCGAGGGCGTTTCGCCTGCGGTGGCACAAGCGATTCTTCCGGGGTAGCACCAGCTACGGATCCCGTCGCCCCCACAGTTTTCTCTGCAGGGGGCGCGTCCTCGCCGGCCGCTGCGGTTGATAGCGCACCATCAACCGTGGTTTTCTCGCCGGGAACGGTGCTCCCCCCCCCCCCGGGTTGGCGAGTTCCAGCTCAACGATAGCCGCGAGCACGGGTTCGTTGGCGTCGGCAGAGGGTACCAGGGGATCCGAGGCGGCGCGCTCCTCCGAAGCAGGGTGGCCGGGCCCACCGCCGGTCGCACGCCCCGCCTCAGCTGTGATAGTCACCGAGGGGCCTGCGCGGTCGCATACGGCCGACGGGGAACGGGCCCGGCGTCGCGAAGATAACACCCCCGCAGGGCTATCACCGTCCTGAGCGCTCGGAGTCCCGGCGGGAAGCTCCCCCGACACCACGCGCTCGGGCACAGTAATGCCAGACCCTCGCAGGTGCGGTTTACCCGCCCTTGCTTAGCCGCCTGGACTGCGGCCTCGCGAGCCTGGTGCTCCTTAAGTGTGTACAGGCCGAGGAGTGCCGCAACCGCGCGCTCCGCTTCTTCTAGCCGAGCCATTGCGCAGGAGATCACGTCAGTCAGGCGGAAACCAAACAGATACAATGGCACGCGTAAAACGTGCTGGGCGACTTACAAGGAGCGGAGGGCGGAAGCAGGCGAGATACGGATGGGCTGAACCCGTCCTCGCGGGGGCCGTTCTGTCCAACATACTTCCCCCGGGAGGAGAGTGGTGCCGCCCCATACATTGTGAACTCCTCGGCTAGGTCGTGCAGGCTCATTTGACGGGCGACACCGACAAGACTCTGTAGCTTTTGCGTGTCATCAATTTCCGCCTTCAGGCTCGGCGTACTGTTAAACGAGGTCGGCCCACCTCGGCATTGCATCCCGCTCTTGTCGGTCACGGTGTAGTAGAACCACTGCCGAGTCCAGCCGGACTCCCATTGCCTCGGCGAGGCGGGCGCGGGGAACAACGTCGCGCACGACGCCCGGAGAACGAAGTCCACACCGCCGAAGTTGGACACCGCCCCATCAACTTTTCTGGGTCGACAGCGCGCGTCGTGCAGTGTGGCGAATAAGCTCACGTTGGGACGCCACCCCTCTGTCTGCATCGCCCACGTGAAGACAGCTAGGCGGAGTATTGCGTGAGGCGTCAATTGGGCTAGCTCCAACTTGTAGGCCCGCAGGACTTCGCCCACGAACAACGTGGTGGGCATTCGAAGGTCGGCGTCGAAGAACGCGATAAAAACAATCGCCTCCATTGCCCGGGGCTTCGGCTCTGTCTCGTCCCGACGGGGTAGGCGAGCCCCATCGCGATCGACGATCTTCCTCTCATCCACGAGTCGCTGCAGCGTCCCCTCGGTCACGCGGCTCTTCCCCAACACACGAGAACAGCAGCCTCCCGAGTGCCCCGCGGCACCAGCTCGTACTCTCTGGAAGGATGGGACACCTCGCCCTGGCTAGGCAAGGAGCCGCTACGGGGATGGTAGGTGGCGTCGTCATGGCTAGCCATCGCTCTTCGCGACCAGGGAGAAAGAAGCAGGGCAAGGAGCAACTGGCGTTACAATTAGCACGGGCGGAAGCAAAGCGGCAGATCAAAAACAAAAAAGACAGCAAGAAAGGGTGTCTCCACCTCAACACTGGCACCTTATAAAGGCCGCTCCCCTCTCATGTGGCTCGACGCGCAGACAGATCAAACTCGCAGCGATTCGGCTGCCCATGATTTGGAAAGAAGAACCGCCAGGGCTTAGAGGGCCGTGCCCGGTAGGTGACCAAGCAGCGCACAACGCCTCCACGCCTTCAACACGCGTCCAACTTCCCTGGGGAAGAGGCGAACGGCCGCGGTCACGCAACCGCTCACATCCCACGACGCACCAGTCGTGAGGCGCCGCGTGTCCCACCCGCAGAATGGCAGACTGCACGGCGCGACAGTCTGACTTCTGCCAGGCCAGGCGTCGGCGTGATTCCAGTCGCCATTAAAAGTGCACTACCAGACTGCAAGGTCACAACAACTCCAATCTTAGCGCCGGGACGGAGCGCACGCGCGTCTACTTTGACTAGGCGCCAGCCTCCACTGCCACCCGCTCGACGGGTAGGGGACGGAGCGCACGCGTCTACTTCGACTAGGCGCCAGCCTCCGCTGCCACCCGTTCGAAGGGTAGGGGACGGAGCGCGCGCGCGTCTACTTCGACTAGGCGTCAGCCTCCGCTGCCACCCGTTCGGAAGGTAGGGGACGGAGCGCGCGCGCGTCTACTTCGACTAGGTGCCAGCCTCCGCTGCCACCCGTTCGACGGGTAGGGGACGGAGCGCGCGCGTCTACTTCGACTAGGCGCCAGTCTCCGCTGCCACCCGCTCGACGGGTAGGGGACGGAGCGCGCGCGCGTCTACTTCGACTAGGCGCCAGCCTCCGCTGCCACCCGTTCGAAGGGTAGGGGACGCAGCGCGCGCGTCTACTTCGACTAGGCGCCAGCCTCCGCTGCCACGCGTTCGGAAGGTAGGGGACGGAGCGCGCGCGCGTCTACTTCGACTAGGCACCAGCCTCCGCTGCCACCCGTTCGGAAGGTAGGGGACGGAGCGCGCGCGCGTCTACTTCGACTAGGCGCCAGCCTCCGCTGCCACCCGTTCGAAGGGTAGGGGACGGAGCGCGCGCGCGTCTACTTCGACTCGGCGCCAGCCTCCGCTGCCACCCGTTCGGAAGGTAGGGGACGGAGCGCGCGCGCGTCTACTTTGCCACCCGTTCGAAGGGTAGGGGACGGAGCGCGCGCGCGTCTATTTCGACTAGGCGCCAGCCTCCGCTGCCACCCGTTCAACGGGCAGGAGACGGAGCGCACGCGCGTCTACTTCGACTAGGCGCCAGCCTCCGCTGCCACCCGTTCGAAGGGTAGGGGACGAAGCCCGCGCGCGCGTCTACTTCGACTAGGCGTCATCTCCGCTGCCACCCGTTCAAAGGGTAGGGGACAGAGCGCGCGCGTGTCTGCTTCAACAAGGCACCTTCCATCCCAAACCTCGGGTTCCCCAACCACAAGCTTGGACAAATTCACAGGCCGCAGGGGACGGAGGGGGCCAAAGGACTCGGCGACATGGCTTCGGCCTTGTGAAGCCCTTCACCATGAGAGGCTCCTGTCGTAGGGGTGGCCCCCACCTAAGCCCAGCAGGCCTGTTAGGAGATTATAAGAACCAGAGTAACATGTGTAATGACGTAAGTGCCCCTAATGGGGAGGTATGGGTGTAAGGGCATAACTGTAAAAGCATACTCCATGTGAATATATATATCAGGATGAGGGGGAGGATGAGACAGGACACTCCCACCTCTCCACTACCATCTCTCTCTGTTTGGTCTATAACCACAACAATGCCCTATTGCATAGTCCCCACAGAGGTGCTCCGGGTTGTACTCCCAAGTACGTACCGAGCCATCGGGGTTGTATTGCAGCTGCGTCTGGCATATTTATATTCCTTGCCTTCTTTTGCAGCTTGCAGCGTGCCGTTGCAGGTGACCAATCCCACCTGAAGATTTTGCAGACAATTCGTTACCACAATTTTACAAACAACATACCTTACCGAATTTTCATTATCGTTGGTCTTGAACTTTTTGCTGAAATTGTTCTAGACTCCCAATATAGTATCTCTTGTTCTTTTTACACCCGTGATCTCTTGTTCTCTTGCTCGAAGATGGACCTAGCGACGCTTCTTTTGGCTGTACAGTTTATTGTGGATGTCCACCTTCGCGAATGGATGTGCCTCTTGAAAGGATTGCATATCCTCCGCCATGAGGCCGAATTCCGAGAGTTGGAAATCGTAATTCTCCATTGAATCAATTGTAAATTCATATAGTAAAGTACAATTAACTTACTATTGAATCAAGAAATAATAGCAAAAAAATTGAAATAAGGCATCACTATTAGTCTATTACCTCTTCTGCAGCTCTCCAAAGATTCTCCAAAGTTTTTTTTTAATTTTCTGAATTTCGCATGAATTTCTCACTAATTTTGCCAAATTTGCGCAAACACAACCGGATTTTTCACCGTAAACAGATAGATGAGAGTGAGGTTTGAGGTGTGAAGAATGAAGGCCGGATGACCCCCCTATTTATAGGAAAAAAAACTCGACATTGTTTTTTCAAAATTTTGCTATTTTTTGAAATTTTTTTACCCCTAACAATCAAAAAACAGCTATTTTTCATGGACCGTGTCGTCGTGACGGCCTGACCCGCGTCGCTACCGAGCTGTGTCGTACCGACCTATTGTGCCACCCCCTCGACCCAGACACAAAACGGTCTACCAGGTCATGCCGTGTTTAGGTTGGGCCAACAGTGACGGGCCACAGACCAGGTCTTAGGGTCAGCACGCTAAGATTCGGCCCATTGGATAGCTCTAGACCAGCTTGTTAGCAGTCGCACAAGCATCTGTAATATTCAATGCAAAGCAACTAAGAAAGAGCTTAGTTGTCGTCGAGATCAAACTGTACAGCTTCTAATCCCAAGTCAGAAACAAGCGTGTGGATTAGTGGGTTAGAGCAACTTCAGCAGGGCCCCTACTTGAGCCATCATCCTACTTTTGGGGGCCGAGGGGCAAAAAACTCACTCCAGCAGAGTCCCTACTTGAGCCCTCAAAAGTAGGGGGCCCTCAAATTTCCCCCTCGAGCCCTCATTCCTAGGGATCTGGAGGGAGCCCCTACTTTTGAGGGCTCAAATAGGGGCTCTGCTGGAGTGAGTTTTTTGCCTCTCGGCTATCAAAAGTAGGATGAGGATGAGGGTGGGTCCTATGTGTCATCCCCTCTAAGAATGAATTTGAGGGTCCTGTTTTGAGGGCTCCTGCTGGAGCGTAGCCTAAAAAACAGAGCCCTCAAAAGTAGGAAGAGCGCTCAAATAAAAAGTAAGAGTCCTGTTTTGAGGGCTACTGCTGGAGTTGCTCTTAGTGAGGCGGAGCCGGCTCTGCTCAAAGTCAAGCTGCATTAGAAAATGACCAAGAACCGAAAGAGATATGAGCTCCGGTGGCCGCTGCGGCGGCGGCAGCCAGATGCAGTCAACTCCTTCAGCTCTCCCGCTCTCGCGCCACTCCAACCCGACCGGTGCTCAAGCAGGTATAGATCTCGCCACTTCACAAATGTGCTTGATCCATCACATTGTTAGGGTAACCTTGCATCACATGTAGTTCTTGCTCGTCCAAAGCTTTGTTTGCATGCGATTCGGGTCTTGATTCTTTTTTCTCCCCTTTTTGACGCCTTGGAGATTTGTTTTCACTGTGAGAATGTTCTTGGTACGGTTGATTAGTAGCCCGGAAGAGCGATTACATGGAGCGTAACGACCGTGATTTGTGGTTCATGAGGTGTTTGTGTGGAGAAGTAGGAGACAGCCATGGTTGTGGAGGTGAATGGCATGCTTGCTTACACTGTTAGTCGTTGCTTGTTCCTTTGTCAGTTACAAGATTGGTGTTGTGTCGTGAAGCAAAGCAGAGAGTGCAATGGCATGTTGTTACAAAGATAGATCTGAGCCTGCAAACATGTGTGATTCGTTCTATGTGAAGATTTTGGGAATATGGCTATTAGCATTGCGCAGCTCTTATGCATGTTGTTTTGTTTGCACACTACAGAAGTGACCTGTATTTGCGTACAGGTTTACTACAACTTTATAACCAATTAGTTTTAAATGTCGATAATTTGTGCGATACACTGCAGATGGTGATGCCCACCATCTCCAGTTGCAGCAAGCAGCACATATGGAAGATTACAGTCTGTATCCTGTTGCCCTCTGTGCTCCTCTTCGCTTTTTATTTGCCACAGAGGGTCTTCTTCAGCAAGTACTTCGATTTCATCGTACCATCCTTAAGGTCACTACATGACACAACACCAACTCAGGGGTAAGATTAAAGAGTTTTGGTTCAGTCCATACGGAGGTGTTGGAGGTGCTAACACCTCCACTACATCTGACCCTTCAATTGATAAGGGCAGAATTGTATTTTCACTTTTTCACATTTAACCGATCGGTTTCTCTCGCGACCGAATCACCGATGGGCCTCCTTCCAAATCGCGACCGAATCAGACCCAACCACATCTCTCGGCCTCTCGGGACGCGGCGGGGGCGGTGAGTCGCGCGGGCTGCTAGGGCTGAAGGCGGCGGCGACGAAAGGCGAGACCGAGGAACCCTCATCCCCGCCGTAGCGCTGCGGCTGCGGCCAGTACTGCCGCGCCACTTGGAGCTGGCGCATCAGCGGGTGCACGTCGGGCGGCGTGGTCGGCCTGAGGCCCTGCGGCGGGGGCGGCCGCATCAGCGGCGAGGCCGGTGCCGCGTACTTCTGCTGCAGCTGCACCACCGTACGTTCCCCCTCCTCTCCCCCTCTCCTTTCCTCTTCCTACCTGCTTATTTCTCGCAATCGTCAGTGTGACCACGGCGGCGGTAATCCTGGTGATTTGGCCCCCGTCTGGCGCACCTGCTGCTTGTCGCTCATCCCTGACCACGGGCTGTAATATCAACAGGCATAGAGGCGGCTCCTCATCGGCCCTCCCATCCGGGTGAGCACGGCGGCGGTAATCTCGGTGATTTTGGTCCCCTTTAGGTGAGCCTGCTACTCATCGTGAGTTCGTCTACCAACATTCAGTACTAATTCAGTATTACTTTTTGTACCAAGATGATGTATTCTTCAGATTCAGTTTAGAACAAACTTAGAACTTTAGTTCAATTCCAGCTCCTCCGCCGATTCTTTTCCTTATGTAAACATATACGTGTAACCCTTCCCCTCCCATCTTGAATTGATTTTGAGTTGAAGCCGGGCAGGGTGTCATGTTCTGCACTTCTGCCCTGTTGTGTTAGCAATTGGGTATAGATAAACTTAGAATCCCCTCACTTGGCTGAATTAGAAGCAGTGCTCATGGAATCACCTTTCGGCTGCAATGTAATTATCTCTTGTTTCCTTTTTCTTCTCAGTCTCCTATGTTACTAATCGTTTTTTAGTTTACTACTCTATTCATGCTCGAGGGTGCCCTGGCTAATATGGGTGGTCACATTGGGTTGTAGGAATTCTAAACGTAGTTGACAGTGTGTCATGTCCAATAAGTCAATATAATAGTAGAATTGGAGTGTCTACATTTTATTTTCCAAGCAGAAAAAACCCACGAAATGCCAAACACACACAGAGATGGTCTTATCCTTGAGGGTTTTTTCCTTTGTTTTGAACTGATCTGTCTCAACTCATGTCGATGTGCAGGTATTATTCAAAACATTACAATTAGTATTTGTTTAGCCAACCTGCTTTTGCATATAATCAAGGATGCAGTTAAATATATTATACAATCAAGTATTATGAGGAAATAAAGTAGAGTTGATAGTTTCAGAAGCTCTAACGCTATTCAGCTACAATTAGTCAAAAGTTCATAGCAGTAGTTGTAAATCATTGGCATCTCATATACTGCTAATACTAAAACAAGACCCTACGATGCTATATATGAAGCTATGATTTTAGATGAATGCAGCATATGAGCCGTTGTTGATTACTCTTGTATGATATAATAAGTTGTATACTTTACAGTTCATTCCTTCATGAAATTAAAAGAGTGTGCATTTCAAAACATTAGTAGGTTCCCCCTCTGATAGAAAGAATTAAACAATAATGGTTACCCTGAGATTGCTATGCTCAACTTGATAGTGCATCTTTAGAAGATGACCTCAGCCACCTCACTGTTGATATGTATCGTCCCCTATTCTGGTTGTGCAAATTCCTGGAAAGCTTTTTGCATTTTCAGTTTTACAAGGCTGTAGCACTCAGCATACGCGATGTGCTAGAACAACATTTCCTTTCCTTATTGTTCAAAGTAGTCCAAGGTCATTTGTGCCTAATGTACAGATGTGTAAATTGCAGGATTATATTATGGAAGGTAACAAACCTACCAAGGTCACCATTGAGGATTTGGAAGAGTATAATTTGATTGTACTAAAGGAGTTTGGTAGCGAGGAGGAAGCTTTTAGATTCTATAATAGTTATGCAGAGGGGAAAGGCTTTAGTGTCAGAAAAGATATTGTGAAACGTGATCCAACCACTGGAAGGATAGTCCGTAGGCGGTATTATTGCTCTAGAGAAGGTTATCGAAGAATACAATTCTTTGACTTACCTAATAGACAGAAAGAGCCAAGACCACTTACTCGTTGTGGATGTGAAGCAGAGTTTGAGATAGAGCTTAATGAGGAAACCGGTCGGTGGTTTGTGAAAAATTTCAAGGATGAACACAAGCACTCGCTAGCGAGGCCTGGTGAAGTTGCATTTCTACGATCACATCGAGGGCTCAGTGATGCACAGAAAGCAGATGCTATTGAATTTCAGGTCGGTGGCATTCGTAAATATCAAATAATGGAAGTTATGGAGAAACAACATGGTGGCTATGAAAAGGTTGGGTTTATACCAGCTGATTTGTACAACTTCTTCAAAAGATACAAGAAAAGAACCATTATAGGGTATGATGCTGAAACTGTGATCAGTCATATGAGAGCACGACAGGAAAAGGATTCTGAGTTCTTTTATCAGTATAACACAGATGACTTGGGTCACTTAAGAAATTTATTCTGGTCAGATGCCCAATCGCGCATTGATTATGATGTTTTTGGTGACGTTGTAGTGTTTGATAGTACATATCGTGTGAATCGGTATAATCTGCCATTTGTTCCATTCATTGGTGTTAACCATCATCGGAGCACAGTTGTTTTCGGGTGTGGTGTTGTATCAGATGAATCAACTGGTTCTTATGAGTGGTTGCTTCACGCATTTTTGAAAGCTATGTACCAGAAAGAACCACGATCATTGATAACGGATGGCGATTCTGCAATGCGGCAAGCAATAAGAACAGTGATGCCCCGGTCCGAACACCGTTTATGCACTTGGCATATCGAGCAAAATATGATTCGCCACCTCCGCCAACCCATGCTTTCTGAGTTTAGAACTTTTATATATGCTCCAATGAGTGTTGAAAACTTTGAGAAAAATTGGAATCTTTTTAAGCAAAGGCACGAAATTTCTGATGAGAACAAATGGATGTGCAAGATGTATGAGTTGAGAAAGATGTGGTCAGCGGCATATTTGCAAGGAAAGTATTATTTGGGTATGAAAAGTAATCAGCGAAGTGAGAGTCTCAACTCAAGGCTTCATAGGCACCTAGATCGCAAAATGACCCTTTATGATCTGGTGGACCACTATGAGCATTGTCTGTCACGAATGCGCCGGAATGAGGCCGAACTAGATTCCAGGGCTTCACAATCTTTTCCATTCACTAAATTAGATGCTAACCAACTTGAAAAAAGTGCATCAGTTCTGTACACGCCTAATATTTTTAAGTTAGTGAAGGTACAGATTGAGAACACAAAGAGATGGTCCATTGGAGATATCATATATTTAGGTGAGTATGTAAAGTTCTTTGTTGTGCTAAAAGAGAGCGTACACAATGGAGTTTATGTGGACTGCAGTTTTGAAGGGAATTGTGTGAGTAGCATTACCTGCTCCTGTCGCAAAATGAATGTGAATCCATCCCATGTGAACATATTTTTGTTGTTTTGAAACATATAGGAGTAAACGGCATTCCTCACTGTTGTGTATTGCGGAGGTGGACAATGGGTGCTAAGGTTGCATTTCCTTCAGATAGAAGAGGCGGAATGCACGTCTGGTCTGACCAAATGGATCGTTATCGTGAGCTCTGCAATAAGGGAAAGGAGGCCTTCTTAATAGCGTCAAGGAATGAAGAAATGTTGGTGGAAGTGTTAAATTATTTACAGCACATTATAGACGATAATGATGATAGTAATAGCTTCAAAGAGGCAATGCAATACGGTCCTACAATTGCACAAGGTTCAAATTGTATCCAGTCCTCGGTAGAAAGAGTTCATGATCCTGTTTGTGTTAATCCAAGAGGTGCTCCGCGCAAGAGATACAAGAATTTCACTGAGAAGACATCAATTCATTGTGGGTATTGTGGGAAACCAAATCACACATGACGCACATGCCCACTTCTTCAAAGGCAAGTACATGTTTATCCAGTTTATACCGTGCTTGTTATTGAACAATGTGGTAGTGAAAGGTAGTAGTAATCCTATGTTGTCATCACATGCAGGGACAATTAAGAGACAAGACGGGATGCACACTAGCCGCGCTGTTATTTTGTGAAGCAAATTTGTTTGTTAAATGCTTCATTGAAGCTCACTTATGTTCAGATCATATGTGGAGTGGTTCCTCGTCCCTGCCCGACACACTCACACAGTTCTGCTGCAACTTTTACTTGTTAATGTTGTTTTTTGCTCAATTTTAGACAGACAGTTAGTTGTTAATGTTGTCTTTTGCTCAATTTTTGACAGACATTGAGTTCATTAAATTTTACTATTTAAATGCACATTCGTCGGTTGCAGAATTCTCTTTTTACAGTATGGCCTGCCACTGAAAAAAGTTTCCTACACAGATCTGTTTGGCTGGACAATGGATGTTAATTGTAGCCTTGTAGATTATGCTGTTCTACAGATATTTCTCCCATTGAATCACATGAAAGTGCATTGGTATTTAGTCGTTATCAATACCAGGAAGGAAGAGATACAAGTTTTGGATTCAATGGCTGTTTCTAAGTATGATAATCGCACTGTACTAATAAATACAGTAAGTATACTCTCTACTTTTCCATCTTTCTATCGTGTAGCATGTACATATATTCATAAAAAAAATTTGATTTTTTTATTGTAAAATAGATCAAAGGTGTGCAAATATATGTTGATTTGGCAATATCAAATGGAACAGCCATTGCCAGATGGGGCAGCTTGCTTCTCACATCATGGCCTATTCGTGTTATGGATATTCCACAACAAAATGACAGGTACTAATAGTTATCAGAGTTGTGCTATATTTATAAATTTTGCAACCAAATCATGTTTCATTGTTGTTTTATAACACAGTTCGTCATGTGGATTATTTGTCCTAAAGTTCATGGAATACTGGGATGGAACAAGCTTGGCAAACATTGTCACAATGGTAATTACATCCCACATTCCTCTCTCTAATTCTTTTTGTTAGTGGTTCAAATTTGCTTGGGAGTCTTCATGATTCTTGAGGTCCTTGTGGTAAAGGTTTTACTACTAACCTCCTCAGCTTGACTGTCATCAATAGACAACTCTTTGACACTCTGTGTAGTCGTGTAATCCTTGATACTGTGAATAGAGCTGACAGAATTCCTTTCAGGAGAAGGTTTGCTGAAGGTCACAATCCTCTCATTACCCAAATAGTTCCTCCTGCCCTTGCTTCTGCACATGGACTCAGTGGGAAACGTCATTTTCTTAACCTTGTCACTAGGAGACTGATGGGCAGGAAGTATATTGCGAGCAGGAGAAGATTTCAAATGGACTTGCAGCACATAAGGTTGGAGATGTGGATGCTTGAGTAGTTCAGCTGCCTGCACAAAACAATGATGCAAAGATTCTTATTGGAGGGGAAACATATTTAACTAGTAATTGATTCTACATAACGGGGTTATCGAGAAATTACACTTGGCCTATGATCTGGACTTTTTCGTAGCATACTCTTCATAAGTCCCCTACTGCACGAGGGAATAAAGCTTTCAGAAACATGCTCCAGTCAAGTTACAAGCAAAATTAAGTGGACAACAAAAGTGTAACTCTCAGAAACTCACAATGCACCGGAATATCTTGTTGGCAATGGTGATACGATTGACTTGGTGATCTTACTGATAAGAGCTTGCATATCCTATAAAAAATGATGAAATCATAATTTGTCAAATCAATTGAAGGGTGCCCTGCCATTAGGTGAGATCAGCAGTCTAAATTTATCTTTCAAATTGAGAGTAAAATGTGCACTTGAATGAGTCAAGTGACTAACACAAAACATCTGTGTAAGTAGTGACAATTGCTGGGGAAAAGCTATTAAATTCAGTAAGGTGAGACAAAGAAAAGACCAACAGGAACTAAGTACAATCAGCAAAAGTAAAGCATATACGAAGTCATTTATTAGTTCAGCAATCAACTTGCACAAATTTATAATTGACTACATAAGAAGCTAATAAAAGTAAGCTCAGAACTTACAAAAGCTTTAAATGCCGGTCTGAGAGCAGTCATTTCATATATACAACATCCTGAAACAGAGTGATTTAAGCATTACGATCCAAGGAATATATGTCTAAGTGAGCGCGTATGGTTTCTTACATTTGAATGATGCATTACCTAGTGACCAAATATCAGATTTGGTACCATAAGGTATATCAGCAAGAAGTTCTGGGCACATATAACTTGGTGTTCCTACCACCTTCATCAGGCGCATAAAAGTTGTTACTACCAATATAATGGAATGTGTACGAGAGAAATGAAATGTTTAAGTACTAACAGAGGATGCCAGATCATCAGGGGTCAATATTTTTGCAAGCCCAAAGTCACCTGCATGTGTTTAGAATGGAAATTACAGTGCACCCAAAATTATCTAACTTATTATGAAGCATGCACTTGTACATGAAAAGTGACGTACCAAGTCTTATACTTTGATCCTTAGTAAGAAAAATATTGGAGCACTGAAACGTTTCAGATAAAAGAGCAATTCAGCAAACATATTTCCATGTTGTAGATGTGCTATTCAAACATAGCAACATTACTGACCTTCACATCACGGTGAAGAATGTGATTTGCATGCAAATAGTCAAGGGCCATGAGAAGTTGCACGAGCCACTTGCAAAGCTTCTGCGAAACGAGAGAAGAGTTGATGGTGCATGCTTTGGTATCAAGGAACAAGCTAAAAATGTACAAATGAAAACAAAGCCATGAACTATCATGTCTCTGCCTCTTACAAATATCTGAATGCATCCATCCATAAACGCTAAGAGTAAGCATCTAAGAAATGAAGAACAGTTTAGTGAATACTTTCTGCAAACTTGCTCCCTATGTTCAGTAAAATTCTACAGCAGAGTATCTATATCCCACTGTCTAAGACCACTCAGATTTCACATATTTCAAATGGTAATAGTGGCTCAGGTTATTGCTGCTGTCCAACCAACTATCAGCAAACTTAAGGGGGCATTTCATATCACATTAAGTGCATATAAATCATCTTCATAAAGACATAGACACATTATTGCTATTATGTGTCTACTAGAGTCCATATCGCCATTAAGGTACTAAGTACTAAACACCAACTATGCTGACCATATTAACGTACACCTTGGCAAGGAGAGGAGAGCAGCATTTAGTTGGAATGCATACTAGCATCGTAATTCTAGTATATAGCAACAACTACTTCAAATGACAGGACCAACTTCACCTCCTTGAGATCCTTCACGCTGAAGCCCGGCAGCCCCATCTCCGCGATAACGGAGAGGAACTTCTTCACATTTGACTCTGGTCCGATGCACAACCACCCCACATCCCCTACCAAGTACCAACAAAGCCATATCAGCAAGAATAACATGCAGCAAATATCCACCATTTCCGAGATCAGTTAACTCACCTCCAGAACACCGGGCATGAGCCTGTCCGCAATGTAGCACAGCGCCGTGCTGTCGATGAGGTACTCCCGCAGCTCCTCGTCTGAAGAATCCAATGGCAAATCGAACACTGGCAGTAACCCGCCGAGCCAATCTATCACCTCAGCACGCCGATTGGCTGGAAATGTTTTTATCGCCAAAGAAGACAAGCGTGAGAAATGCGTACAAATCACAACTTTGAGCTCCCAAATGCAAATTGACATCCTCAAGAACAACATCATTAGAATAAAGATCGCATTTTGACGAGAAAATTGCTATAATGGGACTCCAAACAACGTATTTCGCTATAATAGGACTTCTAACGTTGACATCGCTAAAATGACACCCGAAACATTGGCTTCTCGTAATACATGACATTTGGCCAATGTTTCGAAATACCCGAACATTGGAATTAAAAGAGCCAAATGTCATGTATTACGAGAAGCCAATGTTTCGGGTGTCATTTTAGCGATGTCAACGTTAGAAGTCCCATTATAGCGAAACACGTTGTTTGGAGTCCCATTATAGCAATTTTCTCCATTTTGACCGCCCAGGCCAGAAAAGAAAATCAAGCCAAGTGCTAAAGAAAAATAGCTGCGTCACACCAAGCACGGGGCAAATTAAACTCCAGAAGCGCAAAACCTAGAGCTCAACAAGAACTAAATCGCCTCCGGCTCGCAGTATCGCCAGCGCCAAACATTCAAAACACACACACACGACACTTTTAAAGATCCAAACAGTGAGCCCCGGAGCTTGGATTGAGCCATTCCCCCACGGCGAAAAGATAAGAAAAGCTCAGATCGACCGCCTCACCTGCATGGAAATCCTCATACTCGCCGTGCGCGGTCCCCACGCCTCACCACCGGGCCTAGAGCATGCACAGGGCCGATATGCCGGCCGATCCGGGCCCAGATCGAGCCGTCCGGCGGGGCAGCGCGGGTGCGGCGGCTCGGATTCGGCCGAATCGAGCGGCTTCGAGGCAATGCGGGAGGCGGATCGCTCTGGGGCTTTCGGTCTGGGTTTTCTTCCCCTCCTGCCTCGTAGTCCCGCTGGTTAGTTGGTTTGAGGAGATCAGGAGGGCAGCGGGTTTGAGGAAGATGGGACTTACGGTGGAGGTTGTTCATGGCGGCAGCGAGATGGTCGTGATGATGGCGGCGGCGAGGTGGTCTTCATGACGCCGATGTACGGGGGGAAATCCCATCCTCCACTCGCCGTCACCAGCGCCCAGGGGGAGGAGGGGACGGACGCGTCTCCTCCGCCGGCGAGGTGTTCGTCGCCGCTACCATCGTCGACGGCGAAGTCGTCGAGGAGATCGCCTCGCCTCGCCTCGCCTCCGACTCCCCGGAACTCTCTCTCTCTCTCTGCTTTCGTGCTTGGCGTGAGGGAGGGAGGAAAGTGGTGCGCGTGCGGGGCAGTTCCAAGACAGTTTCCACGCGAGGGAGGGAGGGAAGTGGTGCGCGTGCCGGACAGTTCCAAGACAGTGGGTTTCCACGCGAAATTACTCTTTTACCCATTTCGCTAACACCATTTCTATACACCACTTATACACATTGGAGGTGTCAAAGCCATGATAACCGTTGGATGAGTTTCATTGATCGGTTAAGAATCATCTGAGTGTACAGAACCAGTGCTCAAGATTAAACTGTTTCTTCGATATTATGAACAAGGATTCAAGTGGTACTGTTCAGATTTCTAATTGATACATTGAAATAGGCATCAGAGTTCATCCTCAGAGCTTGTCGCTGACCTTACTAACAGTCAGCTAGGACAACAGATCAAACATGGCGCACATAACATGAATAACAAGATTACAAATGCAACGTCTAGTTGGAGCATCATGAAGGAGGAGTTCACATTTCAAGCAGGAAGTGGCCCTTTCAATAACTGTCATGCTTCCACGATTGTAGAGGTATATCTCTCGTTGGTGTAAAGATTAAAGACATTTCAGGAAAAATAACTATAATTAAGTATGCATAAATTTTGTCTTTATAGGTTGAGAAGGACCACTTTTTGGTGTCTTATTTTGGTGGATCCATAGAAGGGGCTCCTGATGTCAAAATCTGGATTCAGAGATACACTGTACTTTTAGTACTTCAATCTATCCAGAATACTTCTTTCGTTGCTTCCTTACCTAAAAGAGTGATACTTGGACCTTGGTCCTTGCTAAGAGCCCTTCGTTTGTATCTAGGATGCTTACTGGCATCCTCCAGAAGTAGCTGATGAAGAAGATGAGGTACCCATGTGGAATCCTGTTTTATTTCAGCTTCCTTCTCATGAGTTGCTTCTCTTCTACAAGATTGGTCAAGACTATGAGAAGTAAGAACTAACATTTTGTTTTGTTTCCTCCTCTCTCTGACTATAATGACAAAAAGAAACCACATGATGAATTAATGAAGTAGAGAAAATATAGCAAAAAAAATGAATATGACAATATGTGGCGATCTAATGCTAAACATAACTTGTTCAGGTGGAGTGGTGCCATGAAAAGGTCGATGGATGGTGGCATAAGCTGGTCAGAGAGAGAACAGCTACCACCTGGTATCCTTGGTCCTATTAAGAACAAGGCATGTCTAAATTTTTCATCTCTTGCTCTCGGCATAGCATTTCTTACAAGAAACATACGCAGTATGTAGGCACAATTATTGGGGCTAGGTGAAACTGCCAAAGTTTTTATGAGTGAATGCCTCATATCTCACGCTAGCTTTTGAGCTGAGAAAGGCTACATGTTTGTTGACAAAAGTGCCATGCCACCCATAGCCAACAAGTCACCAAGAGTTTACTAACCTTTTTGTCAAGATACTATGTTTGCTACTACTTACTGAATAAGTTTGTTCCTAATGCCAACTTCTGTGATGCAGCCTTTATTGCTTGAAGATGGCCTTTTATTATGTGGCTCATCTGTCGAAAGCTGGAAATCTTGGGGTGCATGGCTTGAGGTAGCCATAGGTCCTTATAATTTTGGGATAATGTGAAAAGAATTTCTCAAGTCCTGTAGTATGGTTCTAACAATTCCTCTGAACAATGTAGGTCACAGAAGATGCCGGCCGGACATGGAGGAAGTATGGTCCCATATACATAGGAAGCGAAAAACTTGGGGTGATTCAACCAGTCCCCTACAAGACAACCAATGAGACTATACGGGTGTTGCTGAGGTCTTTCGAAAGCATTGGTCGGGTATGCATGGCTGATTCCAATGATGGAGGAGTGACATGGAGCTACGCGCACAAGACCGAGCTTCCAAACCCTAATTCTGGTCCGTTCACTTCACTTTTCCAGCCAAATTAGCTTCCCCGTTGCTTTTGTATCCTTTAATAGTAGTATTAGAAGCGTTCCGACGCTCTTCTAGACCACATATAGCATAATGAAATAGGCATTTCTAAATGGGTTGATCTGAAACATGGGTACTAGTACATAGATAAAATGTTTTCAAATTCCCAAAAAAATTGAAACGAATGTGTCTGCCCAAAAAAATATGTGCTAACTCTCTTCGCTGCTCTGATTAACTCCACAATTGAAGGGATTGATGGGGTTAAGATGAAGGATGGAAGAGTACTACTTGCCTACAACACCTTCTCCAGAGGCACACCGCACACTCAAAGTTGCAGTCTCGTCAGATGACGGCATTTCATGGAACGAGGTATCAACATTGGAGGAGACTGAAGGTATGGAATTCTCATATCCTGCAGTGATCCAGGCCATGGATGAGCTTGTACATGTTACATACACATACAACCGGACGCAGATTAAGGTAACCTTGCTTCCTACGAACAAGAACTTTGTTCAGGTAGCTGCTGCTGCTTTTTTTCTTTACGAGTTTTTCTCAAAACATTGCAGCATGTGGTTCTTCGGCCCAGTTGAAAGTTGAAACAGTGAGGATTGGAGCCCGCGAGCAGATTGCAAGTCTACCTTAGCGTCATCAAGGCTCCGTGAATTGCCCACGCGATTACGCGGCTAGACATTGCAACACACTGTGTTTGTTATGTAACTCTAATGCATATGGAAAATATAGTTGAATTTGACAACTGCAACGTTGTAATATTTATGATTTTTTTAATAATCTATTTTTTATTCGAAAATTCAAAATTATGTATGCGATGTTTTTTTTTGTGCAAAATTAGCTTCCTGTCGCCGAACTGTTGGGCGACTGGCATCTGTCGCCTAATTGTTCGGCAACATTAATGCAGTCGTTCAACTGTTGGGCAGTATTAATGCAGTCGTCCAATGGTTGGGCGATAAGTTCGTTACCCAACCGTTCGGTGACAGAAGCTTTCAGTCGCCGAACGGTTGAACGACAGAAGCTTTCAGTCGTCGAACAGTTGGGCGACTGGATGGCTTATATAAACAATGCGGCAGTCGGCCCCCCTCCCTGTCCGAGTGAAAGGGAGGAAGGAAGAAAGAAAGAAAGAGAGGAGAGGGAGAAGAGAGGGAGAAGGAGAAGAGGGAGGGAGAAGAATAGGAGGAAAGATTATCGTGAGGTAATTTTTTTATCTTATAGTGTTTCTTGTCAGTAAGTAGTTTGTTTAGTGTAAAAAATGGTATAAGTAGTACCTGTAGAAAATTGTAGTTAGAGAAAAAGTAGCAAGTCGAATCTTGTTAATTTATATATAAATAGCACCTGTAGAAAATTTTAGTTAGAGAAAGAAATAGTAAATTGGAATCTTGTTAATTTATAATAGTATAAGTAGCATCGTAGAAAATTTTGGTTAGAGAAAGAAATAGTAAATCAGAATCTTGTTAATTTTTAATAGTATAAGTAGCACTCGTAGAAATTTTAGTTAGAGAAGAAAGTGGTCCGTAAGGGAGAAGTAGTGCTGTTTGTGAGAAGTATTGTGGTAGTAGCGGTGTTGTGTCGGTGTATGCGTGATCGACTATTATTTGGTGAATAATTAGAAAGTCGGTAAGTTGTAGTAGGTACTCTGGCCGAGTGCATGAGAAGGATGAATGATTTGTGTGGACTAATTAGTACAGGTTAATTATTATGGACTACTTAGGTAATTGGTAAAGCTCTATAGAAGACTGGAACGACACTTGTAGCATTACGAATCGCAAGTTAGCATCTGAGTCGGATCATGCCCGGTATGGAATACCTTGGCCTTCCGGTAGAATCGGAATAGTGTACTACATGTTCATTGTGGTCTCTGCCTTATGGAATGAATGATGCCTTAACTATGCGGTAGTGAAGTTGTTCACCATAGGCGAACGGGAAATGTAAATTACAGCACAACACTACTTGCATATCATGTGATGTGATCTGACTAGTTACAATATTGAAAATATTTATAGGCAGACATCAGTCATGCCTGAACCCACTATATTGAAAATACATTATGGTGTTGGCCCCGTTCGTGAAGGTCCGTACGATGTTGATTTGAGCAGTTTTTCGCAAGCCACTCTGGTACACCCGGACGATGAGAATGCACGAATCACAGATGTGATGTACTGGCTCACCTGCAGTTTCTCCTTGGACCTTAAGGTAAGCAGCGTCATCATACAAGAGCTTTGGAGCCGGTCTCCCACATAGATTAAATGGGTGTTGAGAAGACTGATGCGCACGACTGTATGGAAGGGCTTTCTGGGAGGCTGCCGGCGCTGTGGATATGAATGTGTGCTACTTGTGTAAGGATGCCCAAAAGAAGCTGTACTAGGCCTTATCGGCAGATATCATCCAGGTGGTTGGAGCAGCTCGGGCGCTCAGCATGTTTGTGAAGAAGAGGCTCTGGAAGCTGGTGTTACGAAGAGTGTGGAGGATGTTGTTCATGATGAGGCCGACGTGGTAGATGCAGGAGACGAAGATCAGTCACCACATGATGAGCCTATGGATAGGTTGATGAAGGAGAGTATAGGGAGTACATAGTGTGTCAAATGGAGAGTGATGACAGATGGCCTGAGTTGAAAAGGAAGCTGTATAGGAGGACAACGATGACAGTTCTAATGACGATGAAGCTCCCATCCCACAGGAATGGAACAGATTTGACGGTGAGGATGTAGCCGCGCATGATGAGCAAAAATCACCATGAGAGTACTATGCCACAAAGGTCCAGCTGGACTCAATATTTGCTGATAAGACATCCTTACAGGATGCCATTAAGCTATGGGCCATGTCCATGCAGCGGACATTTGGGGTCATCAAATCTAGCCAAGAGTAGTACACCGTCAAGTGCGAGTAGGCTAGTTGTTCTTGGCGAGTGCAGGCACACAGACCAACGTATGAGACTCACTGGGTTGTCTCGAAGGAGGAGCCGCACTTCTGCGTGCTTAGAAGTGTTTTGCCGAGGCATCATAACCTAACTTCGACCTCCATAACCAATTTGATGTATAGGGAGATAGTGGAGAAGAAGGACGTGGAGGTCAAGCACATCATGGTGGCTATCGAGAAGAAATTCAAGTACAAGATTAGCTACGTGAAGGCATGCTGTGCGAAGCAGAGGGCTTTGGAAAGACGGTTTGGGTCGTTCAAGGCGGTGTACGACAACTTTCCTCGTATGCTTCGCGTGCTGAAGAACAGAAACTGCTTTTACGGACAAGCCATCTACAACGCCGCTAGGTTTTGCGGTATTGCAGAAAGCCTTCTTAGCCTTTGGTGCCTACATCGAGGCCTTTAGGCATATGCTGTCCGTGATCTTAGTTGATGGGACTTTTTTGACTAGGAAATACAAGGGGCAGATCCTTACAGTCATTGGCATTGACGGGAACAATCAAATTTTGCCGTTGGCCATCGCATTTGTCAAGAGTGACAATTACAACAGCTAGATGTGATTCCTTCGACATGTGAGGGTGGGAGTTGTTGGAGCTCATCCTGGTGTGCGTAATCTATAATCCCCATGCTGGGATGCAGAAGGCCATAAGAACACTTCAGCAAGACCCCGATGAGCCATTCCCTAGGCCGAATATGAGGAGCAAATGGTGCATTCACCATCTGAGGGCTAACTTCTTCAAGCAGTTCCCAAAGCAACCGTTGGTGATGCTATTGAAGAGGCTGGCTATGCAAAACCAACAACATAAATTTGATGCTTTATGGGCACTGTTAGATGAGCACAGCAGAAAGCACATGGACGAGAGGAACAAGCAACCAGCCATTGCTGGGGCGGCACAACCCGAATGCCTCACCCCACTGCTAGAGTCTGAACCTGCTAGTCCAAGGAGGACATCGAGGAACATCAAGTACTTCTCCCACTAGATCGAGGTTGAGCTATTGGAGAAGTGGTCCTTGATGCATGACATCGGTGCAAGCTATGGTATAATGACCACTAACCTTGCGAAGGTGTACAACTAGGTTCTTAGGGACCTTTGTTCTTAGCCCCTCGTCGCCATCGTGGAAGGTGTTCTGCATAGCACAATTGGCTATTTTAGGGAGAGGCATACAAATGCCATACTTCATGCCGCCAACCCACAAACATCCTACTGCGCGAAGATTACAACATACATGCAGGCGAAGACAGAGAAGGGCCAGTTGCACACGGTGTACGTGATGGGCAATACGGAGCATCGTTTCAATGTGCTCCTCCGAGATTAAGCCGAATTTGGGACGACTCGTTCTCTTGTCACTCATGAGGTATGCATTGGAGATCATGTCAACCAACCTAGCTATGCGTGCAATAAGCAAAAGCTCTTACACAAGCCATGTTCTCATGTACTCGCTGCATGCGGGATTGTGCACATGGACCCTTCAAATTTTATGTCCGAGTACTTCTTCAAGGAGAGGGTGGCGTAGACGTGGTGTGGTGAGCTTAGGGGGTTCAGAGTTATGGGTAACTTCGCTACCTTGGATATTGCAAAGAGGACCTGGATTCTAGATGTTGACATGCTGACGGGTGGGAAGGGTCGTCGATAGAGTCGTCAGAATACCAATGATACGGATGAAGTGCAAGTCAGGGCGTTGGGTAGATGTTGCAAGCATTGCGGTCAAGAGGGCCACATAGCCAAACGATGCAAGGCACTTGCTGAGGAGTAGGCAAACCAGTATGGTTTACGGTACCACTTCTTCGAGCGTGCAAAGTGGAAGCAATATTGGAAATCAGTCTACATTGTCATCTGTACTTCGTTAGTTGCTACATTTGATGTACGTAGTGCCGTAGCACCTGTATTGTACGTTGCTTGTCATGTTTATGTAACTATTGTGGTACTATCCCATTTTGATTTAATGTACATAGTGTTGTAGCACATGTATCGTATGTTGCACATATTGTTTATATAACTACTGTGATATTATCCCTTTTGCATTACTTTTCAAAGTAGTGTCCCTGAAGCCTAGTACTGTTTTGCTTGTTTGTTTACAAGTTAAATTTTTTCCTGCTTTACATTCGTTGTTTTATTTGCGCGTATGTGCTAACTTGAAGTTATTTTGCAGGTATGGCTCGTGACCCTCATGGATTGGAATGGCCTTTCAGCCTCCTAGAGGAGCACATCTGCCAGTCTACTACCTCTCGCCTAGATGGTGTAGGCCACGGACGAGGGTGAGCCAGCAGCACCTATGATTGGGGATGGCGGAGACGTCCATGAGCGGCCATGATGCTTCCCGTTCAACCGCTCCCTGCTGATAGCTCTCATGGACTGGGGGCGGTCGGAGGCTTACACTTTCCATCTCCCATTTAGGGAGATGGCCACTACTCTACAGGATGTCTCCCTGCTGCTTGGCCTCTCTATCGCAGGAGGTGCTACCATCCTATAGGAGGCCCCAGCCGACTGGCGTGGTGGCCTTCTGGCTAGGTTTGATGGAGTCTTTCTGCTTGCGGCCACGACTAGGTACTACATCTTCCCGGAGGCATAAAGGCAAGGCCCACCCTTGTGATGGCTATCGTAGTTCTGGGTACGTGTTCGACATCCTTCCCGTTGGGAGTGCTGCACTCTCCTTTCCATACTATGGTTTTACTAACTTTTTGCTTGTACTTAGGTTGAGCGGATGGACCTGGTCGTAGATGAGCAACAGGTGTCATGCCACCTTGAGGTCTACTTGTTGTGGCTGTTTGGCTGGGTGTTGTTCACCAGCAGCCACGGCGACACCGTCGACACACGGCTCATCGCATACATGAGGGCCATCACCGACGGGGAGACCCCAGATTAGCTTGAGTTCAGCCACACTTACCACCACCTATCGTGGCCTGTGCGACGCGTGCTATAGGTCGAGGCCGAACTCTATCGTTGCAGGGTGTCCACTCCTATAGCAGCTGTGGTCGTTCGAGTGCTTTAGCCTTAGACGCCCCCTGTTGGATGGCAGCGCTCCCTACGTGCAGGAGATGTACCACGGGGACAACGTGGACTGGCCGACTATGGGCTCTCTCTGGTGCCAGTGACGGGTATGTACTCTGTCTTGCGAATAATTTTATCATATAATCGATCATTCTATGTAACAGCTTATGTTCCTTGCAGGTACAGTTCATGCATGTGCAGGTGACACGGGTGTACGAGCCGTTCGTGCAGTAGTTCAACCGCCTCACTATGGACGAAGTGCACTAGGAGCCATACTCCCATCAAGAGTTAGAGGCCCGCGCTCCTCACAGCCTGTCCTTGCTATGCTTGCGTGACTGGGACTACTGGCTGACCCGCAGGGCGCTTGTGTTCGATGTCTTCATCGAGGACTACATGGCGCATCGTGTGATGTGCCAGTTCGACCTACGCTAGGTGGTTACAACATCAATCGGGCGGCTTGTGCCCGAAAATGTGCATGAGTGAGCAATCGGCACAAATATCCCTCTTTTTACTGGTGTCTCGTATGCATGACTTCTAACTACATGTTATGTCTTGCAGACATAGTAGGAAGGGAGTCCGCCGCGGCATGGACTGGGGAAGGAGGATAGACACATGGGTATAGCAGTGGGAGGGTGCGTAGTAGGACTTTGTTCAGGAGGACACCCCCTATGACCATATCGCGTACGAGGAGTACCTTCGTTGGTACACTCCTCGGACACGTACCATGCTGGTACTTGCTGTCGACTCGCCCGCACCACGTGTTCTAGCATTGACCGACAATTCCCAATACACTTCGCATAGAATGTGCACCACACAGTACGTTACATCATATTTTCAAAAATTCACTTCTGGGAACCCCACTTATAGGTTTCATGTTATCATGTTTTCGTTGCAGGTGGACATCGGTAGTGAGATTGAGAGGGACTCCTGCTCCGTGTTTCAGAGGATCACCAATGATGCAGAGGTCACATGCGAGGAGGCAGCCCAGGTTTTCCATCACGTCGCAGCTCAAGCCATATGTATTATTGCCATGTTGTCGTGCACCAGGTTCCCAGAGATTGACACACCAACGCCAGATCAACAATCCGTACGTCCGGCGGTGCCATCCCGTTTAGCAGCACAGCAGGCGGTGCCATTTGCTGCAAAGGAGGGTTAACATCCAATCTCTATTACCGGTAACAAAAAATAAACTATTTGCTACTTGTACCCTAGAGTATGGGCATCGGAGGAAACATCATCTGCCATTGAAATGCCATCCAAGACCTGCACGAACATGTCCTCCTTGTGTCTACATTGTGGCTATACCGGTTGATCACGCTTGTTTGATACCACGCCTCCTGCTAGCTCCGAGCCTCTTGCATTTCCCGCACAACTCCTTGGAGATCTGCCATCTCGCGCTGCAACGTACACAAGGCAGCCAGCAGGGCATTCTCCACCGTTGAGGTGGCTGCACTGACCTGGGCGTCGGTGCAGACTACCGGGTTGGCAGCAACTATGGCCTGTCCCCCAGAGCTGTTTGGCGTATCAGCACGATGGACCCCATGGTCTGTGACGGAACCGGTGCGGCTGCCGAGGGCTCCCACACCGGACGTCGGGTCGCTGGCCATACCAACATGAGCATCGGCGTTGCTGCTCTCGCTAACCCGGGCGCCGCTACCGAGGCCAACCGCCGTGCCAGTAGTGGGGCTAGCCGCCGCGCCACGGATGTCGACGTCGGCGCTCGCTACACCGGTGTTGCCATCAGCGCTGGTCGTTGACGCAGGTGGTCTACCTACCGAAGCCCTGGCATTTGCATGTGCCGCCGTCGTGCTCCGATTCTTCCTCGCCGTCGATGAAGCTTTCTTTTGTGCCATCACTTCTCAAATCTTACAGCTTGCTCTCCGTCGCCCCCACGGACGGCGCCAACTATTGTGGCTACTGACCAGAGAGTAGTGGAGTGGATATGATGGACAATACTTGCCCCTTCCCTATGTCCAGGGCATGTATATATATTTTCACGAAGCGTATTTTACAATCCTGCCCTTACATTCATGTGCCCTCCATAGGGGTATCTATGTTATTACACATGTCCTATTTTTGGCTTTACAACTCTTTAACAGGCGGGATTGGCTTAGGTGGAGGCCACCCCTACCACAATTACACAATAAAGTTCGTTGTGTTAGAAGGCTACACATAAAATTTTGTTATTTTGAAGCTCATTTGTTATATTTGAAAATTCAAAAAATATTACATATAAAATACTAATTTAGATAGGTAATTAAGCTGACTAATTAGTCAGTTTAATTACTTGCCGCATGGTAGCTTGGCAGCAGTCGCACGACCACACGGTGGCCGGGC
Source organism: Dendrocalamus latiflorus (assembly GCA_017311315.1). NCBI lineage: Eukaryota > Viridiplantae > Streptophyta > Magnoliopsida > Poales > Poaceae > Dendrocalamus > Dendrocalamus latiflorus. The sequence continues at coordinate 11,927,297 of CM029629.1, read as the reverse complement.
TTCGGTAGTCTACGTGTCAGCTGTAGGGTGCTATCGTCCGGTCACCGGATGACAAAAATGTTATTTTTATCATTTTCATATGTATCCGATTATTTTTATAAATACAGATTTAAAAGACGCTATATATGCTAAAAATTCCAGCGGAACCTGTGCCCAGAAGAGGTCTTGAGTCTTGACTAGAGATGGCAACGGGCACAAACCCGCTGGGTTTTGCTATCTCAAACCTGTGCCCATGAAAGTTGGACGTGCCCGCTAAAAAACTCATACCCGTGACGGGTGCAAATTTTTGCCCAGACCCATGCCCACTGGGTTAACGGGTACCCACGGGTCGCCCGTGGGGTCAGTAATGCGAGCTGCAACAATGGTTAATGGAGAGGAGGAAGAAGTTCGCCGGCCATCTTCGTTGGAGCCGGAGGGCATCGCCATGGCCAAAGGCCTACTGCTGCGATGCGCGTTGGCCGTGGCGTGGGGGCGGTAGGCTGCCGCCGTGGGGGCGTCGGGCTGAACTGGAAGGCGAGGCGACGGCGAGGGCGTGCGGGAGGACGAGCGTGCGGCGAGAGTGGAGGGAGCAGGAGCGGGAGCTGCGAGACGGGAGGGCGAGCGTGGAGACTGCCAGAGACCGAGCGCGGAGCGCCAGATGCGCCGCCGCTGCGGCGGCTGTTGAATCGGGGTGGGGACTGGGGAGGAGTGAGTAGTGACCGTGACCGAGTGCTAACTAAGGTTAGCCGTATGAGTAATGGGGTATTGTCGCATTGGATTTGGGGGCTTGGGGCTAAATGGCTAATGGGCTATGGGCTGGGCTGGTTTGCCTAGGAGACTGGGAGCCTGGGTTTATAACTCCTATGGATCGGGTTTATATTACCCATGCGTTTACGAGTTTGGGTACTATAGGAACGTACCCAAACCCGACAGATCCGATGGGTTAGGCTTTTTGCCCATTAAGAGACACATGGGTTAGAAAATTGACTCAGATCCATATCCTAATAGAGTAAAAATCCACCGGATATCGGATTTCGGGTATCCATTGCCATCTCTAGTCTTGACACAGGGCAGGCCAGCCTTCCTAGTTCACCTGATGCTGGTATTACGTAACCTTCCTCTGGAGACGCCATCACATGACGACGCGGCTCCCCTCACAAACCCACTAGGCTTTGTAGTTCGGACCCATTTTACGACTAAGCTCAGCTCAAATCCAAGCGAAAACAGCAGTCCTCCCCAAATCCCAACCCGTGCCGCCCCGTGCTCGTCGTTGGTGGAGTGCGGTTTCAACCATGGCGTGGAGCGCCGCCGCCGCCTGCGTATCCTTCGCCGGGCGCCGCCGCTTCGGCCCCGTCGCCGCGTCCCTCTCCACCTCCGCCACCGGTACGCTCGTCTCCCTGCCTCCCGCCCAGGCCCCTTCCGGCAGTAGCAGTTCATAGTTCCTTCCGCTGGGCCTCCTCCCACGAATCACTCCATCGCGCGCTAATGGGTACCTTAGCTTGATGATTCCCCCCATTATCTTGTAAACCGTACGCTCTTAGTTGCGATATTGCCAATTCACTCGTATTATCGTAGACTACTACCACCTCTTGGTGAACAAGAGAAGATTGTGGTGTAACTGTGCAACCATTTTATGTGGAGAGAAATTGAAATGCTGTCATGAATCATGATGGATAGAGCGCTCTGTCAAGAAGCGGCTAGATATGCAATGCGGCTTGTTCTCTTCTCGTTGAAAGTGATAATGACTCGAATGCAATGAAAGTGCGAGCTTAGTCATCGTTAACCACAGAAAAAGCTATAGGATTTTGGATTGTCGATTGGGCTGGATTGGCAGTGCGTCTGACAGCAGCAATAGGCAACAAGTAGTATTAGTGAGTTCTGCTTTCCAAAAGAAAAAAAAAGGAAGTTCTGTTGTCAATAGGAGTAGAGGACTGTTATTTCATGACGAAGATTAAGAGCACAGCACAGAAAATTGTTTGTTAAAAAATGGGAATACGAATGAGGAACTATGTTTCTTTTCTTTTAAAGAAGGGGAACGGGCACTTGAACCCATGACCTTAACCACCACAACCTTGCGCTCTTAACACTAGGCTACATGGGCGCCCCCCACAAAAAATGGTTGTTGGATTGATATCGGTTGGGGCATATGGTTCTAGATGGCAAATTACTCCTATAAATGCTCAAATGCTTGTGTGATATACCTTATAGCTGCAATAGTGGGACAAACACAATGATTCTCAAATGCAACGAGCTGAACAAACTGCAGCTCACCTGACATGATTAAAAGTGAGGCGAAGTACAAAAAGGGGCCTAAGGATCAACAAACAATGCCCAAGTTAACTAAACTGGTTCATCGGTTCATCTTGGATAGTTGTTGGACCAATAAGCTGAACTGCAGAAGTATTGTTTAGTGTTTACCCTACTCTATTACAGCTTTGCATATCCTGGCATTTTGCAAGATGTTTTCAAATACTCAAACTTGTTAAATTTTAAAATTATGTTATACTCTAATGGTGTTTTTCAAATATACTAATTAGTTAAAAAGGAGGTTGTCCAAACGGAAAAGGCACCAGCAGCATTAGGCCCTTATTCTCAGGCCATAAAAGCAAACAATCTTGTGTTTGTCTCTGGAGTTCTTGGCCTAGATCCTGAGGTTTGCTGCTCAACTTTTTTTGTTTCATATTGGTTCTTATTTCTCTACATCATGAATTCAGTCTGCCGCTTCAGTCATTTTAGATGCCAGTATAACTTATGCGGAGTACCTTTTGTTTTCAGACAGGGAAGTTTGTCTCTGAAAACGTGGAGGAGCAAACTGAGCAGGTGAAGACTGATCTTCCTGAATGTTGCTTACAATTTTTAGGCCATAGAAAGTTCTTTCAGAATGTTGTGGAACAATGTGCCAAATGTGAACATACCCACAGCTAAGTTTCTGAGTTATTCCCACTGCCAACCATTTCCTTTTGATTAGTTCTGTATGTTTTTAACCCGCCCTTATTCATAGACTGTTACTATATTGAATCTGTGGTTGAATTTCTTAGTGGTGCTGTCATGGGCATGAGCCTTGGGTCTAACCAGTTCATTATTAAGAAGTTAGAGATTAGTTTCTATTTGTTAGAGATATAATATTAGTTTATATTTGTTAGAGATATGATTAAGATTAGATTCTATCTGTTAGAGAGAGCCCATTTATATAAGAGGACTGTTGCATGCTATTGGAATCAAGTAAGAAATAATAAAGTCATTCTTATCTACAGTCTCACCTCCCTCCCTCTACGCCGACTCCACTCGGCTATCCTCTCGGCGATGTTTACCCACCACACACTAAGGTTCATGACAATTTGGTATTAGAGCCAACACCATGGCTTCCGGTGCAGAGTTAACATATGGCAAGATCATGGCTGGCTATGAAGAAATTCTCGCTGGACTCAAAAACGTAGAGAGCATGTTGAAGAAAATGATGGCAGCAAAAGAGAAGGCACAAGCAGCTATTGATGTGCGATCTGTGGCGGCATAAGGACCAAGAGCAATAGTGGCCATGCCACGGCAACGGTGCTGCTACTGCTGCTTCTTCATCCGGCGCGGGCAGCGGTGCGACTTCAAGTGACACTGGCGTAGTATCTTCCAAGGTCGGCGCACAGGGTACAAGCCGCACCCCGTGACGGTGGCGGCACTACATGGAGAGGCGGACGCAGCGATGCGGCTCCAAGCAGCCGTGGTGTTGCATCAGGATGTGCCTTTGCTCCAAGAGCGCACGCCGACGCAACCATGACGACCTCCGTCGCGTTTGGTTCCTCCACCACTGCGGGTTCTACCGCGTCCTCCATCGTCGTAGCCCCAGCCCCGCCGCTGCCAAGGCCGATGACTCCTCCCTCCACGTCCCCGCCTGCGCCGGCAAGATCTCCTACAGCGCCGTTGCCGTGCCCTCCCCGCCCTTCCCTAACACGAGCGTGGGGTCTACAACTTCGCGGCCGGCCCGACCACACTCCTGCTCTCCGTCCTATGGAAGGAGCAAGCGGAGCTCGTCGACTACCATGACTCTGGCATAAACATCATGGAGATGAACCACCACAGGAAGGAGTTCGATGCCGCCATTAAGAAGGCCGAGGCCGACCTCTGCGCTCTCCTCGACGTGCCCGACACCCCCACACCTCTTCCTCCAAGGCAGCGCTACCATCCAGTTCGTCGCCGTGCTGTTCAACCTTTGCGCCTCCCCCTCTGACCCCTCCGACTTCGTCGTTTCGGGGTCCTGGGGCAACAAGGCCTTCAAGGAGGCCAAGAACATCTCCGCCGCCGAGGTCTCTGCACTCCACGCCTGCCTCGCCCTCAAGTGTGCGGTAGACTAGGCTGTCCTTGCCGCACCCGTCAGCGTCGCCACCACCGAGGTCTGCGCTGGATCTGGCGTCACCACCTCGCCTCGGGTTCTTCCCCAACGCCGCCTCCCGTCGGACCCCGACATTAGATCGACGCCGCCACCTCGACTCGCCACAAGCGGCGACGAGTGGATCTGGTGACCGCCGCCTCTGGACGCTCTCCACCGGCTGCCGACCACTGGGAGTCCGAGCTGGAACCGTCGCTAGCGAGGAGTTGCAGCGACGCCGCCGGGGAGCCTCCGCCATCACCGCCTCTGCTTCCGTCGGCATGATACTGTGCCTCACGTGTCTTGCCTATCTTTAATAAGAAATAGAGGAGCCAGTGAAAAAGGAAAAAGGAAAAAATGTCTTTTGCAGGCACTGTTTAACCGAAAGTGCTACACTTCGTTAACATGAAACTGCAACCATAGCCACTGCCTAGCAGCTCGAGGACAAGCTGCATGTCTGAAAAGGGTGTAATGTCATGGGCGTGGACCTTGGGTCCAACCAATTTATTATTAGGAAGTTAGAGATTAATTTTTATTTATTAGAGATATGATATTAGTTTCTATTTGTTAGAGATATGATTAAGATTAGATTCTATCTGTTAGGGGAGTCCATCTATATAAGGGGCTGCCGCATGCTATTGGAATCAAGAAAGAAATAATAAAGTCATTTTCATCTATAGTCTCATCTCTCTCCCTCTACGCCGACACCGCCCGGTCATCCTCTCGGCGGTGTTTACCCCCTATGAACTAAGGTGCATAACAGGTGCATCGAACATATTGTTCTGCCTTTTGGAGATCTCTATGGAGAAAAAAAAACGTACTTGGTTAGTGCTACATGAAAGTATATGCAACAATGTAGAATTGGTGATACTGAATCTGTATCGGGCAAATACAAAACCCCCATTCGTTTGCTGTATGACTTTCCATGGCCGCTTTTACATTCAGTAAATTACCGCCTACTGTATCTGTTGCAACTTTGAAGGTGCTCTTTTCTGACATTGTGTTTGTGTTTCTCCAATTCTGTCACAGGTTATGAAGAACATGGGCGAAATATTGAAAGCTAGCGGTGCTAGCTACTCTTCAGTTGTCAAGACAACAATCATGTATGTACATGTTCTTTACATGAAACTTTTGTTCGCTCTAAGTCTAAAGATATTATGAGCCCTGGGAGTAATTCCGTTTGTCAACCTGCAGGTTGGCTGATCTACATGATTTCAAGAAAGTGAATGAGATTTATGCTAAATGTAAGCTTGATACTTGTACTCTTCTTGTTGTCATTATTTATGCTTCTGAGTGTAGTAATTTATGCATGAAGTGTAGGTCTGTTTCTGTGCGAGGGCATCAGGATTCTGGCAGTAATATTGTTTTAATTTGTTTCTGAATGTATGCACATTCCTGCTGCAGATTTTCCAGCTCCTGCACCGGCACGCTCAACTTACCAAGTAGCAGCTCTGCCACTGAACGCCAGAATCGAAATTGAGAGCATTGCTGCGCTCTAGTTACGTACGACAACCCATCAAAATCTCAATAAGCATTCCCTGCCATTGTAGTTGGTCACTGCCCTGGAATGCACTACCTTGTCGGGACTCATGATTTTGCCGTACGGGTACTTAAATGTCAAACAGATCGTGTACCAATTTAAGGTCTTAAACTGCTTGTAATGAACTTTGGGTGTCCAGAAGAACTGCCATGACATGAACAACGATTCAGGTAAGAGTACTTTGTAAGTTTCAGCGGAGCACTGGATGGTTATCATTATCATTACTATTATAAAAGAATGAGTTAGTGGTTGTATGTCCATTCTCCTCCAACCACTCTATTTTCTTAACTTCTTACCATTCTCCATTTTCCAACCAATTAGAGCAACCCTCTTCTGTAGCACGATTCTCTATACATTTAATGAGTTTCGTTGCAACGCACGGGTACGTAACTAGTTACTTTCAATTTTGCACTTAGAGCACCATGGCATGGAAGTCATTGAAATTCTTTGCTGTCAGGAAACATCCGAATTCTTGCAGTGCATGCGTTGAGGCTAAAGCTCTACTTGGAACGCACGAATTTCACGTGAACTAAGGTCTCGAGTTTAATAAAGGAAATTTTCTTTTTTGCAAAAACCCATCTGCAAGTAGAGAAGTTTGTAAAAAGCTTATATGCAATCTCAAAGTTCATTAAAAACTCACCTACAAGTTCTATGTGGTTGTAAATCTATCTCCAAATGGCTAATTTACTCGCTGAAATTTATAGAAGTAAAGAACTGCTAACCGGGGATTACATCTAAGTCCATCCAAACTGTAACAATCCTCCTGTGTGGCCACAACGTCGATGATCATCCTTCCTTGTCCCTCTATTCTCTCATTTTTGCATGGCGCTTTATTCTTCTGCACTTGGCTTGTGCACCCCTACCTTATGCGTTAGCACGTCTTTCCCGGTCATAATCCACAAGACCGACCTACTGGGATTGTCTTACAAGTGCCATGCAGTAGTTTCAAAGAGTGAATTGGCCCTTTTTTATTGGGGCAGGGGGAGGGAATTTGCAACAACTTAGAATTTATAGGTGGATTTTTGAACTTTGAGATATAGTTGGATTTTTTACGAGCTTCCCCACTTGCAGTTTTTTTTTACAAAAATCCTTTTAATAAATAATCACCTAACCAATAAAATAATGGGTGCCTTTCTTTATCCCTACAATGCAAAAAAGTTTCGACGGCTTTTAACGGGATTAGGTTATTTACCATTCTAATCTTGCAATTCCACACGTAGGCACTCGCATTTGTTATTCCAACACAAAGAAAAGTTGGAGAAGTGGTTAAAAGCATTTCGTGCCGGTCTGATTCACAACCCAGGATAAAAAAGAGGCACCATGCTAGTCTACGGGCATATTTGGTAACAACCGCGGCTTATGGTTTTTTGTTGAAATTTTTGAATTTTGACTGTTACGTGTTATGGATCTTGCCCTGGGACCTCAGATAGTAAGGATGAGAGGGTTGGGGTTTATCGGCTTCACCCCGGTGGAAATCCTCTGTTTCCGCCGTGGTTGTCGCTTGCCAACAGAACTAGGGTTTGGGATGGAAAAGACTTTATTTCTTCTCTGATCCTTCCGCTCAAACGCCAGAAGGACTATATACTCTTACAATTCCTGTCTCAGAAGGAGACCGACTCCTAAACGATTCCTTCTCTAAAGGAGATTACAAAGGACTTCCTTATTCCTATCTGAAAACCGGACTTCAACCCGGAAAGAACTGCTACTGCGCGTCAGATGCGCCCGCCAATTTGGCCCGTCGGACATAGTGTCGTCCCCAGTAGGAATCCATAACATTACGGTACAGATTATGGAGAGAGATACTCACTTGCGATTTTGGCTGGTACAAATGTTGGACTTTTAACGTGTATATCGTTTAACTTGTAGATCTTATCTTAAAAAAATACTCCATTTGAAAGTTAGGTATTATAGTAAAAACCAAAAACCGTTAGTTTTGGAGAAAAGGAACAGACGCTACAAATGATCAAACGAGTAAATGAAATGATTTAGGTGTATGAATGATCCAAGTTCCGGAGTTCGCGTATAAAACATTTTATACCTTTATATATATATTTATGGTGCGTAAGCGTTCGAGCTAGTGACTATTTTTGAATTCAACGCTACTACTAAAGTGATTTATATACTATGAACTAGCTTAAACTAAAAATAAATTTAAAAATTTTTAGAGTTTAATATCTTAAATACACCTTTTTATACCTAGTTAAACATCACAAATCTCAAAGCAAACTAACTCGTATTGATTAGGATGTCCAGCGCTCGGTGCACGAAAGACTGGCTTCATCCACATATACCAGAAATGTGCTAGCCAAATTATTATCTTAAACAGACGATTGTACTTCAAGCACTTTGTTTTGCCAGCTTTGTACTACCGCCAGTCTATCCGCCTCCCGCGTGTAGAAAACACGTGACAGCTCTGAGAGTGCTATGTGAAGCTTCCAGCTATGTACTACTACAAGGACGGCTGCTCTGCAGTGACAAAACAGTGACGCTCTGATGGGAGGATAATGTCGACATCTTAATGACATTTAGTAATTGGTGGACCCTGCTCAATTATGTTTAAGCTTTTAGTTTTAAACATCTAACATTTTAGTTTCATTTTTTCTGGTTTTTTATTCTTTATCTTTTTTTTCCTTTGTATTATTTGTGATGACGCAACTTTTTTTTTTCATTTTTTATATTTAATTATGTTAAAAAAATTCACAGTAGTTATGGTACCAAAATAAACTTAGAATAATGTAAATAATAAAAAAACTTTAAATTTTAAGCTAAAAACGCAAATAAACACTACCTAATACTCCCCAGCATTGTTAGGGGGGGGGTTCCGGCCCCCGCAGCGATCCACGTCGCCCCCGCGCGTGCCCCCGGCCGGCGCGTGGCGGGCGGTTTCGCGTACGGCCGGGAGAGGCAATTTCCTCCTGTTTTTCGAAAATTACGTAAAGGTCCTTTTTTCTCGCGAAAAGGTCCCTGAAAGTTTTTTTTATAAAAAAAATTGTTGGATAGCGCCCCGCGGGTTTCCAAAATTACGTATAGGTCCTTATTTAATTACGTACAAATCCTTACAAGTCCTCGGTTTTTTACGAAAAAGACCTTTGATTTTTTCGAAATTACGCATATGTCCTTGATTTTTTTTCCGAAACTCCCCGCGAATTTTTGTCCATTTTATTTTGGTCCGCACGGTAGCTAGCGCGGCGTGCGCCGCGCTTATGCAGCTAGTATCTAAAACAAGAAGCGAAAGGGAACGGATCATAGCGTAGTACAAAGTAGTAGTAGTACTATCATAGCGTAGTACAAAGTAGTAGTACTATCTTAGCGTTTCATCCAATTCTTCTATATTCAATCCAATAGCTGAGGCCTTGTTTCAAAAAAAAAAAATTTCCAACAGCTGAGGCGTCCCGCCGGTTCTTATTTTAAAATGCTGCCGGTTCTTATTTTAATACTAGTTCTCATGTCATTTATCTCGATATACAGTAGATTATACTTTTCTAGCTAATTCGCTCAATATTTTCCCCGTGTTGACTGATTGTAATTTGCAGACCTGTTCTTTCCTTTTATGAAATATAAGGTATATTATTTTTGACTGTTGTTGATGCTTTATGGCTGTGATTAATGATTTTTGATCTTAATGTGAGTTCTTGTGTGAACGAAAATAATATGGATAAACCGCTTCAAAAAATTATTATAATAAATTACTTTGTAAAGATGATCAAGAAATTATTATATTTATTTATTTGAGAAAAACTATAAACCGGCGAAAAAGAGGTGTAGACTAATAAAGGTAGTGTGTGAAACAACGGATAGATGCATGACTTCTTTGTTGTCCAGTCAAGGCTGTTATTTCTTACATTTCTAGGGCAACCATTTGCCTAGGTCCGCGTAGAGTCCTAAAAGAAAAACCAAGAGCTTGTGATCAATGTGGAATTGTGGATCATCCTTTTCGTAACAGATTAACAGTCGACGTTTGATACTCTGTTTCAGCAGCCTCCTCTGTTATCTCTGTCCGACTTGTACTTACCGACAGAATAATCACGTGAAGAAATTTATCCAATAGTTTCTCTCGCTGCCTGCCTCTTATACAAGTTAATCTATTGACTTTACAATATAGACTAGAATTATCCTTTGTCTTGTACGTAACAAATAGCATTAGGCCGGCCTTCTTAGGGGAGCCTGAAGTTCAGGTTAACGCTATTGGAAGCTTAGGCTCCTCCAAATAGGGGTGGTTTCTCAGGTGTTTAAGAAAACTTATGCTCATTTTGTATTAAGAAACGAAGGTCCAGTTCTAAATAGCGATGCTTCTGGTTTTTAAAAATTAAAAATCGTTTAAAACGTATTGATTTTTTAATGTGACCTTTTTTTCTTTTTTTTACTTTACATTATTCGTGGAGATATAACAATGTTTTTTAAAATATTTTTTTCTTTTTTTGTATTTTTAATTAAGTATCTAAACAAACTAACAACTGATACAGTGTGATTTTATATGATTTTAGGAGGAAAACAACGGCACCTTGGAACAGGGCCGGCCTTAAACCCTTCTTCATCTAAGAGAAGTGGTCCACGAAGAAACCTATGCATGACCGCGATATTGCTGGTACGAAGTGAAGCACACCGGTTTCTATCCAAGGGATCCAGATATCAAACATATCCTGCTTTACAGATCCGGTGAGATCCGTCAATTCCCAGAGCACGCTTTAGTTAGACACGTCTTTCTTACCCCCAAAAGGATAACAAGCAGCTTGACTACATGCAGAATATCTCAAATCCTGAATCCACAAACCAAATTAAGAACAAAATAGGATATCTACGCACCTCTTTAGAAAAGAGGCTGCAAAAGCTAGCCACCTAATTAACATCCATATCATAGCACTCCATGTTATGTGCTTAGTGAATATCCCTCCTGTGTTTTGTCCGGAAAGGAAGGCTTCGCGTGGGATATGCCCCGAGGAGACAAAGATGACTCGGACACAATAGTGGGCTGTCCAAACTAGTATCGCAATCAGCTGGAATCTTCCATCCACATGCTCAAGGAAGACCATGAGGTCGTATCCAACATCCACTTATATCAATACTACCTTTCAGTCATAAATACATATTATTTTAGACATCAATTGATACGGTTTTAAAAACAACTTTGACTATTAATTTATATTATAATATATTTATAAAATCTAATAAAATTATATAAAAAATACTTTTTGAGATAATTTATATATATAATTTTTATATATCCAATCTAAATATTTAAAAAGATACTAATAGTTCAAGCTTCGAGAGTTTAATTGTATGCATTTCAAACCGATATGTATTTTCGATCGAATGGAGTAATTAATTAAGCAAGCCACTAGGGCCCACCAGCTACAGATTGTAATCATATACATGTAGGGCCTGTTTGGTTGCCTGCATCAGCTCATGCACCTGCATGCGCGTGGCCAGGCTGAGGAGGGAAGCTCCTCAGCCGCGTACGAGCTCAGCCTGGCTCCAGTTGCTTTTTTGCATCCGCTCGTGCAGGCTCTCACCCCGATGCAGCCAACCAAACACCATCTCCCTGCATGAGCGGATGCGAGCCACCCTGATGCAGGCAACCAAACAGACCCGTAGTTTCTCTACTCCATCTCTACTTGTAGATGGCATGTATGCTCTGCCCAGCTTTTCTCAGCTGCAGCTGCATATTAACGCAACATACTGTCTACGTTTTTTTCACTTGACGTTTCTCGGTTTTCATAGTCGCTAAGACGTGACTTTGATCATTACTTTTTATAAATTTATATTAATATATACCAATAAAATTATAATATTATAAAAGTATTTATAACAACAACAAATCAAAAAATTATAATTTTGATATAGCTAATCTAAATAGTTTTAAACATATTCATAATCAAACTTTAGACGGCAAGGATCATAAGTCAAAAAAAAAGGACACATAGAGTATTAGGTTAGCATCGTGGAACGTACCTACTTGAGGAATCTAATTTACTATTGTCACCGCCAAGCAAATCACATCGCCTCTAGCGACAAAAGGAATAGTCCCCCATATGTCACGGGAGCACGCCGATATAAAACGCCCGTGACATGCATGCATACATACATATATACCTGACCGCATGCATGCATGTAGGGGTGGCAACAGGGACGGGGTCTCCGGGGAGCCACCCCTGCCTACCCCGACCCTGTTAGGCAGCCTTGGCCCTGGCCTGGTTAGGTATTCCGGTGGATGATAGCCCCCTACCCCGGCCTCGGCCCCGCGGGGACTCAACCCCCATTGGGTCCCCATGGGAGAGCACACTACAGTCTGTAGCCACATGCTCTATGACTGTCTGGTTGTCTGCTACGAACATTAACAATTTAACGTACAAGTAAACCATGATACATAGCATACTGTACATAGCACACTGCAACCAAAGTGCAAACATTGACATACAAGTATATACCACAGCGGCAGCTGGACTCCTAAAGTGCAAACATTAACATACAACTATACAAGCAAAGAAATACCACAGTGGAACAACCACTGAGCCACAGCCCACAGGTCGGCAGCAGGCTAGCAACAAAGCCAGCGAACAAAACTCAGCCGAGTCAGCTCACAGCAAATAATATAGAATTACAGAAATCAGATGTAACAACTAACAAGCTCCCACCTCCCAGGCACATATGACATAGTAATTAAGGTTCAACACTGAGCACTCAATCCATTTAATGGTGCAACTGAGAGCATGCACTAAAAGTCTCAAATAGTAAGCTCCCAAACACAAGGTAAATAAGGGCAAGGTTCAACACTTCAGCAGTTCAACTCAAAGCATACACTGACATAACTCAAAGCAATGCCCTGCGCCCCAGCCCTCCATTTTGGCCCTAGTGGAAAAACAAGGCCTTGCAGCCCCCTGCTGGTCTCAAGACCTGCTTTCTTTGTCTCCGTTTTTCTGCATTGCATGTGCAAAATGTAGTAGGCATATAGTTGAAAGTAATTTTGGAGCCATGAATATGTTCATCCCGAACATTAACACATACACATTCCTAAAAGGAGCTGAAGATCATGAATGGCTGAGCCTTTACAATGTCTCCTCTTTTGCATTCATGTGAAGCTGGAGATTTTTTTTGACAAAATGATATGGTATAATACACAAGGTAAATTTGTATTTTTGGTAGGTCAGTGTCCTCATTATTTAGTTTGATTTTCTGGCCAAGGTAGTATATATGTGGATAAAATGGCTGGTTTTGCATTATGCATCAACTACATTTGTTCAGACTAGAGAACATGGAAAATTGATAGCATACAAAGTGTGTTTTTTTCATCATCATGCGAAGTAACTTGATATACAAAACTGTTTTTGGAGATCAATAATAATGTTTGTGCAGCTAGTACAATTTCCATTAGCTTTTCTCCCTAACTAAAATATTACTCTATTTGTTAGAGAAGGAATAATCATCAGTGATAATGATTCTGTCAATAACAATGTGTTGAAGTAATAGATTAGGATCAGCCTTACCCAAAGGGCTGAAATGGTTGTTAAACATCAATGGCAATAGAGTTGTCATCGTCCTAAAAACAAAAAGGATTAAAGGACAACAATTGAAGTATTCATTGTATGTTGTAAGTTGTAGCTTGTAAGAATAAACAAGGATTATAACATGAAAATACCATTGGTTCATCTACATCATCGAGACAAGTTGAGAGATTGGTATCGCCTTCTCTTATTAATCAACATAATTAACATTTAGTGTTGTCATGTATTGAAAGAAAAGAGAGAAGATTGCAGTACTAGATGTCTAGATGTAAACTATTTACCTATCATGTCTGCATGAGACCAAGCTTGCATGCACATCAGTTCTTCAACCATTTTTTTTGTGCAAGTCGACTACGATGTGGACTAATTATTCTTCTACTAGTGATGACGGCTGATTCTGATGCTACTATTGTCACGGGAATAGGCAAGATATCATGAGCAATCTTTTGCAAGGTAGGATACCGAACCCCCCTAACCTTCCACCAACTAATGATGTCTATCTCTTGTGCTCTAGGTATATGGGGATCTTGCAAGTACAATCCAATTATGTGTGCCCTTGAGAAGCAGAAACAACTGGCTGGGAAGACATGCACTGATCAAAAATGTCAAAAATTTCATCTTCTTAATGCACTACAACAACAGTATTGGTACCACCTGATGATGTAACTACATCCTCAATACTAAGCTCATGGTATTGTACCATCAATCATTGCAATAAATCCCTTATTCTTGCAACTTCAGCAGGTGCATGGTCCACACCATAAATAGACATAGAAAGGGTTTGCAACATGTGAAGTTTATATCTTGGATCAAGAATGATAGCAATTTCCATGAGACCATGAACTTCAAACCAATACTTCTCAAACTTTTGTATCATCATGGTGGACATCCTTTCTATAACAGGATTGTTGCTAGCTTACCATTTCCGCATTGCCAAATGAATGCCACATATTTTGGTTAAGATTAGCTATAACATAAGTAGTGCTTGACAATACCTCAGTGATATCAAGGAACAACTTCAATCTGTCACAAACCTCAGTTGCAAATAACCAGTCTACTACAGCTAGACAAGAAGTAAAGAGCCTTTCATGAAGTGCTAGACGTTCAAAGACATCTTTGTACTCTAGAGTAATGCTAAGCATGGTATAAGTTGAATTTCATCTAGTTTTACAATCAAGGGCCAACCTTTTTTTATATGGAATGTTTAGTTGATGTGCAACATTTAAAATCTCGCACGTCTTTTTGGTGTGGCCGACCAAAAAGCAACGCTACCTCAAACCCTCTCAATGCCCTCCATGATACCCAGCTTGTCTTTCACAATCAAATTTAAGATATGCGTACAACATCGCATATGCAACAAAGACCCATCCAACATGAGAGAGTCAGAAGACAACTTTTCTAGCAATTTATCCATAAGAGCATCATTTGTGGAGCAATAGTCAAGAGTCACTATGGATAGTTTCCTCTCAATGTGCCCATCAAGAAAAATTTCATGAAGGACATTGCTAATTATATCAGCAATATGTGGGGCTGCCACATAAATGAACCTAAAATAGAAGAGAAATCAAAATATCTCATTGTTGACACCCTAGAAAGGAAGCATGCGACGATAGTAAATTGGTAATAAAAATAACAATGGTTATATGATCTTGAATATTACCTCAAAAGGAAGCTTTTTAAGTTCTAAGAGTCATCAATGAAATGTGCAGTGACAGCCATGTAGCCTCGCTTTTGGTAATCCGCCATCCACATGTCTGTAGTGATGGCCACACGGCATTGGCACATTGCAAAGTACTTCACCATCGAGTTCTTTTGGGATTTATACACAGCCAAAATGTCCTTCCTAATTGTTTTTCTCGACACTTTCTTGAACAATGGTTGCAATGGAGAACAAAATTTTCAGAAGCCAGAATGATCAACCATAGCCAAAGGGTATTCATGAATACACATCATCAGTGCAAGTTCTTTTTGAGCAACTTCTTGGTCAAATATGTAATTCTCCACACTCACTTGTCCATCCTCATTTCTTGAAAATCTCAATTGGGCTTGTTTTGGACATTTGGTTAGTTGTCGAACAACACAACAAGCAAGGTGGGCGTGCAAGTGCTTGGTTCCATTTTTTGTCTCTCCTCCAAGCTTATAGTGACACCAAACACACTCAACTTTCCATTTACCATCTACTTGTACTCTAATAAATTATTCCCACACTGGAGATTTAAGTTTTCTCTTCACTCCAACTAATTGATGTGCGTTCTATGATTCTTGAACATCTATGCCTTCTGATGATTGTGGGGTTGAGGCCGCATGAGGAGCTACGACAGAGCTCTGTGCCTGTGTGGGTGCAGCTTGCGATGAGCTATTGGCTTGAGTTGACATCTCTAATTCTCTATCTAAACCTTTTTACTACAAAGATGAAATGGAAACTTTACATGAATAATTAACAAGAACTAATTCGAATGCTGGCAAAAGTGTGTGCACAAAAATGTAACCTTATATGATTAGATCTATGATTTCCTACTGTCCTACCATGTAAATTAAACTAAATAACTAATACATGTTAACATGAATGATTCGGTACACACGAGAGATGAGTGGTGTACCTGGCAAGCAGCTGTGCAGCCTCTGCTCGTGCTCTCTAGTCTCCACAGATCTGGATCTGGAACTCAAAATCACAATGCCCGAACTGCCAAAGTCGAAGCTGAACTCATTTGTTTGGAATCACAATGGTCGAAGGGCAAATCTACACTTAGAGAAAGAGAAACATGGGGAATACAAAGAGGATCTCCGGATCTAGGACTAGGAGTCTAGGAGTCGGCATCGGGCGTCGTCAGCAAGTTACCTTGCGATGCAGTGGCAGTGCCTTGCGATGGAGCCATGGAGCGGACCGAGCGGTGGAGCGGACCGATGACCTAGTGGTGGAGCGGACTGCAGTGGACTGAGCGGTGGCTGCTGTGCAGCGGTGGCCAAAGGCTAATCACTGATGGTCTCATGGCCAAGTCGCCGCCTCCAGGAGAATTGAGGACAGGAGGAGAAAGAGTCAAAGAGGTGAGACGAGTCGTGGTCTTGTGGCCAAGCTGCCGCCAGGGGGTGGATTCATTAATCTTCACAGCTCGGTCGCCCCAAAGTAACATTCTAGGGTTTTTTCTGGATCTCCACAGGCCCCCATAGGGGCATGTCATGCCCCGCGCCCTCCCTGCTACAATAACAGGCCCATCCCTGGACCCCATGGGGCACAGATAGCCCCTGTCCCTAGCTCCCATGGGGATTTTCCCCATGGGGCCTCGCTTCCGCGGGGCAAATTGCCACCCGTACACGCATGCATGATTCAGTCTGGCTTGTTTGATGGCCGGCCATGTGTCTATGTCACGAGTATAGTGTGCGTGCCGAAGAGTTCTGTTGGACTGGACCTAGAGAGTTTTTTAATTAGCAAACAAACAAACAGAACAATTTCTGTGTCATCTTTTCGAAACAATTTATCGAGAGTTTTTTCAAAACAACTTATTGATATTTGATTCGTTTGCACAAACACACACGTTAGGATCAAAACCTATCGACCTTAGCCGAAAACAACCAACCAAACCCGTCACCATACATGCATCTATGGAACATATTGCACTACCACTGCACATCGCGAATGCATAAACACTGGCGAAGGACACCAGAAAGCTCCCAGCAAGTATCTTTCATGACTCGAGTGTCTTGCGGTCATGGCCCGTCCATTTCGGGCTCGAGTCACTTGCGTCCGTGTGCCTGTGTGGCCTGGGATGCACTGGGAGGAAAGGCCGTGCACGTGCGGGGATAGGTAAAAACCTCTGTGTCACTGTTGGAAAGAAATGTTAGGACAGGTACTGTACACTAGAGAAATGCTGCACATTAAATATTTTGATTCGAAAATGCCCACTCTTTTTCCCTCTAAGATGTCGAGAATGCCCACCAAACATATGAACCTTCGGTGACGCATTAATTCACTCCCAGTGCCGGTTCTAAGCGCCCTTCTAAATATCGATGGCTTTTGGTTTTTAGAACTTATAAGCCATTTGAAACATGTTAACTTTTTAAAATAGTTTTTTCTTCTTTTTTTTCTTTTCATTATTCATGGAGATATAACATTGTTTCTTTACTTTTTTATTGAATACATTAAAAAATTAACAGGCGTTGCAGTATCATTTCAGCCAAAACCATAACAATATTAAATAGGAACTAACTGAGTGGTTTTGGCACAGTAAACGACATGTAATCTGATTTTACCACCGTGGCATCACGCATGGATGCTGACATCATCTTCTACATATCCCCTGTCTTTCTCCCTCAAGGTGGCGCATCTACCGATAGGTAGGCATATGCGACGCTAGAAAGCACATGACGCCTGCATCCATCCATATCCATGGGTACCACTAGAGATGGCAATGGGTACCCGAAACCCGATACCCAGTGGGTTTTTACTCTATTAGGGCTCGGGTCTGAGTCAATTTCCTAACCCATGGGTCTCTTAATGGGCAAAAAGCCCAACCCATCGGGTCTGTCGGGTTCGGGTACGTTCCTATAGTACCCAAACCCGTAAACCCATGGGTAATATAAACCCGATCCATAGGAGTTATAAACCCAGGCAAACCAGCCTAGCCCATAGCCCATTAGCCATTTAGCCCCAAGCCCCCAAATCCAATGCGGCAATGCCCCATTACCCATACGGCTAACCCTAGCTAGCACTCGATCACGGTCACTACTCACTCCTCCCCAGTCCCCACCCCGATTCAACAGCCACCGCAGCGGTGGCGCATCTGGCGCTCCGCGCTCGGTCTCCGGCAGTCTCCACGCTTGCCCTCCCGTCCCGCAGCTCCCGCTCCTGCTCCCGCCACTCTCGCCGCACGCTCGTCCTCCCGCACGCCCTCGTAGTCACCTCGCCGTCCAGTTCAGCCCGCCGCCCCCATGGCGCAGCCAACGCGCATCGCAGCAGTAGGCCCTTGGCCGTGGCGCTGCCCTCCGGCTCCAACGAAGATGGTCGGTGAACTTCTTCGTCCTCTCCATTAACCATTGTTGCAGCTCGCATCACTGACCCCACGGGCGACCCGTGGGTACCCGTTAACCCAGTGGGCATAGGTCTGGGAAAAAATCTGCACCCGTCACGGGCATAGGTTTTTTAGCGGGCACGTCCAACTTTCATGGGCACGGGTTTGGGATAGCAAAACCCAGCGGGTTTGTGCCTGTTGCCATCTCTAGGTACCACCCAGCCTCCACCGGGATCGGTCGGTGTTGATTGGACCGGCCGCCGGGGCCAGGAGCCAAAGGCCAAACCTCAAACAACATTTCGTTCAAGTACGCAGGGCACACGCATCGCTAGGCAGCGGGCGGGCGCGAGCTCACGACGCATGCATTCCTGCAGGCTCACGACGCACCGATCGATGGAACAGATTGAGCGCCTGTTCTTTATCTTAAAAGTTGGTGGTTTTTGAATTTTGCTATAGTACTTAACTTTCAAACAGAGTATTTTCTCAAGACGGGGTCTACAAGTTAAACGATCTACACGTTAAAAGCACAACAACTGTACCAGCCAAAATCGCAAGTGAGTATCTGTCTCTCCGTAATCTGTACTGTAAATAACCAAAATTCAAAAATTTCAGCCAAAAGCCATAAGCCGCAACCGAAAAGAACAGGCCCTGAACAGGCTAGGGACGGGCCAGGCCAGCGTGCGTCCCTCTCCTTCGAAAAGCGGGAGAGATTGATGGAGGCGCAAGCGACCAACGACGGGTGATGGCCTCGTCTTTTTAGTTTTTAAAAACTATTTTTTAATTTTTCTATAATAACTAATTTTAAATAGAGTATCTTTCAAAGATAGAGTCTATAAATTAATTATAGTACACACTATAACATACTTTATTTATGGTAATCAAAACTACATACGAGTTTCTGTTACTCAGTACTATCTATCACGAACAACCAAAAAATCATAAGCTGTAACCATAAACCGAAACAAAAAAGAATAGGCCCAATAAGTCTTGCCACCAGGGTGGTGGTCCCACTGACCTACCACCACCTCGAGAAAGGCTCATTCTTTTCATCTTATAATTTATAGCTTTTCTCGAATAAACAAACGGAATAGTTTCTTCGTTATCTTTTTAAAATGACTTATTGGATAACTTGTTTGAAACAGCTTATCGATTTATTGGTAATTGGTCCGTTCACACCAGCATTTACGTTAGGATTAAAAGCCATCAAATATAATCATAAACTATCACCGCAGTCAAAAAAAGATCCCCCAAATTCATTGCTTAGAGCTTTCCTCCTCCCTCCACCGCTCGCGCATGGCAGTACGACGCTTTGTTACGTTTCCTTCCTTCGAAGGCATCATGTTACTTCTGCTCGAAAACTTGTTATTACTACAAATTAAAGCATCCATGGGACGGTGCAATGCAAACTTAAAAAATCTATAGCTTCCATTCCAGCAGTCCTTGCTCCTTTTCTTCTTCTTCTTTTTTTTGGCTACAATAGTAAAATCCGTGCCTAGCCTCAGACGCAAGGGGGCAGAGCGTCTTGGCAGGCAGCACATTGACAGCTGCAACAGCATAGGCCTCATCGGTGTGGCTGATCAGCCCTGGTCTTAGCCGCACCTGCAAGTGGGTGCATATGGCTGATCGGACCTAGTCTCGGCTAGAGATGGCAATGGGGGGAGAGGGGTTAGCCTCACATCTCCACCAAGCTCCCCCTCCGCCGCCCCGCACCATGAAGGTTGACAGGGACAATGCGCCCTGTCCCAATCCCCCTGGGTATCTCAGCCGGGATTGAAAAATTGTGTTTATGCATATTTAAGAATGTTAAAATAGCTTTATTAATTACTTTATAAGTATTTTAGGTATGCTTTTTCATAAAAATATAACTTCAAAACATAAACCATAATGCATAAATGGACATTTTGTTTAAATATATAAAAAGAATACACATTCCATACTAAAAATCTACATTATCAAAATAAAATAATATATGTTTTTATTTTTATCGGGTTCCTGTGAGATCCATGGGAGTCTTCGGCCCCTACCCCATCCCATCAACTAACGGGGCCGTGAGTTTGCCCTTGGCCCCCGCCCCCATGGAGATTATTCCCGTAGGGCTCTATCCCCATAGGGAAATTGCCATCTCTAGTCTCGATAGCAAGGTGGTGGGTGACGCGTCAATAACTGCAGTAGGACAAGTATTCTTCTCGATGTGGCTAGCTAAGACTAGTCTCAGCTGCATGTTGTGCATGTGGCTGGCCAGGCCTAGTCTTGACTACATGTAGGTGTGCGTCTTGGAAGGCGGCGCATCGTGGTTAGCTGCCCTTAGGCTTGGTCGTTTGTGGAGAGGTCGTGTTTGTTGTTGCTCCACAATGTGCTTACCTTGTGAGTGCGGTGGGTACTTTGTTAGGAGCTCCAGTTTGGGACACCTGTGTGGGTTTGTTTGGTGCTGTCCCTTTAGGGTTGGTGTAATTCTTTTCTCCTTAAAATGAATGGCAGAGTTTGTGCCTATGGTTAAAAAAATAACAACATTCTTAAAGAAGATCTAGAAAAAAAAACACTTTTGACAAATTATATATACGATCCGAGAGCGTAAACAGGGAAAAATACATGACATTTCAATTGTTGTGATCACAAGATTTATGGCCTGTTTCTCACTTTTTAGGCCATAACAAACTAACAAAAGAATAATCAGATTCCAACCATCGTTGGTTGAAGCTGCCCAACTACCCAATCAACAAGAAGATTTTTCAACCAATGTGCTATGCTGCACACCACATATTTTTTAAATTTCTCCTCAGAAATTCTTGTTTCTCGTTAACTCTTTGAAACAAAAAAATTAAACTATATTACAAAATTTTGCAAGAAGAAGAAGAGTGCGAGAGGAAAAGTCAAACAAATCTCTAAGCTCGTGCAGGTCGGCACCGGCCCGGCTCGGTTCAGCCGTCGAACCCGGTTCGGCTCCAGACCGCGTCGCGGACCCGCGACGCGTCCCGGCCCTTAAGCGTCCGGCCGGCGCCCTCCACTACCGACGCCCTCGCCTGCCGCCGCGCCAGGTACACGTGCGGCGGCACCCACCCGTCGGCGTCGTCCTCGTCCTTCTCCTCCGCGTACGGCTCCTGTTCGAGCTCGGCGTACCGGCTGGGCCAAGCCGGCACCTCGACCGGCGCCGACGTCGCCACCTGCCGCCCGTCCGCGAACGTGCGGCTCAGCCCGCCCACCCGCCGCGGCCCGTTGCCCGACGCCCTCGCCGGCCTGCCCCCCAGCTCCCAGCCACCGCCCTGCCGATCCACGGCGGCGGTGGGCCCCTCCGCCGAGTACCACACGTCCGACTCGGCCAGGTCCGGCAGGTCGTCGCCGTCGGAGGACAGGGCGACGGAGCCCTGGCGGTGGTGGAAGCCGAGGAAACGTTCAGCGGAGGCGAACGGCGGCGGCTTGCACGCCCGGGCCATCGGCGTCGGCGTCGGCGCCTCCCTGGTCCCTCTGGTTGGTTGGGCCGAGACAGCGCAGAAAGCTTGAGGGGGGCTGGTTAGGTTCGGCGCTTGGGGCAACCTGGCGAGCATTTATAGGCCACGGCGGTGGCGGTGATGAGCCCCACCCGCGGCCTTTCAGTCGTACCGGTAGTGTCGCAGACGATCAAAACCATCAAAGCACGTATAAAATGAGAAATAGATAAAAGATTCAGGGCAGGTTCATATTACCTTCAGTTTTTTATTTCTATTTTTAGAGGCCGAAGTCTAGAGGTGGCCAGTGGGCCGTGCCGGGCCGGCACGGCACGGGCCCGGGCTCGGCACGGCCCGTTTAGGCACGGCCCGTTAAGGCCCGTGTATTAAACGGGCCGTGCCGTGCCGGCCCGCGGGCCGCGGTGGGAGCCTAAGCACGGCCCGAGGCCGTGCCGTGCCGGCCCGGGCACGATTAAGGCTAAACGGGCCGTGCCGGCCCGGCTAGCCCGTTTAGCCGAAAAGAAAAGAAAAAATTAAGAAAAATTGTAGAAAATTCAAAAAAATTGTAGAAAATTCAGAAAAAAATATAGAAAATTGTAGACATTGTTAATCATAAAAATAAATATTTGCAATGATATAATGAGCTTTATTAATTTATTAAATTACATGGGATGGCTGCCTCATTAAAAACTTTACCAAGTAAAAACTCAATTTGAGAAAACCTTGGTAAAGAAAAAAGAGTACAGCCTATAAAGCTCATTATTGACCACATGTGAAAGAAAAATATTGAAAATCCTATTCATTGCTATCTAAATACAAATTCTCAAAAGATTCTTCTAAATATTTATTATCTGCAGTATGTTGGAGTCTTGATTCAGCCTGTTCCCAGTCTTTGATGGTCATAAGTACTTCGACCATCTCGTTGGAGAGACTTGTTCGTCGCTCCTCGATTATTCTTCCGGAAAGACTGAATGCTGACTCCGAGGAGACTGTAGAGACAGGAACAGTCAACACATCTCGCGCTAATATGGATAGCACTGGATATGATACCTTCTGGGTTTGCCACCATGAGAGGATGTTCAACTCCTGCTCGAAGCTGACGCTATCACTGTTGAGATAGCTTGATAGGTCTCCAGTGTTTTGTCGCCTTCCTCCTCCTAACTGCTGTGTACCTGCACCTGCACGAGAACTAGACGAAGAACCAAAAATCTTGCCCCATTGCATAGCCCCCCTAGAGGTGCTAGGGACTACCGGGGGTCTTTCTAAACGCACAGATCCAAATTTATTTTCATATTTATTATATACCTCATTTAATTTATCCTTAACTTGTGTATAGTATGAACAATAGTCTAAACTGGTAGCCTCACTTAAAACTTGTAAAACATTTATAAATCATTGGAGTTTGGCCCTAGGATCAAAAATAAAAGCAAATGCATATAAAATAGGAATTTCGCCCTAATATTTTAAAAACTTAGATTTCATGGCACCTACAGCATCCCGTAGTATAGGATCATTTTCAAAAGCCTTTAGGTGAGTGGCAATTTCAACAATATTATGAACAATCATGGGAGATGTAGGGTAGTATACTCCAGAAAGACAAACTGTAGCTTTATGAAAAATTTCTAGAAAGGAAAATATTTTTTCACCAACATCCCAATCGTCCTCAGTAAGTTCAGGGTCTCTAACTTGGGTTCTACTTGAGGAGCTACGAGATTGATGACTTTGGGTGTGAAGGAAAACAGATACAGTGCTCTTATGTGGCAATATATGTTTAAGCA
Organism: Dendrocalamus latiflorus; assembly: GCA_017311315.1. NCBI lineage: Eukaryota > Viridiplantae > Streptophyta > Magnoliopsida > Poales > Poaceae > Dendrocalamus > Dendrocalamus latiflorus. The sequence continues at coordinate 11,903,716 of CM029629.1, read as the reverse complement.
TAAGATAAGTAGAGTTCCATCTAACAGGCATGTCTAAACCAAATTTTCTAGGACGAACATTCATTGCTACGCAAAAACTCTTATATGCGGCTATTCGTTGGTTAGAACAATTAATAAATGAAATTGCATCTCTAAAAGAATTAATACAAGCATCTAATCTTTTTAAACCGGATTTAACAATAAGATTAATAATATGACAAGCGCAACGTTGATGCAATAAGAAAGACTGTGCATAATTATTAAACAAAGGAGTAAGAATTTCCATAGCTTTAGTGTTTGCAGCCTCATTGTCTAAAGTTATGGAAAAAATCTTATCCGTGAGACCAAAATCTTCTACAACTTTAATAATGTTTTCTGCAATATTTTCAGCATTATGTGAAACATTAATTAATTTAAATCCTATAATTCTTTTTTCCATTATCCAGTCATCATTAACATAATGAGCAACAACACTAATATAGTCCTCTCTAGCCCTACCACTCCATATGTCGGATGTCAAAGCAATAGAGAATGTACATGTATGAAACATTTCTTTCAATTTATCACGACAATTGTTATAATATTTAATTAAATCTCTAGTTGTTGTTTGCCTAGATACAGTACTAAATCGAGGGTTATGAGCAGTCTTAATATATTTTTGGAAAGCATCAGATTCACCAAAATTTAAAGGTAAATCTTGAGAAGCAATTAATCTACAAAGAGATTCCCGAGCTACCTCTGGGTTGTACTCCCACGTACGTACCGAGCCGTCGGGGTTATATTGCAGGTTAGTCTGGCGCATTTGTATTCCTTGCTTTTTCTTGCAGCTTGCAGCATGTCGTTGTAGATGACCCGTACCACCTGAAGATTTTGCAGTCAATTCATTACCACAAATTTTACAAACAGCATACCTCACTTCAGTTCCATCACTGTCGGTCTTGATCTTCTTGTCGAAATCATTCCAAACTGTTGATGTACTAGTTCTTGTTCTTTTTGCACCCGTGCTTTGGGTCGTGGATACACTTGTTGAGCCAGCAGAAGATGGATCGATTGGACCCTGCGCCACCGGGGCCGTCGTTTCTTCGGCATCTCCAGTTTGTACATGTGGACCTTCCGCGGATGGATATGCTTGTTGAAACGATTGCACATCCTCCGCCGTGAGCCCGTATTCGGAGAGTTGAAAATCGTAGTTCTCCATTAAACCTACAAATAATAACAAAAAATTAAACCAACAAATAATACCAAAAAATTGAAATAAGACATCATTATTACCTCCTTTGCAGCTCTCACAAAAAAATTTGAAGATTTTTGAATTTTCGGAATTTTGCCCGAATTTTGACCAAATTTGCGCTAACACTTTCAGATTTTTCACAGCTAAACCGAGAGAGAAGAATGAGATTTGAGGTGTGGAAGATGGAGGCCGGATGCCCCCCTATTTATAGGAAAAATTTCAGATTTTTCCCGAATTTTTTGCTATTTTTCCCGAATTTTCCCCCCCCCCCCACGGTCACAAAAAACGGCTATTTTTTGAAATTAACGGGCCGGGCGTGCCGTGCCGGGCCGGCACGGCCCGTTTAGTGCCGTTGGGCGGGCCGTGCCGTGCCGGCCCACCGTGCCGCGCCCTCGGCCCAGGCACGGCCCGCCCCGCCGTGCCGTGCTGGCCCGGCCCGCCTCGCCGCCGTGCCGTGCCGTGCCCGGGCCGGGTCTACAGTGACGGGCCGTGGTGCGGCCCGTCACGGCCCGGCCCATTTGGCCACCTCTAGGCCGAACTGCCGAAGTAAATATAAATGTTTTAGTTTTTATAAGCCGTTTTCATCGGTTACTACTATTTATTAGCCACTACAATATGCGTTTTTACATATTGTGACGTACTTTATATTTTATTATAGGGAAAATTAGTTCTGTAGCACTGAAAGATCACCTCTTTCGGAAAATACCACTAAAAAAACGGGGTTCCGAAAATTACCACCGAAAGTTGCATTTTTCTTCGGGATTTAGCATTTTGGACAAAAATACCCCTCTCCCTCACCTTCTCTCCTCCTGCGCCGCCCCGTGCGCCTCCCTCTCGCCGCCGGCCTCCCCGCCTCTCCCTCTTCTCCCCGCTCCCCTTCCTCTCCCTCCTGCTCGCCCTCCGCCTCCCCCGCCTCTCCCCCCGCCGGCTCCCCCTCCCCCGCCGCTCCTCCCTCCGCTCCCTCCCCGCCGCCCCCTCCCTCGCCGCCTCCCCCTCCGCTCCCTCCCCGGCTCCCCCTCCGCTCCCTCGCCGCCTCCCCCTCCGCTCCCTCCCCGGCTCCCCCTCTCCCTGCATGCGGCCACCGCCGCCGGCATCGGCATCTCCGGCCTCCACACGCCCACATGCACGCCACCCCGGCCGCCGGTCCTCCCCGTAGCCACCTCGGCCGCCATGAGCACCGCCTCGGCCCGCAGCCGCCTTGCCTCGGGCCGGCCGCGCGCCACCGGCGCCCGCTTGGCCTCCGTGCCTCCGCGCCCGCACGCGCGTATGCGCCGCCGCCCGAGAGGAGAGGGAGCGGCGGGGGAGGGGGAGCCGGGGAGGGAGCGGAGGGGGAGGCGGTGAGGGAGGGGGCGGCGGGGAGGGAGCGGAGGGAGGAGCGGCGGGGGAGGGGGAGCCGGCGGGGGGAGAGGCGTGGGAGGCGGAGGGCGAGCAGGAGGGAGAGGAAGGGAGGAGCGGCGGGGGAGGGGGAGCCGGCGGGGGGAGCGGAGGGGGAGGCGGCGAGGGAGCGGAGGGGGAACCGGGGAGGGAGCGGAGGGGGAGGCGGCGAGGGAGGGGGCGGCGGGGAGGGAGCGGAGGGAGGAGCGGCGGGGGAGGGGGAGCCGGCGGGGGGAGAGGCGGGGGAGGCGGAGGGCGAGCAGGAGGGAGAGGAAGGGGAGCGGGGAGAAGAGGGAGAGGCGGGGAGGCCGGCGGCGAGAGGGAGGCGCACGGGGCGGCGCAAGAGGAGAGAAGGTGAGGGAGAGGGGTATTTTTGTCCAAAATGCTAAATCCCGAAGAAAAATGCAACTTTCGGTGGTAATTTTCGGAACCCCGTTTTTTTAGTGGTATTTTCCGAAAGAGGTGATCTTTCAGTGCTACAGAACTAATTTTCCCTTTATTATATCATAATTCTATAAGTCACATGGCGGTTCGAATATTGTAGTGCATTTTGTTGCACCATCTTTCTTACATAATACACTATTATTTATTAGTCGTTTCTATCAACCACTACTATTTATCAGCCACAACCAAAATTCATCAACAGAAACCAATATGAACAGGCCCATAGTTCCGACACCCCTCAACATTATTGTTTTTGCTCATAAATAATGTATACTTGTATAATATGCACCCCTTCCATCCTTTTATTAGTAGTAAGAGAAGAGTCTTTCTTACATTTGAAGTAAAGAGACTAGTAATATACCAGAACTCTTAGTTCAGACAAGTGTCTATATATCATAATAGTCATGCCTCATTGAACCCCCCCCCCCGGACGGAAAAATCAGTGAGAAAACAGTTAGGAGAAAAAGAGTGCATAGCTCATGTTTTTTGCCATTGCACGTGTTATCTCATTAAAAACCTTCCATTAAGAAAATCCAGTGAGAAAACTTAATTAAATGAAAAAGAGTACAACACTCCTTGAACATATGTACAGAGTTTAATCTCCCCTGAAGGCATGAAGTCTTTGAGCCTTGTCATGCCAACGCTATAAACATAATTCACAAAGGTCGATGCTGTCAATGCTTTAGTGAATAAATCCATAAGATTTTCACTAGTTTGGATTTTCTGTATTCTATATTCCTGTTCTCTTGCTGCTCATACGAGTAGAAATACTTTGGGACTATATGCTTTGTCATTGGGGTCTTGACACAGCTGTTCTTCATCTGTGCAATGCAAATAATATTATTCTCATGGAGGACTGTGGGAGCTTTATCCACCTCTACACCACATGACTCTCGGATATGATATATCAATCTTCTAAGCCATATGCACTCATGAGCAATCCATATAGTGTTATTTTTTCCAAATGATTAGTTGACATAGCAACTATCGTCTACTTAATAGATTTCGAGGAGACAACTGTACTTCTGCTTAGAAAGACATATCTAGTTTGTGACCTAGCATTATGGGGGTCAGAAAGATAACCAGTGTATGAGTATTCAATGATTTTGGTATCTTGACCTTTAGGATAAAAGTGTCCAAAATCACACTTAGTAGGCTAGGAACTATATCTTGCCAAACAACTCACTGCAAATGCAATGTACTCCAATTGCACTTAAGTACGGGATCTCTGGCCTCAGTACTTCTTCATTCTCACACTTAGATCTATATGGATCTTTCTACACTTCAAATGACCTAACGATCATTGGAGTACCAAGTGGATGAGATTTATTAAAATAAAATATCTCCAGCACTTTCTTAGTGTTGGTGATCTGGTGTAGCAATATGCCACCATGCAGATGTTCAATATGCAAGCCGAGATAATATTTGGTCTCACCCATATCTTTCATCTCGAATTCCGCCTTTAAGTATGAGCTCGCTTCAAGTATGCCATCCGTGGTTTCGATGATGTTCAAATCATCGACATATATAGATATGATACATAATCCATGAGTAGATTTCCTGATGAACACACATAGGCATACTTCATTGTTCATGTATCCTTTTGCAGAACGAATTCACTCAGTCGGTTGTACCACATATGACCCGACGATTTCAATCCATACAGTGACATTTGCAATTTCACACTATACATGTTGCGATTATCCTTCGCGCTCATACACGGGACCTTCAGTCCCTTTGGAATCTTCATAAAGATTTCAAAATCAAGTGACCCATATAAGTATGTAGCCACAACATCCATGAATTTCATACTTAGGTTCATGTCTACTACCATTGATGTCAAATAATAGAAAATAATGCCATCCATTATAGCAGAATATGTTTCATCGTAATCTATGATGGGTCTATGTGTTAACCCTGGTGCTACTAATCTCGCTTTGTGACTGACCACTTCATTGCTTTTATTTTGCTTTCTTATGAACATCCATTTGTGTCCAATAGGAATGACATCTTGAGGTGTCTTGACCACAGGTCCAAAGACTTTTCTTTTATTTAGCAAGTTTAGTTTTGCTTCAATTGCATCCTTCCATGTATCCCAATCAAGACGACCTTTGCACTTATCAATAGTCTTTGGTTCTAGATCCGAATTCTCAATACAAAAAGCAACTTTAGAAGCAAAGCAACTGCTATTAGCACATACTTGTCTTAAGTATATTTCTCCCATCTCCACATAATTTGTGGTGAATTCTTTGTCTAATTCGATTAGCATTTTACTTAAATCAGTCTGCTCTCCACGATTTCCCAATACAGTAGAGTCTGAGTGTTCCATTGTCCTAGTATCAGCTGGTGCACTCTCCACTGCACTAGGTGCCTCCCCCTGTGCTTTAAAATGGAGTGCCCCCACTTGAGCTCTCTAGTGCAGCGCGATGTCCATCAGTGGACATTCTTCATTCATGTTTGGTTCATGGACCGGGGAGTTTTTGTGGATGTCTCCATGGTTTGAGATCTTTTGAACCAGAAGGTCTCCCTCTCTTTCGCAAGGGAGGAGATTCATGAGTGGAACTCAAATCCCGGAGTGGTTCGACTCTAATAGGTGCATTCACCACTAGTATATGTGACTTCATCACTCCTTTGTGATCTAGGAATGATTCTGGCATCTTATTTGCAAGAACTTGAAAATCAATTATCATTTGAACATCTTGTTCAGATTCTTTAGTGTGTGGATTCATATTCTGAAGACTACTATCAATCCATGATAGTTCCCAGCATTCCAAATTAGGGTTCTTTCCCCCTAATGCTGGGAATAGTTCTTCATTAAATACATAATTAGTGTATCTTGCTTTCAAGAGACCCCCTGTCATATGCTCTAGATATTTGATTATAGACAGAGATTTGAATCACATATAAATTCGCAATTTATGGTGGGGTGGGACCCATTGATTTGCGCTGAGGTGGTGAGATCGGTATGTATATGGCACAACTGAATGTACGTAGATGGGAAATTCTTAGTTCTTTCCCACACACTTATTGGAAAGGTGAATACTCATGGTATGCTGATTCTCGAGGTTGTATTAATGGTACAACATATAACAACATGTCCCCAATACTTGGTGAAGAGATTGCTCCTCATCAACAGAGGTCAAGTAACCAATTTGATCCCCTTGATCAAAGATTCTGCAAGTCCATCCTGTGTATAGACATGTGGGACAGAGTGTTTCATTGTTATGCCTAAGGCCATACAATAATCATTAAATACTTTGGAGGTAAACTCACTAGCATTATTCATATGTATGGATTGGATCCTTTGATTTGGAAATTTGGCTCTTAGCGCAATAATTTGCAAAAATTAGCTTGGTGGAGGTGTGATTTCTACTGGATAGCACACATGCGTCCACCATTTGGATGCATCTATTAGTTTCACAAAGTACCTGAAAGGCCTCAACATGGGCTCTAGGAAATCAGGTAACTCATTCTTAAGCTTATGATACGAGTGTCTCATTATCAATTTGCCTTAAGCACATGCATCACACACAAACTGGTTTGTCTTAAGGATGTCACTTAGTTTTAAGTGATGACCAACAGAAATGCTTCACGATCTAGTGCATCATATTTCACACCACATTCTAAACAATTCTGAATCCTTTAGGAGTGTGTTCATCACAACATATTACTCGTCACATTTTATAAATGTGTACTACAATCTCGATGAAAAACTAGGGAGTTTCTCTAAAGTTTCCCTTTGATAAAGTTTCCCATTGATATCCCACTCTCACAGTGAGGAGAAGGTACTCAGAACCATTCTCATCATTTGTTTCCAAGTGTAAACCATTATAGTGGATATGCTTGAAACTTAGGAGATTTCGTGTTGATTCTGTGAACAATAATGTATCTTCGATTATTATTCGAGTTCCTATCGCTAACACAACCGTAGCCCTTCTAGATCCAACAAGATTACCACAGTTGCCAACTATAGTTATCACATTTCTAGTTTTCTTACTTAAAGTCTAAAAGTTCTCTGTATCTCTAAGGATAGTGATCATGGTACAACTATCGACAAGACAAATTTCTTGCTATCTCTCTCTATTGATTGTACTCTACAAGCAAGAGATATAATTTGCATGAAAAAAATTGCATAAAGCAAATGCAAAATAAATCATGTACATGGATTGAAATGCTATATTAAGATTCCTTTTGAACTAAAGTTACATTTAATCTTTAATATTGTTGATTCTTGGGAAAAACTCGGTGTTTTATATTTTCAACACCATCCTAAAATTTACATGAATTGACTCTGTAAAAAGGGATAATGATCTATTCCTTAGGATTCTCTAATCCTTTTCTGGGTGAATATCTAGTGGCTCATTATCTAGTAGAGGTGTGTATTGATCATCGTACAATGCATTATAATCACATGCATCCTCTTTCATAGATACTAGTTGGGGTTCTACCATCCAAGTGCATACTATCCCCTAGTGCCTCCAAGAAATGAGTTTTGGGCTTGTTCTTTTGATTCATGAGGGACTCTTGATAGAGATCTATCAAATGCTTGGGTGTTTATAGCGACCTAGATTTGGAAATCCAAATCTTTTGTGTATTTTGAGCTAGTCCCTAGATCAGTAGCTAGCTCACCTAATATAACAATGGTAATATCACATCCATACATGCGTATAAATAAAAAGGTCTAGTACCAAATAAGCGTAAATAGGCCAGATAACCAATGTCTTACATCAACCGGGGAGGCCAAATACAGATGAAGTGGAGTCCCTTAGGATATGCCTATAGGCAACTGACTAGGGTATGCAACATAGGGCATGTTCTTTTTGGCTGCGGCTTGTGGCTTTTGGCTGCGGCTTGTGACTTTTGGGCTATTTGTATGAGAGATTACAGAGTAACAAAAACTCACGTGCGGTTTTTACCGATATAAATGAAATCAGTAAAGTATGTACTACAATTAACTAGTAGACTCTATCTTTAAAAAATACTCCGTTTAAAAGCTAGTTACTGTAGAAAAGCCGAAAATCAGCTTTTAGAAGCTGAAAAGAACAGGGCCATAGTATTTAGTATTGTCTTCAACCTTAGATTGATAGTGATAAATGTTCACCAACATATCATTCCTTATGCATTGAATTTATATAGTTGAGCAACATTGAGTACAAAAGTACTCTGCAAGTCCTTATATCAGAATACAAGTGTATATGTATAAATCTACAAGCAAGGCTTAACCAAGGGAATGTTTTATGTTTCTTTTAGCATAAAGCCAGGTTGTTAAATATCATAATATAGATAGTTTATAAACCTATGACTTAGCCATTATAACTAAAACCAGGTGTCCAGTTAAGTTCGTGAGAGTGAAATTCCTTTACTTCCGTTGTCCATGTCCATACCAAGATACCATGTCCATTTTAATACCCAGATACCATGTCCATTTCAATACCAAGATACCATGACCATTTCCATGATCACAAAATGAATTCTATCTTCACACTAGAATACTATATCCATAATCACCATTAACCGGTAACTATTTTGTGAAAACTATGCAAGTGTGACATTTCTACACTTTACCTATGTCCGGGGGTATGACTATTTGAATATATTTTTAACACTCTACAGAGGTTATATAAATTTACCCACAAGATATAATTAACTCATAATATCGGCCATTACATGCTTATGTAGGAATTCGATTAGAAAATTATAACAAAGCATGTACAATGCTTAGTTCTGATGTTTTCCCCCACTCTAGAGGTGTAACCCTTCATTACTGAGGGACCACCGTTTCTAGGGAATCACTCGCACTTCACATTAAAGTAATCCACAAGGGGCAGTGACCACTATAGGCCACTCCCAACGTAATCACAACAGAAATTGACATATCAAACCAATGCACAAGAGTTCACACCAAAACTAAACAAATTAATTGGCTAGGCCTATCTAATATTTGACTTATGGTTGCATGATTGGGTGTAGAAAAGAGTGGCACAAGATTTGGTCCTTAATCAACTTAGGTGAGACAACCAACAAGCTCAGATCATGTACATTACTGCACCGGTCTCATTCCAACCACTTACCCGAGTCTCTACCAATTTATAAAACATTCCCTGTCTCCAGTGGTAACCCATGTTCCATTCCCATTATCATGTCTCAAATTTCAGTTAGCAATGTTTGTGCTGTATTCTATTTTCCACTAATGCATTTTTAAGCACAACCGTAATCTCGTAAGGTTTAGCCAATGGCGGAGTTATTAACATTATAAATATCCTAGGGCTATATGAGAAATATTTTATCAATAATCAATGAATGGGAGTAATAAGTATCAATTGCATGATGTAGCTAAATAGTTAACATTTAACATAGCATTTAATTAAATAATTATAATAAGTATGCACTTGTATTTGAAAGCAAAAATATTTGCATTTGAAAACTAGGTTCAACATGATCAATTATAATGACTTATCTTGCTCAACAGTGGATAGCGTTGGTTCTTGATCTATAGCGATGGGGGCGTCTGAAGCGTTAAATTCTATAAATACGCAAACATCCATATTTAACACAAATCTAAATAAATTCCAAGTAAAATTCAAATGAACTCTAGATATAAGTCATTTGAATTTAAAACAAGGGTGAACGAGCTCATTTAATTTTGACCCGAGAGGAAATTACAGAAAATCAAAAAATCCTGATAGGTGGGGTCGACCGAGATTTTCTTTTATTTTTCAATTATTTTCTTTAAGAAAAAGACTCAGTGGTTGACAGGCGTGGTTTAGTTGGGTTTTAATTTCTTTTCTATTTATTTTCTTTAAGTAAAACACTAACAATGACAGGTGGGGCCATGGTCCATATGGACTAAGTCCACACGATGGTCTACAGGAAATAGGACCCACATGTCAGAGATAGTGGCCCATGGGCTGGATCTACATGACGGTTTTAAGGGAGCTGGGTCCACATGCCAGTGACACAAAACCTAAACTAGTATATAATTAAACTTTGTAATCACCTCGAACCCACATGTCACACTACCATTATCTAACTAACTAATTACTAACTAACCACTAGATTAAACTAAGTAATTACTGACTTAATCTAATTAGCTTACGTGTGGGGCCTACTGGTCAATGAGAGGACACAATGGGATGCGGCTACAACCATGGTCGAGAGCCTTAGTGGGCTCGCTAGCGGTGAGGGCGGGGTGGAGGAGCTCAGGCAACTGGCAAAATGGAATGGTGGGATCTTTGTAAAGCCGACGAAGGTGGTGAGTTCGAATTGGGGCATGGAGGCAGCAGTGCAAGGTGATGAGCAATGAAGGAGCCTCAGTGGTTCCATGGCTTCGGCAAAGGAGCAAAAGAATTGAACCGGCTACTGGGAAGGCTAAAGGGAGTAGTTTGTATGCGCTGGAATGAGCATGAAGACCTATGGTCACCGGAGATGGGTCGACGATGAAGAAATGCGGCGACGTTGGCACTACTGTGATGGAGACTACACTAGCAAAAGAGACACCAAAATTAAATAGTGGAAAAGTTTCCTGGGGACAAGGGGAGCTCACCGGAGAGGTTGGCACCGTTGAGGAGGTACAGGAATGGCACGACAATGGTCGTCAGCGACGGCGGTGTTCATGCCAACAGTGCTCCTTGGTCATGGGTGGCTAAAGTGGGGCACAGAGATGGCAAAGTTGAGGTTGAAGAGGACAGTGGCTCATCGGAGTGGTAGCTACACTGTGGGTGGTGGTTGTGGCCGGATTGGGGAAAGATGATGGCGTCCGTGTATTCCTAAGAAGGGAAACCAAAATTAGTTGAGGGGAAAGGATTCTAGAGGTGTGAAACACAGAGTGACACAAGTTGTTTGGGGGGAAAAACTCATCGAGTTGGCCAGAACAAAGGGTGGAGGTGGTGGCTGGCACAGTTGCAACGAGCTTTCGAGTTTGGTTTGAGCTTGGGGAAGAAGAAGGTGGCTCGGGCATGTTGCAGAAAGCCAAATGGGCAAGGGGAAGACTCAGGCACAACTTTAATAAAGGAGGGGAGGAGATGATGACAAGAGGGGGCCAGTTCGGTGTGAGATTTTGTGAGCGATGCATGAACTCTGCACTTCTCTAGCATTTGGCTCGGTGCAACGATGAGACTAGGCCACGACAATGTGACTAGCTCGTGGTGCTTACTACCGAGCTCGAGATGATTGCTGATGCTGCACGCATGCACAGGCAGCAACAAGTGAGTGAGAGAGAGCGTGTCGAGGAAGAACAATAGTGCCGCTGCTATATCTTTCTCTTATTCGACTGGCAGATGGGGCTAGGGGGACCCGATTGTTAGCGAGCGTGTGTGAGAGAGGGGAGAACTAGGTTGCAGGCATGAGTGAGTGAGCGAGCACGTGAGCAGCGGGCCGATTGGCTAGGCTGCAAGAGAAGGGAGGAAAAGAGGGTGGTGCGGGCTAGCTGGGCCGCAGGAAGGGGAAGAGAATAGGAGAAGAGAGCAGGCCAGCGGGGGGAATTCAGCCCAAGGTGATGGAAGGAAAAGAATAGGGTTTAAACTTTTATTCAGGATTTCAAATTATTTTTTAATTTGAAATTTTAATTTCAAGGGGTATTGCACACAAAAATTTTAGGAAAAAAATCCCTTAGCACCCAATTAACGTTTATAACTTTTGCCAATCCAAATTTGATCAAAATTTAAATTTTGGGAAAAGGGGTTGCCGCATAAAAGGATTTTAAATATTTTTGGTGAACACACAATTAATTTTAATATTTTGCAACTTCAATTTTTAAGCCAAGGAATTTATTTGAAACCTTAAATACAAGGCTAAGTTTTTGAAAATTTTCAAAATGTACCTAAAAGTTTTTTAAATTCACAAAATTTATGAAATTTTAAATTTGACCCAAATTTAGGCTATTATAGCATCCTACAACCCTTTGCGTAATGGCCTTTGCTTCCACATATGAAGTAAGCCTTGTTTGCACTTGGATCATCTTGAGCTATCCCTTTTCCTTCTAACTTGTTTCTTTTGATCATCTTGAATTTCCTATCACCTATGCCCTTTACCCTTCCTTTCCAAGTATCCATCTTACTCTGATCATTCACATATGCCCACAAGGACACTTTGTGTTCTAGTAGGATGTGCATTATGATTCTTCAAGAGAAGTTCATTATGCCTCTTCGCTACCAAAAGTGCGGAGATGAGATCAGCATGGCTGGAATTCACCTTTTCTCTATACTACTTTGCGAGTACTAGATTAGCAGCATGAAAAGTAGAAATGGTCTTATCAATTAGCTATGCTTCTTTGATCGCTTTACTATAGAGCCTAAGTTGAGAAATTATTTTGTGAAGAGCAGAGTTATACACTACCACAGATCTAAAATCTTGGAGATGTATACTCGACCGATTATGCTATGCTTGAGGGAGATCATTTCTGGAGCACTCTATAGAGAATCAAGGGATCTTCCTCAATCAACAATCACTCTCTAGAAATACCAATGCCTTGGCTAGATTTCCTAACAGGGGAAGCTTCTCAACCCCCTTGTCATCTTTCACATTCTGCGATGGTGTGACTTAACCCCTTTGATTCAAGATGCAGCTTGATGTCGAGGGCCTGTGTGAGGTAATTGTTACCTTCCACATCTAGCTCGTCGAAGTCCTTTTTAACAACGTTAGACATGTTGTCTACATCATGTAAAACAATAGTTAGTTGGCTTATAAATAGGCCACGGGTCAAATCATATGAGTACAACATGTAAACAATTTACTTGATAATAAATATGAGTTCACAAATTTCCAATGATTTTCTGCTAATTTTTCTAGTCATAGAACCAATTTCTATCACATAAAACGCCTTTTGGTAATTAAATAAAGTCGTAAAAGACTAGTCACTAAAACAAGAACTTTTCAAGGTTTATTTTCCAAGATTTCCATGTGTGGGTACCCCTGTAATGAAAATTCGTAAACCCCATAATCTAACCTACACTTTCCGGTCCTAAGGATCTAATTTTAACAAATCGAAGACTTCTTCGCAACTTCACAAAACCCCAATGGCTTTTATGCAAAATTTCCACTAACTGTTGTTTTTGGGCCGTTTTGGTTGGATCTAGCCCATGTGACTCCTTAGACCCACATCGAGCGTCCCTAGGGTTCTGCCTGAACACTAGGGTTGTCAGCGGCAACAACGGCTTGGTGTGGGAGAAACGGTGAGGTGTGTGGCGGTCCAAGTGATGCGGCGCGGAGGTAGGCACAGTAGCAGTGGTCCGAGCAACACAATGAGCACTGTGCGATAGGACGAGGTGGTGTGACGCTGAAGTGGCGGCGCGAGGCCCATGCCTCTCGTTTGTAGCACCCGGCGGTGTGATGTGAATGGTGAAGGTGGCCAAGGCCCCGTTTACAACTCGTGGTGGCGCGACTTGAACGACATCGAGGCTGTGGTGCCCCATTTGCGGTGCACTATGGTGTGGCATGAATACAGGTCGATCGAGGCCCTGTCTACGATGCATGGCGGCGTGATGTGAACAACAGTGAGGCCGAGGTCCCTGTCTGTGGCGCGGTGGATGCAACATGAATAACAGGCATGGCTGCAGCCCTGTCTGTGGCGCACGACAGCACAGCAAGAACAATGGGCTCGACTGAGGCCTCATCTATGGTGCGATTGCACAACGTGAATGGTGATGACCGAGGCGGGCTCAGTCGGCGAGAACCAGGGCAATGTGGCTGGACCAATCTAGGGTGGCCGGTCATCATGGCGCGTATGGCGCGGGGGTGATCGGCAGTCCTTGTGCAGTTGTAAGGCGTCACTGAGGGCACGGGCTCAGAGACGACACAAACGGCAGACCTCGGTAGTGGCGCGGTTGGCGTGGGCGGACCAAGGTCCTCGGAGGTAGTGATGGTGCCAAGGGCACAAGTGATGGTCTTTGAGCAACGATGTTGAGCGGCTCTGGTGGCACAGGTCAATGAGGTCACAGCCATGGTGGCGGCACAGATGCGCAGGCAACACAGCCGATTGGATCGGTGCCAGCGATGCTGAAGGCCTGGATGGAGATGATCGCAGTGATGCCAGTGGCGCAAGCAATGGCATCAGTGAGGGGCATGCGGTCGGGGCAGGCGGATGCGCACGTGAACGAGGCGGTGCCGACACAGGCTTGCAGGAGGAGAGAGATCGGGAGAAAAACCAAACCAATTTAATCTAGTAATCTGAACTTGGACGATTAGCAAAAACATATTAGGTGATCTACACGAGAGCATTATCGTGATAACATGTTGAAGTACGGGTTGTGTTGCTGACATTGCAGCACACATAAAAGTAGAAGTAGATAAAGATATAGTCCCAATAGTCTCTTAACTTTATTACTTTTGCCCATAGATGATGCATGCGTGTAAAATATACAGCCTCCTCCACCCCTTTATATATTATTAGGAAACAAGGTTTTCTTATATTTTTAAGTAAACAGATTAGTAATAATCAGAACTCTCAGTTTAGACAACCGTTCATGTAGCATATATATCACAACACTTTTCTCTTTTATTTATTTATTTTTTTAGACTGCCTCTCGCTATGCGCCTTTTTTTTCCTGTCTCGTACGCTGCTTTACGGAACGTGTTGACTACTCTGTGCGCGGACATGGTTTAGTGTCGCCGTATGAAAATACGTGAATGGTTAATCTTAGTTCTGTCCAAAATAATATTTAGCTATGATCGTTAGTTTTTGGCTAAAATAGATATGGAAGTAGATGTTAGCTTTGGATGAAATATTCAATTAAAAAAATAAAAAAATTATTATATCTCTATGTGTAATGTAAAAAAAGGAAATCTATTAAAAATTCCGTTTAAAATGACTTATAATTTCTATTATAAACTATAAATCAGAAGTCGTTTTAATTAGGCCTTACGTGAACACTTCCAAGCTTGCGTCATCTAAACCGGTTATTGTCATGTATATATGCAGGATTACATCTGGTGGAGCTTCATCTCAAAGACGGCGGAACGCGACTTCTTATAATCAAATCCAGGAATAACGGTGAACATAGAACCAGTGATAGGATGATGGACCTAAGCTGCCATCGTGGGAAGCTTCCTGTTTCATTTCTTTTATTATTCTTTAAGTTGCATTCATGCATGCATACATCGTGTCCTATGACGTGGGCATTAGCGATAATATTGGTGGTTTTTTCTGCACTTATACTTTGGCTTTTAACTTGTTACAGAGTTAACTTTTAAATAATATTTTTAAGATAAAATCTACAGATAGATTGTATTAGATACTATATCAAATTCAATTAAAACAGCTAAAATTACTAAAGCTAAAGGACAGTTAGAATTTAAAATTTATAAATTAAAAGACATAAGCTAAAGGAAAAAAAAATCCACCCTATCGTGGTCTAGGAAGACCGGGTCCACGACGGCGGGATAGGGATCGGGCGACTGCTGCGCGTGCGCACGCGCGGGCGGAGCCAGCCAGTGCAGGTGGGCCAGCCGCCCACGTGGTGGGACTTTCGCGAGCGACAGCGGATTGGATTAGCCTAAGCTTGTGCCGCTGGCTCTGGCTGCGGCGTGGGCCCGCCGGGCAGCATGCATGCACGTGTGCCGCACCGTCGTAGGCGGTGACGTCACCCTGCGGACTGCTGCTGACGAATTTTTTGTACGAATAATCTATTTTTTAATTCAAAATTGCAGAAATATACCCGCGGGAATTTTTTTTTACAAAAATAGGCTCCAGTTGCCTAATAGTTGGGCGACTGGAGCCTTTCGCCCAACCAGACTGCGACACAATATTTGTCGCCGCACGCTGAAGCGACTGCATCCAGTCGCTCTTCTGTATGGCGACTTGCATGCAGTCGTCATACCATTAGACGACTGCATGAACCCCCGTGAATTTTGTAGTTTTAAACTGGTAAAAAATGTGGTGGAGTTGTAATAAAAGTTTATGTTTATTGTATATTGTAGGTGCGTAAAAAAATTTTAATAAAAATTTATGTTTATTGTATATCGATACATACACTGTTAAGTGACATACGATGATAATTCGTGTGCGGAGAACCGGTATGTTAATTTTGTAGATGACTTGATCTATGAATGATTGAATGCGAAAAGAAGAGATGATAGATTTGTTTGCATAAAAATAAACTTCATAATATAACTGTGAGTAACATTTCGCGTATTTTTTCATTACATGCATAACATATTGCATCCGCAGCACCCCTCACTCGCCACCCTGGTGTGCCCCGTCACCACACCCGCGTCCTCCCATACGGCCCCGCTTGGCCCTCCTCCGGTGCAACGGGTTACGAGGCTCCGAAAAAGTAAAACGAGCAGGAGGATGTCTATCCCGCCCCTACGCTGGTGGAGTCAGCTGCACTTCTGGCTGTGTGCCCTCCGGTGCACCGGGGAGGGCACTGCCAGAGATAACCTCCGGTACTGCGTCGGAGAACTGCCCAGGCCACTCTGCAAAAAACTGGTCCACGTCATCTGGGCCCGGGGAGACGCCGTGCTGCTGGTAAGTACCTGCAATAGTAATATCGTTAGTTCGTTGCATGTCGTCTTGGGATAAAAATGAGATCGAACGACGCGTACCCGTAGCTAGCGCCATCGAGGTAGGAGGAGGGGCGTACACCCCCTGCGTGTGGAAGCCGGGGATGTGCGGAGGAGGCGTGAAGCTCGGTGGTATAGGAGGCCGTGCCCAGGCTGAACCCCCTGGCTGCTCCGGGTGAGGTGGTGTAGGACGTGTCCACGTACTACCTCTGGAGTAGTGCCACGCTGGTCGGGGTGGCATTGGTGGACGAGGAGTCGGAGCGCTGGGCGTGGAGACCGTCAGTAGCCTCGTGCAGGACAGCAGGCTAACAATACGTCTACACCTGGCCTCCACTCGACGCACAAAGCTGACGCCCTCCTCGTGGGTCAGCTCCGCACCAGTGGCGACCCTCTACAGTAGTGAGGCGGACTCGGTCCATAGGACAGCACCGACGTCAGCCTGGACACAAAGACATAAAATGGTCGATCATCGAAACGACATTACCATTTGAGAATCTTTGAAATTACATGTAACGTACCGCGATGTGAGCGTCGCGCACGAGGTGCGCGGGGTACGTGTCTGTCGGAGTGGCAACGTGTGTGGCAGGCGGGTCTACCACATGTACGAGCCTGGTACGTGTCCGCCCCAGGTACCAGCGCAGGTACTCCGCGTAGTCCCTGCTGTCGTATGGGCGGTCCTCCTCCACGCGGTCGTCGAGCGCACCCTCCCACTGCTCGACCCAGGGCTGCATCTTCGTCGACCAGTTCATGCCTCTTTTAACTCCCTTGGCGTTGTGCCTGCGTATAGAACCATTACGTAATGTGAGTACTTGCGAACACAGTAGTAAGTATGTACATATTTAGCAAAACAATCACTCACGCGTGCACGTTCTGCGGAAGCGATGGTCTGACTGGTACAGGAAGCTCCTGCCGTAGCCCAAACTGCCGCATGACTCGCTGGGGTGCCCGCCTCGTCCCCGCCCGCGGCCAAGGGGGTTCCATCCTCCCCCGTGGCCTGCACCATCCGGGCAAGAGGGAGTAGCCCGGCATCCCGCAGCCTGCAAACAAAGTGAAGGTCAGCACGAAACGTTCTTACGGTCGCACTAAACGCTGGCATAGTGCAAACCTGGCAGTCCAACGGGGGTCGAGTCCCAGGCCACGCGAGGTGTGCGTGTCCGGACCACTCCCAGCTCAGGCGGCTCGTCCGTGCTCCCCGGTGGTGGCACACGACGGGAAGCGCGATGCACGCGGTCCACGTGCTCGTCCAACAGCGCGTACCGCCACTTGGAGTCACGTCCAGCACGAGACATACCTGCAAAATTTGTACAATAATTTCAAAATTAAATTTTGTACATCTAAATTTCTACACTAAATTTTCTATAATAATACATCAAAAATACTATACAAAATTTGTAAACTCTATTTTCTACATCTAAATTTGTACACTACATTTTCTACAATAATACATACAAAAACTTTTCTACATCTACATTTCTAAACTATATTTTCTACAATAATGCATTAAAAATGGTATACAAAATTTCTAAACTCAATTTTCTAAACTAAATTTTCTACAATAATACATAAAAATACTATATCTAAATTTCTGAACTACATCTAAATTTGTAAACTACATCTAAATTTCCAAAATATATTTTCTAAACTAAATTTGTAAACTAAATTTCTAACCTAAATTTTCTAAACTAATTTTTCTAAACTAAATTTCTAAACTTAATTTATAAACTATAGTTTCTAAACAAAATTTTCTACAATAATGCATAAAAATACTATATCTAAATTTCTGAACTACATCTAAATTTGTAAAATACATCTAAATTTCTAAAATAAATTTTCTAAAATAAATTTCTAAACTATATTTTCTAAACTAAATTTGTAAACTAAATTTCGAACCTAAATTTTCTAAACTAATTTTTCTAAACTAAATTTCTAAACTAAATTTCTAAACTATATTTTCTAAATAAAATTTGAAAACTAAATTTTCTAAACAAAATTTTCTAAACAAAATTTCTAAACTAATTTTTCTAAACTACCTTTATAAACTACACTTTCTAAACAAAAATTTTTAAACTAAATTTCTAAACTAAATTTCTAAACTACATTTTGTAAATAAATTTCTAAACTATATTTTCTAAACTAAATTTGTAAACAAAATTTGTAAACTAAATTTTCTAAACTATTTTTCTAACACTAACAAAAAATATAACACAAAAAAATACCTGTAAATCGCGCACTCCCTCTCCTCCTCGTCTCCTCCTCTCCCTCTCCTTCTCTCCCCCTCCTCTTCTCCTCCTCTCCCTCTCCTTCTCTTCCCCTTCTCTTCTTCCTCTCTTCTTCTTCTCTTCTTCTTCCTCTGCGCGCGGTCGTCTCCTCTTCTTCCTCTGCGCGGCCGAATGAAAATAGTGCAACGGCCGCGGCCAAGCGCGGTGGGATTATATCGCCCCCAGTCGCCAAACTGTTCGGCGACTGGATTGCAGTCGCCAAACTGTTCGGCGACTGGATTGCAGTCGCCCAACCGTTCGGCAACTGGATTGCAGTCGCCCAACGGTGGGGCGACTGCAATTAATAGCCGAACGGTTGGTAAATTGGCTAGTTGTCGCAGTCTGGTTGGGCGAAAGGCTCCAGTCACCTAACCATTAGGCGACTGGAGCCTATTTTTGTAAAAAAATTTCCCGCGGGTATATTTCTGCAATTTCAAATAAAAAATGGATTATCCGTACAAAAAATTCTACTACTGACTTCCTCCTGCTCGACCTTGCATTCTTGCCAGCGCAGCTCCATGAATTCGTGTCCGAAACGATCGAGGGTTAGATAAAGGCACCGTTCCTAACAGCTTGTAAAACCATAATACTTTTAAACAGATTCAAAGAGCTCCTAATTAAATTAAATTAAATCAAATCATAGATAAGACGTAAATGGAGAAAGACTGTAGCTTTATCTTTCGGTTTATAATTTTGAATTCTAGGTGTTTCTGAGGAGACAATATGAAGAGACAATTTTAGGTGTTTCCGTAAATTGAATGTTTAGATCATAAGATACATCATTTGAAGTTTTGGATCGAGAAAACAGCACACCCCAAATTGTGTGGGGCTAACTGCTTGGACTGGGGCTTCGTGGGCCAAGGTGGGTGGCCACACGTCACTCGGGCAGCATATAGACGCATCCAGGTACATGTGCTGCTATGCATGCATGGCCTTTTTTTTTAGCAGAGATACTCCTGTTAGTACTAGCTCAATACTACGAGCTACTATTGGTAAAATCATTTTTTAGGGGAAGGTATACAAAACTCATCGATGACTTGATCAATTCATTTGCTTAGGGCATTCTCAGTGGTGATATTAGGTAGCATTGTTTATGGATCTACCTCACATAGATATCAAACTAGACATCACACTCCTAATATACAGTGTCTATCATCTAGCCCATTTAATCAATACTGTAATTTTATTTTTATTCCCCCTCCTCTCCCCACGTTCTTTCTCTTCTCACTTCTTCCCTACTCTCTCCTTCTCCCCTCCTCTCTCTCGCTTCCTCCTTATCAGCGCCCCCTCACCACCCCACCTGCGTTGACCGCCCTGTATATTAATTATATATATCTTAATTAAGCTGGAGTGTAAGAAGCACTGCTGCTCGCTGCCATGTAGGAAGTGCGGCTGCACATGCCATCTCTCAAAAGTCAATTGTACTCCTACAGTCACAATATGATTGGATCAAAATCTTCACTTCTAGGACAAGAAGCCCATAGCAGATTATAATCCTATCATGCATGATATTGTCTCTCAACTAAGCTATGTAAGTAGGTAGTTTACTAAAGCTGGTATAATTGAGAAGGCTATATCCACCTCCATCCTAGAAACGTGACTTTGCAAGTAGTATCGTCACATCAACAATGCTAAGTGTTTTGACTGATCTCTGCCCTGCTAGTGTTGAAGAAGTAGAATGATCTCTTAACAAAGAATCACACTATTAGTCTCATAGGGACCATGCCTGTTTAAGAAGAGCATTCAAATACTCATAAGAAAGGGAATGCTCATAGCTGCAGAAAAGGCCATAGATAATAGAATGGAAGGGAAAGAAAGTAGGTGTATTTAGAGTATGATAAGTCTTGGGAAGGTAATTAAGACGTGTAGTTGTCTTGTTGTTACCCTTATCTATGCTTAGATGTCACTTACTTATACAAGTTGTATTATTAGTTTAGATATAGTTTATGAAGAACTTGGTCATGCTCATGTAGAGCAAGTTCTTATCTTTTGCTTTAGATTCTAAACTTCTGCATTAGATTAATATCTTTACCAGAAAGTAGGGCAAATTTATGAAATTGGTATATCTTACCTGCTATATAGGATTTTTTTACCTTATGTATCTTGCCCTCTGCTAGTAGCATCTCTTACCTACTGTAAAATCTTTAAGGAAAAAGTCCACCTTTCAACCCTGAAGTCTGGTCTCGGTTCGATTTTCAACCCTGAACTCCCAAAGCCATCCACTTTACCCCCTCAACCCAAACTAGGGTGATTTTATGCCAACGTGTCATCCGACATGGTGCCAATGTGCCGATGGTTTTGACATGTGTACGTGTTTTGCTAACAAAGCATCCATGTGGACAAGCTCACTTAGTAAAAAATAAAAATAAAAGAATGTGGCCTACATGTCATACCCCAAGACAATCTTCCCCTTCTTCCTTGTCTCCCCCTCCCTATGCTTACACAATGACATATTCACCTTCTCCCATCTCTAACAACTACCGCCACTACCCCCTTCCTCCACCACCAAATCAACCTCTCTACCACCACCAAAGCCATTGTAGCCATCTCCTCTTGTCGCCGAGTCACGAGCTTCCTTGCTCTCCACATCACGCCACCCGCATCTGGCACCGCAAGGTCAATGCCTTCATGGCAAGGTTGCCCTCCATCTCCAACATCGGTAGGAGGTCCAACGGGAGGGCTCATTAGATAAGGCCTGAGTGACTACAGTTAGAAGAAAGAGGAATGAAGGAGGACGAAGTTCAGTGCCATCAGTCCTGTCTCCCACGATTGTCATCACCAGGTCTGATGATTCTAGCACTGATTAACATGGATCGAGGTTCTTTGTCATTAGATCTGTCAAGCTTGAGATCTTCCTCATTAAATCTTGTCACCTCCTGCTCTTCCCCACTGGATCTAGTCACCACTATTTTCTGCTAGCCTTTGGAGCTCATTTTCGCTCTGGTCTTCGTCGGTGTCGAGCTCATCTCGCATCGCTTGCTCGTTGTCGCCATGGCTAGCAGCACTGCTAGCCTCTTGATCTAGCCTCTCCATTGTGGTTGTGGTTGGTAGCACCAGCAACAACACCGCTGACCCATTGTCACCTGGATTTGAGCTTCTCTACATTACCATCGCCATCACCATCACCATGCTCGTCTACCATCCTCGTTGGACCCCACAGCTCCTCGCAAGACATGGTCAACTTTGCTAGCGAGGACACACATGGTGGCCAGGTCATCCTAAAACCAAAGTGGGTTCACTCGAGGGGGTCACGTGACTTGCTATTGGTAGTTCAGGGTTGATATTCAATTGGTTTTGGAGTTCAAGGTTATTTTTTGGACCAACCCAATAGTTCAAGATTGTAATATGGACTTGTTCCAATCTTTAATCTTGCATGGAATAAATTGTAAATTTTAAACCTGGCATTGTATAGAACATATCACCTTGCTTATTAGAAATAATTATTGAAAATGTGCTCTTGATATCCACTAAGCCTCAATTGACCACGTAGGTTATTTATCTACTAGTTCTTTGTGTGCACTAATGCCTAGTAGGCAAAAGGGGAACATAATTTCCTTGGAACGCTTGAACAAATGAAAATTACTGGTCATATCGATCTTAAAAAATTCATTTTTGGCTAAGAAAAGTATAATCCTCAAC
This sequence comes from Dendrocalamus latiflorus, assembly GCA_017311315.1. NCBI lineage: Eukaryota > Viridiplantae > Streptophyta > Magnoliopsida > Poales > Poaceae > Dendrocalamus > Dendrocalamus latiflorus. Next base: position 11,881,294 of record CM029629.1, on the reverse strand, counting down.
TAAGTACAAAATAACTTGCACCCTAAGACTTACAATCTATATGATTCCATCCGTTGCAATGTTGTTTCTTTTAAGAACTCTGTAAACCAAAATTTATAGGGCATATGTTGTTTTCCCACCAAATAAAATTGTACTCTAGTAGAAGTATGATTGCAATACTTTGCTAGAGGACTTCGAGTTGATTCAAAGCAAATGCAGGAAGCATACGCTCTAACTCAGAGTTTTTATGGTTGGTGTGAAAAGGGTGAGAAATTTGGGTATAAGAGGTAGATTTGATTTGAAGAGGCATAAGAATTATGTGCAAAACAAGATCCATGATAGGCATACTGGCATATCCAAGGTCAAAAAGAAGCAAAATAAACCCGAAGCAATTAAGTAATCTATATTTTGGGAGATTAATAAATACATTACATAATGATTGTCGGCATCAGTTAGATATGGAGAATGACACTCATGTTACGTTATTAATGGCTATAATCTTTGTAGCCTATGGTAGATCTTACGTGTATATTCAGCAAGCAAATGCCATTGTGCATGAAGCGCAGCCGCTTGCCACAATGTAGGAAGTGTTGTTGCTCGCTATACATAGTGCATCTTGAAGCGTGCTATGCTCATTAGCCATGACATATACACATTGGTAAGAGTGGTCTAAAATCGAATCACCATTTACAATTTTATCATTGCCCAAAGTAAACATAACTCCAAAAATAAATAATAATGACCTATTGGATAGTAATGATCTAGAATTATCTAAATTGTCTATATTTACTTTGGCATTATAAATAGAAGTCAGGTATATTATTTATCACCCACTTGAGTAAATTGTTATATTTCTATAGAATAATTAACAATCCTATAGAATAGTGAATCTTTTGGGTGATTCAACTAGGCTTATATTCCAGAAGAAAATCTAGTATTTTCATGCAGATTAAGTCTAGTCAATGTTTTATGTCTCAGCATTATATTTATATTCTCATAGAGCACCTATAGATTTATATTATGCTATTAGAACATACTACTTGTGACCACAAGAAAACATGTTGCGCAACTGTAAACTTGAAGTCTAATGATCTAAATTAGTTTAAACATAGCATGAGTAATTGAGTAAAAAATTAGAGAAAGAATAAAGAAGCTAGATTATAGAATAACTCTGTCGACACTTAGACCCCGTATGGGATCTCCATCATAGATTAATAACTAACTAGAAGTTGGAATTACCTACAAAATGTTAGCATCATACAGTTTTCATGCCACTACATTAATAAAAGTCTAGCTCATTACATATAATGAATAAGCCCCAATTGAAATTAGTGTGTATTGGAAGAATGAATCATTTCCCGCGTAATATCACCACCATAGCATATATCTATGGGCCTCCTCTAGAAGATGGAGATAGACGATGGACCTGAAATTCCATTAATCTAGTGCTCATAATAGTGGGTTTTTGTGGTATGATATTAAAGAAATATCTAATCTCGGCATTAGGGGAGAGGAAAACACAAAATTGTCAAATGCCTTGATTTTCTGTGGATGAAAAAGATCTTTAGTATTAAGATTCATGCACTAAGCTAAACTAGAGGGAAAGCCACTATAACATCAAATTATGAGGATGTGGGAGAAAAGAATAGTTGTCAATAATATTGCCTCTATGATTGCTCAAGTTTCTCTAATGAGAACCTGGATCTGAAAATAAAGTCCATGGCAGAGTACAGTAAGTGCTCATATTAGGTCAAATGAAGAAAGCAATTGAATCATAATTAGGGGTGGCAATTTATCCGTGGTGGGTGGGGGGCCGTGGGGGAATTTCCCCATCTGGGATGAGGGCAATCCCCCTTTCCCCCGCGGGGGAAGGGGACAGGGACAGAGTCGCCCTCCCTCGCGGGGGCCCATGGGGACCCGATAAAAATAAAAAATAAATAGTAGATTATAGTTTGGACTAAAACTATAATATGTTATAATTTTTATTATAATAGATTATAGTTTTGTATATTGGGTACTATATTCTTTTCTCGTATATTTGGGCTAAAACTTGAATCTATATGTTAGAATACATATTTTCAAGCTATATTTGAAAATGTATGCCTATATAATTGTAAATTAATAAACAAAGTCACATTATTATTATTATTAAAAAATAATTTAGCCTATTTTTAATTCCCCATGGGGACCGAGGACATGGGGCAATCTTCCCCCAGTAAGCCTAACAAGGCCAGGATGGGGATCAGGGACCTCCCTCGAGACCCCCGGGCCCTGTTGCCACCCCTAACCATAATTGGTAAATAAAGGAAGTCTTGGAACCAGCGAGTTCAGACTTAAGGGATTATTATGAAAATAATAAGGTGGTGAAAAGTGATGGTTCATACACTATCACACAAAAGGTCATCACAGACGGTTTAAAACTGTCATCATAGACGATTTTTGAATCGTCTGAATTTATGTGTCTGTGGAAAATAATCAGTTATCACAGACAGCTCTCAAACCGTCTGTGATAAATCACAACATAGATGATTTTTCAAAAAAAACCATCTGTGATATGTCACATATCACAGATAGTTCTTAAACATAGCCACTTATGATATCTAATGTATCATACGCGGCTAATACCAAAAGCCATCTGTGATATATATATCACAGATGGTTCTTAAACATAGATGTCAGTGATATCTGACATATCACCGATGGGTAATACCAACAACTGTCTGTGATATCTTATACATCACAGACAGTTTAGTATTACAAACGTCTGTGATAGCTTTTCGAATAGCTAAATTATTTTATGTTTTTTTGGCAAGTCTCAGGAAATGCTAGCCATGCCCTCTAAAAACAAGTAAGCAGATTACATATGTAGTACATGACAATCATTACACAGATCTTACAAATGAATTAAACAACTGAATGGAGTACAATTGAATGAATTGTTTGATTAAGCACAGTTGAATGAATTACAATTGAATAAAATGTTTGAACATATAATTATCATCGCCGAGGTAGAACTCTCCCTTCGGTCGAACCTCTGCTATCAAGAATTTAGAGGGCTTTTCTTGAACTTCAATGAATTTGTCAAGATTGAATGCACTTGAGTCAATTTCCACACCCTATCGCTAGTAGTAGTAAAGTTATTAGTTTATATATAAATTGGTAATCATGAAATAATTATTGGCAGGCTGACAAATCTCTGGATTATTCGTCTTAGGGCCCATGATTTTCTATATATGGTGGCAAATGTAGAATCCACATTCCTTGCCCTGTAACTGCTGATGGCACTACAAAAATAGAATTACATAGATAGGTATTGTCAATTCTAGAGGTATTATTACGAAGTGTGATATAGGATTATTGTGTCGTAGCGGATACCGAAAATCATGTCCTGTGTCACAGTGTGGCACTGGATTCTTTGTGTCTCCTTCCCTGAGCAATGTAAGCACTGAACGACTTACGTGATTCCAAAAGGTTAGCCTCGGCCATTACAAATGAAGGGAAGACTACAATAAAGTTATATATAGAGGAAATGAGTTTACCTGTCAATTGTTCGTTGCCCACGGGGTGAAATCGTGGTTGTTCTTGAGTAGGAAATCAAGGTATATTATCTTGCTCCACTTTGGCACAATCACAATTAGAATGTAGTAAAACCTAGTCATGTATGTCGCCATAGTCATTAAATCTAAGGTCATATTGCATACAAAGTACAAATGAAACTTGTATAACAACTAGTGAAGCACTTACCCTTGGTTTTAGGGGTACCAGAATGTAGTCCTTATTGTTCTAAGCAAGTAGTCCTATTGTTATGTCATCTTCGATGAATGATGTGTTTTCGTTGATGCATTTCTCAAAGACCAAGTGTGAGTCGAGGAAACCCACCGGTTATCACCGTCACTGGGCTTATTGGATCATGAATCTATATATAAGCAATGAATTATGATATTTATCAGTATTACATGAATATAGAACTTGATTGTACAGTACGCCTTTAGTGTCCAACATCATAGAAGTGAGGCATTAAGTTCGTCGAGGTTGAATAGTCTGAATAAGTCTTCGAATGTCACAATGAAGTAGCCCGAGTTGTGATGGAAATGTGCCGTTGTGTATCCCATGGTGAATCCACTTTGTCGGTTTGGCTTCCTATTGGACCTCTGCATGTACCAAGCATGTAAACTCCCACAAACAAGTCCAAGTCTGGGTAATTGTGACTCAGGGATGAACAACATTCTGAGGGAGTACTTCTAGGGTGCTGGAGGTGCCTTAATCTTCTTAGATTAGGTCTTAGCGTCTCGCTTATTATACATCTTCAGCATCATCTCTACGGCAGCCAATATGGCCTTCTAAAGCGAAGCTTGAGGTGAAGTCATAGAGGACTCTGTTTGATAGGCATGGTCATGTAGATATCATGGCACGGAAGGGTCTAGGGCCCTTGGGCCACTAGATGAATGTGTGGACAACATCCCTTAGTGCCCTTAGTGTCATGATCTCTTCAGTTGGGGGTTTCTCCAGTGGGATGACTCTAAAAACATCATTAATCATGTTCACCTAAATCTTTGCAAAATTGGTACTGTAATAACCCAAAAATTAAATCGGGAGAGAATAATTAAAATCGGGAGAATATTTCTTTTAGCAAAGCGATTGAACAGGAGAAAGAGGGGTTTTAATGTAATACTCCAATTTATTCTACGAAAGAAATCGTTCAAAAGAGAAATTAGACAAAAAAGGGGGGTTTCTGCAGTTTTTCGGCAACTTGGGCCTTGGGCCTTGGCCCAGGAGGCCCATGAGGGGTCGGCCACCAATAAAAGGAAGGGGAAAACCCTAGATGCACTGTAGCTACAGTGACGCCGCACTGTAGCACGGCTACTGTAGCACACCTCTCCTCCATGGTGGTGCCCCCCTCCATTGGTGCCTCCCTTCCTCGCCGTCGGTGCTCCCTGCTGCCGATCAAGTGAAGAAAGGAGAGGAGATCAACTTCGTGGGGAGAGTTCATCATCTTGCTACGATTCTACAAGGGTAACGTCGCGTGTTCTTCGTTGTTTGATGCGTAGTAGTTGCGGTTGATGTCGTTTGGTAGATTGATTTGCGTCGGTTTAATAGATCGCGTTCTGTCCAGATTATTGCGCGGTCAGTTTCGTGTGTTTAGAGGCCGAATTAGGAGTTTTGGTTTCCTAGAGTTATGTAGATAATGTTCTTAGATTTCAGTGGCCGCCAAGAACACCAAAATCTGATTAACGGTTAGAAAGTTATGAATTGTTTAGTGCCGCTGTCTGGTTTATCTGTCAACATCCTGACAGTCTGTAGAAAATTGAGTTAATCTATTAGTTAAAGACGAAATCAGAGGATCTCAATATAACGAATATTGTAGGTAATTTCTATACCTTTTCAGAGAGATAACGAACACAAGATTTGGACTTTCGTAGCAAACGTTATGGTGGTTTTAGTGTACTGTCCAGAGAAACCGACGTGAAAATTGTTGTTCTGTAGTTTGGCTTGGTAGGTGCAGTGGATGGCTTAATCAAAAGGGCTCCCCAAATAAGTTTATTTAGGTAATTTAATTACCTTTCCAGAAAGTCTAAGAACACCTCATTGGACTCCTGAGCAGAAAGTTATGTATTTTAGAAGTTGACTGTCCACAGAGGGGACAAAGCGACATCTAGAAATTGGGGCTGGGTTCGCGCTAAAGGAACTTTCGTGAGTCCGTGTTTACTTTTATGGTTTGAGTGGTCCTCTATTGCTGTCTTAGCATTTCTTAATTGAATGTTTAGGTGGGGGACTGGTTCCGGAGGCGGCACCCTCTTCTCGTCCTTCGTTCCCGCTCGGTTGAGGCAAGTGCATTGTTTGATCCTTATTTGTGATTGCTTGGATATGAATGCGGGTTTGATGCTTGTTAATGTCGTGTGGCTATTGATAAGTGTGCATAATCAGAGTGGTGATGTTCAAACTATGGATATGCTTTATTCATGAATGTTGTTATTGCCTTTATTCATGAATGTTGTTATCGCCTTAATTCACGAATGTCGTTGTTGCCTTTATTCATGAACGTTGTTACCGCCATTGGTGCTTGATGTTGAAAAGAGATGGTGCATATGCATTTTGATATCATGTTGAGGCCTGGTCTTGTGATGACCAAGTATGCACATCTTTGAGGTCCCCGTCATGAATGTGACGGGCTTGAGATCCCCATACTCGTGGAGTGTGGGCATGAGGTCCCCAATACTTGCGGAGTATTGGGCAATTGGTCCCTGTGCGTGCGCGCACAGGAAGGGTATGCAGCGACGGTTGCATACTTTGCATTACCAGTGTAATGCACAAAGAGATAGAGAAAAGGAATCCTTGAGCATTGCATTTGCATGTGGAATGATTTAGTGATGTGCTCCTGAATATGGATGCTGACGCTATGGATTGAATTATGCGTCTGTTTATTTATGTACTTGTTGAGTCTGTGGACCCACTCTTGCTTTCTTGTTGTTTTTAGGTACCCAGTTCAAGCGCAGTATGCAAGGGAGGGAGTAGCGTTATGCTTTGCACGCACACTGTCATGAACTTTAATTCTCGGACCATGCCTTATTAATTAAGCTACTGATCAAAGATTTGACCTGTTTATGTTATCGTATCGGATTATTTGTAATAATGATGAGTAGTCTAGTTGGAAGTTTGAGGATTTGTTCAGTCGATTAGTAAGTTCATGAGTACTTCTTGTTGATCTTGAATATTGCAGTACTCCGTTATAACTCCCTTTTAACTGTTGAAACCCATGTGATGTTAGAAATACAAAGGAGACTCTGCTGAATTTTAGTAAAGTATCTTAGTTTAGTTTTGTGTAAGGTTACTTTAGTAGCATTCTTGGCTCTTGTGGAGTTGGGGTGTCACAGTTGGTATCAGAGCGGGCTTTAGGTCCGTGGTTAATAGAAAAATATTAAATTGACACACTGTGCACAGTAGGTGGGGTTGGGAATTACATTGCTTCCGCATTATCTATTGTTATGTTGCATTTGTTGAGCAATTGTTGAATTGCCTCTGTCCTATCTTTCTTGTCGTTAAGCCATGAAATGATATGCTATGATATTCTATATCTATGAATCTATTCTATGATTACCATGAGATGATCATGTATAATTATATTTGATTATATTGTTTATGCGTGTCGGTAATGGTTGTTAAGAAGTGAAGGCTGTGGTTGTGGCCTTGGACTTTGTCAGGTTTTACCACCGTTCGTGGTAGACGAATAGAGTAGTTACCCCAAATACCATAGTTGCTGGAGTTGAGCGTGAGTTGTTTTAGAAAGTTGTTTTCCTTCTTGACCTCAAATCTTGGCAAATTCTTGTTTTGTGGTGGATGATGATTTTCTCTTGGGTTCGTGGTTCATGGTAATGGTTGTGTTTCAATGGTCTCTAATGGTTCTCTGAAACAAGTATTATTTTTCGACTGTTGAGCTGTCTTTACTACTTGTGATCGTCCTCAATTGGCATTACTGATAATTCCATAGTTGTTTCTTCTTTCTCATTGGAAAAGAATGACTCATGTATTCGTTTGAAAGTTTTGGTAATGAGAGTTTCTGTTGCAAGTTTGTTAACATGAGAAAACTTTGGCTCTATGTATTTCTTTTGGATTATTCCGAGTGATGAAGTTTAATGCATCTCTTTTCTGTTGGAAATTGCTAAAATCCTTTTCTGATGCCTTGTTATGGTTAAATCAGAGATTGTAATCAAATAACTTGATATGGTATGGGTATCAAGTTGAGTCATTGGTATGGTGCATAATTAATATTAATTAGTAACCTTGGAAGTGAAATTGATTAGGATGATGTTGTCTTTTTCTAGTTCTTGATGAACGGTATATATGAGTAGTGATTGAGAGATATCAAGAAGTATGGAACCTTGATGAACTAGTCTGGTCATTAAAACTGTTTAGGTTGTTAAATTTGTTGGGTTCTTTGGTTCCCATGGATTAATTTAATTGTGTGGAAAGGAAAATTAAAGGGAATACCAGATTTACATATTCCCTAGTATGATTAGTTATTAGAATTGTGTACAATCGGTTGAATGGATTGAATATCGGTGGATCTAGAAATTATGGGAGGAGTTCTATGTAGTTCTTCTATGTAGGATGACGCGATGAATTTGGTTGTAGTGTTGTTGAGACTCTTGATCGATAGAAGATTTTGATTTTTTTGAAGTTTTAGTGTATTTTTTTTTGCCGAAATCCAATGTGAGGAGGAACAGTTGAATATGTGCTTGTTAATATCCATGTGATTTGGGAAGGAAAGTAGGTAGCAACTAGATTTCATAACGAAGCCAGTTGATAACAACAAGGGTTGTCGTATAACTGTTGTGTGTTGAAGTTTGATAATGAGCATCGCTAAAAGTTGAACAGATATGATATAATAGGTGGCTTATGCCCACATGATTGTGAAATAATTGGATGAAATTGTGTCCTTGATGAAAGGGTTTTGGTAGGAGCTTTTCAATTGGGTAGTAGACCCCTTCTAAACTTAAGAAGTTGATGTAGTGATGTTGTATGATTTTGGTATACTCTCATTTTGAAGATGGGATGAAAAGGCAGTATGGAACAAATTGGTGAAACTTTGGGGGCTTTCTAATGGAATAGTTGATGATAAATATTCATGTTCAGAGTATATTATTCTTGATGTTAGTAAGATTATCTGCAAGAGATTGTGACTTGTGTGTGGTGATGATTCTTTTAGAAATAAAGAAATTTGATCGTCTTTCGTAACTTGGATTTTGTAGAAGTGTTTCGAGTTTTGCGATGGTGATCAATTGGATCGCTTGAGTTATGTGGTGATTGAGTTGCTTTGAGCAAAGTGACATGCTGAAAGATTTTATTGGTTCTTAAGTTGTTCCTACGATTTGGTCTTAAGAGCTTATCTTGTTTCAGCTGGCAAAGTGATGTAGTAATCACAGAAAATAACCTTTTTTGTTAAAGGAATGAGTCAAGTATAAGTAATTGAGCTTTAAGTCTCGTTTCGCATCTTGAAGTTTATTTGAGAGTGCTTAAACTTTATGCAGTTGTCCCATAAGAGTTTATCAATTTTCAAAGGGCATTACCTTCTTCTCAATTGTGGTTTGGTATTCGCTTTCAGTAGGGCTTGAGCCCTCGACTGTTGACTTTCCCTTATGTTTTCCGAGTACTTTGCCTAAGTGACTATTTTCCTTGGTCTTGTGTTCACTGCGGTGGCACATGTTTTCCTAGTTGGAAAATTTTTTTTTGATTCCATTCGCTCTTTCTTTTGAGGAAGATTCAACCTATTCGTTCACCTGAGTCTTTTGAGGTGTTGAATAATTGTAGTTGTGAAACGTTGGGTTGTAAGTTATTCGATGAGCATTGGAGGATGAAATAATTTCGTAATATAGTTCTTTGAGAGAAGTCTATCTCAATGGAAGATTGTCTTATGGGGTTAAACTGATTGCATTGTTACAGCTAGTAGAACCTATAGTGATTGTGATCCAAGATCTTTTGTTCACTTCGGGTGGAACATTAGAATTACCGAGAGTATGAAAATCCTGATCAATTTTATAGAGTATAGCAATTTGGTAGTATTGCGAGATTGTGAAGGGTTATTCTTGATGATGTGGTTTAATGAGAGTGGGATTACAAGGTAATCGAATCGTCAATGGAATAATAGAAAATGTTGAGTAATGTCAAGAGTGATTTGGTTTTAAATGAGTAACCTTCTGAGAGTTATAATATTTGTAAAGGTAAACGGGTCAAGAAAATATTTTCATGATGATGTTAATAAGTGAGTATGTGGGAATTGTGGATTTATAGGGATTTAATCTGAGGATTTCTCTATCCTTTATATGAGAAGTTAGTTGCAAGAGTCTTGGAGGTTAAATGTGGACTTTGCATTGTTATGCTAGAACTTTGAGTCGCCCAAAGATTATGTGTAGAGGAAGTAGAATAAGGGTGGATTGCGAACAGTGGGATGATCGTTGATAACACCCTTCTGATGTAGTACATGAGAGTGTGTGATGTGGAATCTGAAATGTTTGTCCTCAAAAATGGTTGAGGTGATATGATCGTGTGAGAGATCTAATTTGGGAATACTTTCTGAGTGCCATCTGTCAAATGAATTCTATCAGTAAAGGGAATCGGTTAGAGAATGTTTTGTGAAATCATCAGAGTCCCTCTTCAAAGGTGTAGACAAGGCGTTTCGATTTGGGCTTGGCGTTGAGATCGCCAAGTTAAGAGTAACAAGTTAGTGTGTTGTGCGATGATTGGGATTCCATAGCTTGAGGGAAATTTTGGTCCTAGAAGAGAAACTGTTAAATTGATGCTTCCTCAAGAAGTGAATTGTTTTCCTGATTTTCGTTTAAGTTCTATGCTGTTGACCTTTGTCTTTCGCAAAGTTTAGCTTGGCTTTATATTGGTATGTGTGGTTCTTATCAGTTCAGAAAGAATAAAAGAAACGTTGGATTTGGTTATTCGAGTGATTTCTCCTTTGGCGGATGTGGTGTTTATTTGCAAATTTTCTAATTTGAAGGTGGAAAGATTTTCGTGATAAATCTTCGATTCTGAACTTGACTCTTTTTAGTACCGAGTTGGTAACACTTGGTTGCGATGATAGTCCTTCATTTTCAGTTGGGCTATGTCGGGTAAGAGTGTGTTTAAAGCGAGTTCTGTTGTGTGTCCCTCGTTAAAGGAGACGATCTTTCTTTGGGTGAAAAAATCCGCTTAATAGGTGGAACAAAAGTTCAGTGTTCTATGCACATGTTGCGTGGTTCGGTACCACTAGGGGGGTTGCCCCAAGGTACATTGGGTTGTTTTCGCTAGTTGGCAAAATGTTAGGACCGTAGTGAGTCCATGCGCGAAGTACACATCGTCTTGTTTGTCCCAGTGCTGAGTGAGTACCAGAGAGGTCCGAAGTTTGAAGTTTCGTGGGAGCTGCTGACCTTTGAGTAGCATCCTGTGCGTTGTTAGAGAGGTCAGAGCGAGTGCTGAGGCACAAGTCGTTGGTTTGTGTCAAGGTGCCTTTGTCCCATTAGCTCGAGAGGGAGGCGACTTGGGAATTGGAATCTCGCATGCGCGAGCTTTATCCAAAGTTTTTCACGGCAGGTACATAGTAATGTTAGTAAATCTTTTAGCAGTGGTTTTTTTTTGTGTTGAGGTTGAATAGAATTCGGGGTCGAACTCTGTTTAAGGAGGGTAGAATGTAATACCCCAAAAATTAAATCGGGAGAGAATAATTAAATCGGGAGAGAATAATTAAAATCGGGAGAATATTTCTTTTAGCAAAGCGATTGAACAGGAGAAAGAGGGGTTTTAATGTAATACTCCAATTTATTCTACGAAAGAAAGCGTTCAAAAGAGAAATTAGACAAAAAAGGGGGGTTTCTGCAGTTTTTCGGCAACTTGGGCCTTGGGCCTTGGCCCAGGAGGCCCATGAGGGGTCGGCCACCAATAAAAGGAAGGGGGAAAACCCTAGATGCACTGTAGCTACAGTGCCACCGCACTGTAGCACGGCTACTGTAGCACACCTCTCCTCCATGGTGGTGCCTCCCTTCCTCGCCGTCGGTGCTCCCTGCTGCCGATCAAGTGAAGAAAGGAGAGGAGATCAACTTCGTGGGGAGAGTTCATCATCTTGCTACGATTCTACAAGGGTAACGTCGCGTGTTCTTCGTTGTTTGATGCGTAGTAGTTGCGGTTGATGTCGTTTGGTAGATTGATTTGCGTCGGTTTAATAGATCGCGTTCTGTCCAGATTATTGCGCGGTCAGTTTCGTGTGTTTAGAGGCCGAATTAGGAGTTTTGGTTTCCTAGAGTTATGTAGATAATGTTCTTAGATTTCAGTGGCCGCCAAGAACACCAAAATCTGATTAACGGTTAGAAAGTTATGAATTGTTTAGTGCCGCTGTCTGGTTTATCTGTCAACATCCTGACAGTCTGTAGAAAACTGAGTTAATCTATTAGTTAAAGACGAAATCAGAGGATCTCAATATAACGAATATTGTAGGTAATTTCCATACCTTTTCAGAGAGATAAAGAACACAAGATTTGGACTTTCGTAGCAAAAGTTATGGTGGTTTTAGTGTACTGTCCAGAGAAACCGACGTGAAAATTGTTGTTCTGTAGTTTGGCTTGGTAGGGGCAGTGGATGGCTTAATCAAAAGGGCTCCCCAAATAAGTTTATTTAGGTAATTTAATTACCTTTCCAGAAAGTCTAAGAACACCTCATTGGACTCCTGAGCAGAAAGTTATGTATTTTAGAAGTTGACTGTCCACAGAGGGGACAAAGCGACATCTAGAAATTGGGGCTGGGTTCGCGCTAAAGGAACTTTCGTGAGTCCGTGTTTACTTTTATGGTTTGAGTGGTCCTCTATTGCTGTCTTAGCATTTCTTAATTGAATGTTTAGGTGGGGGACTGGTTCCGGAGGCGGCACCCTCTTCTCGTCCTTCGTTCCCGCTCGGTTGAGGCAAGTGCATTGTTTGATCCTTGTTTGTGATTGCTTGGATATGAATGCGGGTTTGATGCTTGTTAATGTCGTGTGGTTATTGATAAGTGTGCATAATCAGAGTGGTGAATGTTCAAACTATGGATATGCTTTATTCATGAATGTTGTTATTGCCTTTATTCATGAATGTTGTTATCGCCTTAATTCACGAATGTCGTTGTTGCCTTTATTCATGAATGTTGTTACCGCCATTGGTGCTTGATGTTGAAAAGAGATGGTGCATATGCATTTTGATATCATGTTGAGTCCTGGTCTTGTGATGACCAAGTATGCACATCTTTGAGGTCCCCGTCATGAATGTGACGGGCTTGAGATCCCCATACTCGTGGAGTGTGGGCATGAGGTCCCCAATACTTGCGGAGTATTGGGCAATTGGTCCCTGTGCGTGCGCGCACAGGCATGGGTATGCAGCGACGGTTGCATACTTTGCATTACCAGTGTAATGCATAAAGAGATAGAGAAAAGGAATCCTTGAGCATTGCATTTGCATGTGGAATGATTTAGTGATGTGCTCCTGAATATGGATGCTGACGCTATGGATTGAATTATGCGTCTGTTTATTTATGTACTTGTTGAGTCTGTGGACTCACTCTTGCTTTCTTGTTGTTTTTAGGTACCCAGTTCAAGCGCAGTATGCAAGGGAGGGAGTAGCGTTATGCTTTGCACGCACACTGTCATGAACTTTAATTCTCGGACCATGCCTTATTAATTAAGCTACTGATCAAAGATTTGACCTGTTTATGTTATCGTATTGGATTATTTGTAATAATGATGAGTAGTCTAGTTGGAAGTTTGAGGATTTGTTCAGTCGATTAGTAAGTTCATGAGTACTTCTTGTTGATCTTGAATATTGCAGTACTCCGTTATAACTCCCTTTTAACTGTTGAAACCCATGTGATGTTAGAAATACAAAGGAGACTCTGCCGAATTTTAGTAAAGTATCTTAGTTTAGTTTTGTGTAAGGTTACTTTAGTAGCATTCTTGGCTCTTGTGGAGTTGGGGTGTTACAGGTACCTAGCTGGGCACTCTATACCAGCGTCCCTAGCAGGTATGGATATACCATCCCCCGCCCAGCGTTAACGGGAATGGATCCAACAAGCCTAACTCTGAGGATGCACAGTGTGGGCTCCTACATAATGATACACGATGAGCTAAGGTGTCCATCAGATCTATCTATGTAGCATTCTAGAGAGGTACATTACATATATGTCGTTGATAGGTAAGTTGGCAATGCTATGCTCAAAAAGTGGTGTTGACGCCTAGCTACTCCGACGTTGAGACGGACTGGGTACCACAATAACAAGGGTAGTTTTTGACCGGTTGCAGACTTCTTTCAGTTCTTCCCTCAATGAATCTATCTCTCCTCAAAGTGAGGCAATTATCTTGTCTCGATGTGATAGCTCTTCCTCAAGTTATGCATGAAGCTCCTGTTTCAATTGTTCCTCGTGATTAGCCTTGGATCTCTTCCTACTCGTATACACCCTCGGATTTGTTTGGGAATCCATGCCTCCAAGGTACGTAAATCCCTAGGCCTCGCGTCCAACCCGGGTGCTCCTTGTTTCCTAGGGTCATGGATAGTATATCCCTTTCCCTGTCTAATTCAAAGGAGCCTCAGGAAGATTCGGTAGTCAATGTTTACTACAAGAGGTAATCATGTTATTTTAGATACCATGAAGCTATGGACCTATTAACAACTAGGTAGTTTAACATATCTTACTAGACGTTGAGACACTTCCTCGCCTACAAGGTTTTTGAAAGAGGTGACACCCGAAGACATGGTTGATGACCTCGCTCTTACCAGTTTTGGGTGCGCTCGTTTGTGATCCCAACAAATGGCGGGGAGTCCTCCGATCGGATTGTAACCTCATCCACCATCCTCCATTGCGGAATTTTACCTGCATACCCAGTGGTGCCAAGTTTGTGGGGGTGAGTGTTTTGTGCCTGGAGAGCCTTGTGTGCCGCACTTTGCTGTTGAAATTCGGTCATCGTCTTCATCCGCACAAAGTCCTCCCATGTTTTCGACGATAAGAAATGATACCTCGTGAAGAGCATGGGAAACCATCTAGAAGATGTGGTGGAGGAGGATGTCAAGATGGTGGAACGTGGCTGTCGGGACCGGATTTTCGAATCTGAACCCTTTGTGTATTACTGCACTAGTCTCAGATCAAAGCTAGTGTATACAGTCAAATAGTGATGATTACATAACCAATTATACTTTATTATAATAAAAGAGAGTACATGCCTTATAGCCACTTTATTACAACTGAGGTTACAAGACCTCTCAAACTTACGAAACACAGCAGAAGCAAAAATAAACTTTGACGATGACCCATCAATACGCTATAGGCAATTGACTGGGGAAGCGCAACCTAGTACTCCGGGAAGCCTTCATCGAATCCACACGTGGAGTAGTCGTAGGCTCCTTCTTGATCTTCATAACCCTCTAAGAGTTGTTTTCAGTGCAGCATGTATGTATATAAAGTACTACGTAAGTCTTGGAAAAAATGCAATAGATGCAAGGCTTAACAAAGAAGGATAATATGATTCTTTTACACAAAGCAGCATTATATTTCAAATACCATAATTAAATTCTCAAAAGCATCAATTTAACAAAGTAATTGTAATAACTAAAATTAAATAAATTTTCTAGTGAAGGTTCGAACCACCAACACTAGTAAACTGGCTCTAACCGCCAAGGTTTAAGACTACAGGTTCCATCCACCCACACTGGCTCCATCCACCAGGACATACTCCTGAGAGTTCCATCCACTCCCGAGTTTCCAAAACTTTTTCTTTAAGTTCAAAACAAAGATCTACCATGTGAAAGCGCATATCGCCCGCCCTTGACTGTGGGCATGGCTATTTGAATAGTTTTACACTATGCAGAGATTGTACAACTTTACTTACAAGAGATAAGTCATCTTAATAGCCAACATGCTTCCTTAGGCATGAGACTTAAGTAATTTATCACAAAGCCTTTACCTCTAATCTGGTTAGACACCACCCACTAATGTTTCACCGCTGAAGGGTTAAATCCACCACAGTCAGAAGCTCCCTCTTGCGTTGTATGAGTACAATAAATCCTTGTGCCTCACTGTGGGTCCAGTAAATCCATGTGCCTCACTGTGAATCCAGTAAATCGCTGGCACCCACTTACCACTGCTGATATCTAAACTAAACCTTTGCGAGTTATTCGGCTAGGTCATACCCATATAGACTTGTGGTTGTACAGTAGTGCTTAGTTTGAACAATCACAAGCGTCTGTCCTTAATTGACTAGGGCAGCACATTGATAATACAAGTTCTCATGCTAAATCCACACTAGCCAAATCTTACCATCCGCCCAAGTCTAAAACCAATTTTCACCATTTTATTTTATTTTATAAACCAATGGCAACACCTATTGCCAAATATTTGGTAAAAGAAGTTGCTTAAGGATTTGATAACAGTGTTCCCACTCATAGTGTTATAATTACCAAATAGCTTGTCTAAGCAGTTACTACCATTCTAAAGTTACCAAATAACATCAATATAATCTCAATACTGAGACAAGGGAAGCCTAGGGTGACAAAGGTACATGGTTGTCAATGTCAAATAAGGGCATAATAATTATCGGTTTAACTATCATCCTTAAAACAGAAGTTATCATTTTATGTAACATAGCAATGCATTTAAATTTGAAAGAATAAAAAGGATTTTGGAAAATATAGGTACAAGATGATCAAAGGAGACTTGCCATGTTGCACGTTATCCGGACCTTCCTGCTGCGGATCGAAAAACTCTTCAGCAACGTCAGGTTCTACATGCAAAAACGGGAAGCCCAAATAAATAAATAAATAAACACAAACAAAGTCACAAAAATACAAAATATATACTGGAAGAGGATTTATAATTTTATATGAATTTGGAAATTTGAATGGGTACAAACGGTGTTAAGATGAACAAATAAGGCTTTCAGAAGTGTTTGCCATGGTCGGAGGGGTCGGATCTTCAGAGAATGGTTGGAAGCTACCGAGTGGTCGAAAGGCTATGGTAGTGGTTGAAAGTTGAAGGTTAAATGTGGTCGAATGGCTCTACATGGTCTTGGCCACCAAGTTATCGAAAAAGCTTACTAGCTAGTCGGAAGGATCAGAGGGGTCGGAGGGATCGAACAGTTCGGAGTAGTCCAATGAGTCGAACGGCTCGGGTGGTCGAACAGTTGTGATCAGATGGCTGAATGCAGTCAAAAGTTTAGATGTGCTTAGTGGTCGAAGTGGCTATTAGTGGTCGATGGTCGATGCGTGGTCGGAATGAGTGGTCGAAAAGTTTGAAGTTGTTGAAGTCGATGGCTACCTGTAACATCCCATTTTTTTGGGAAGCTTTTGTGCTAATGCAAAATTTTGAAAATCTAATTTCAATTTCAAAAAAATTAAATCTAATTATCTGAATGCCACTCAAAATTTTTGTTGGGAATTCAAAATTTTGCAAAACTTATCACCTTCTCCAACCCTCCTGTCTTCATAGCCGTTTCCTCCACCCATCTCCTCCTCCCTCTTCTTCCTTTCTCCCCCCTCCTCAGCCAGCCTACTGTCTCATTGACCCAAAGAAGGATAGCGACTGCCTTGTCTTCAGTGGCGATCACCAGTGGTGACCGCTGTTAGTGATATGCCCTAGAGGCAACATGGAGATGTTATATATATATATCACATACTATGTTTATGATGCATTACTTTGTTCCTTGAAATAGACATTATCATTATTGATCAATGAGTATGTGACTTATTCATGAGACTCTTAATGCTAAAATGTTGCTATTTCTAAATGATCCCTGATCATATATCATATGAGGAACAAATATGATTCAAAGATCAGTATATGTATTGATTGATGATCATGTCTCATGGATCATGGTATGGTGATACCAAATCAATAATATGGACATGTGTTAGTGAACATATGTTGGATAGACCCGCCATGAGACACTGCAGAGATTCCATGTGTCATCAGTTGGTTCAAGTAGTGTTTATGTAGAATCCTTAGACTTGAGATCATCATGGTTCCCAACATACGTAGTAGCTTATTTTGGGACTACTAAACACTACTCTATAACTGGGTAGTCATAAAAGTAGTCTTCGGGTTTGCCATAAAACATGTAGTGGGATGTGAATGATCAAGATAGAATTTGCCCATCCTTATGGGAGAGATATCTCTGGGCCCCTCGATGTAATGGATTATGAAAGTGCATGGCCATGCCAAGGTGATTGAGGAGTCAATCACAAGTTTATAATTCATCACGAAATCGAGAGAGTGATTGAGCTATTAAGAGGATGACACAGGTCTCGCCTTGAGCTCAATCTATATCGTGAGGCAAAGGGATTCGTACATGAGAACATTACAGGTTCAGCCGATATGATCTTTACGTATACTTTGGGGTTAATATGTCTTACTAGAGGTCGCTATTAACAGGGTGACCGGAAAGGCATTTTCGGGTCGCGACCAAGTATACGTGAACCTACAGGGTCGCACACTTAACGGGTTGGAACACCAATTCGAATATGATTCGGATGTGGGCTCAATTCGGATAGAGATCCGAATAAACTCCTATTGGGCCTCGGTATACAAGGCCCAAGTGAGGAGGTCTATATATATATGGTGGCGAGGGGCTGAGGTGAATACACGCTTCTGTTAACCTCTAGAAAAACCCTAGCCGCCACCTCCTGAGCCAAACCCTAGCCGCTCACGAGTGCTAGTACACTCGCGATCGGCGTTCCAGCCCCGGACGTGTGGATACCGGTGGAGGCGCTGCTCGTTGCGGTGTTGATCGGCATCAAAAACTTACAGATTGGATCTGCTCGTGGTGTGGTTGATCGCGTGGAGGAGACGACCTGTTCGGGACGATCGGCTAATTCCACTACTACCTCGACGCGCGTGGTTGGATCGGCTTCTCCAACTCTTCTTTCGCTGCGCTGCGCGTCTAGTGGTAACGATCCATGATCCCTCCTTAAGCATGATGTCCTTGTGTGCGCGGTAGAAAAATTTTGTTTTCTGCTTTCGTAGCCTACGCGCATTCCTTTAACCGCCTCATCTTCAGTAGTGATAGCCTCGTCTTCAATGCGCTGCTGCGTCCAACAATGTCTAGCCTCGTCTTCAGTTCCCCTGCCAGCGCTCTGCCACGGCAGCGCCTTGCCTTCTATTTCACTACCATGAGACAGCTGGGCTGAAGACTGCTCTGCTGTGACAGCACCTCAGCCCTGCCTTCCTCGTGTGCGCACAGATCAACTGTGTTCAGTGCCCTGTGCATGCGTCAACTCATCGGTAAACTGCGCTCTCTCCCTCGCTCAGCTGAAGGACGATGACACTGCTAGGACCTCTCATTGACCCCTCTTGCGTGAGCACAATTCAGCACCCCGGCATCCGCTTCAGCGTCCAACCAAGCTCCGCCTCATCTTCTGTAACATCCCAAAATTTTAAAATTTTAAAATGTGAAGCTTTTGAATTATTTTGCAATATGTTTTATTTGAATTTGGAGTTTATGATGTTTTTCTGAGAAATTTGGTGAAGGTTCCAAAAGTTAAAAGGATCAAGAAGAAGCAAACATATTTAATTAATAGAAAATCAATATTTAAAATGCGAATATGAAACGATGATCCATAAAAGGAAGCAAACAAATTAAAATGCCAATTTATATGAATATATATGTATACATAAATATATATAAATGTGTACATAATAAAATGTGGCACCTACAAATTTAATGACAAAAAATATGCATATAAATATAAAAGCTAGGTTAGCAAGGAGGGGAATAAATAAATCCAGAAATATATATATACACCCAAATACATATCCCAAATTAAAAAGAAAAATAAATATTAAAAAAATGGAGCCAGGCCGGCCACCAACCCGGCCCAGGCCCTTCTCTCTCCCGCCCCGCGCGCGCTTGCCAGCCCAGCTCGCCTCCCTGCCGCTGCCACGCGGGCCCGACCCTGCACCAGCTCCCTCTCCCTCCTCCCGACTTCTTTTCTGCTCTACGCCTGCGCTTCCTCCCCGTGGCGCTCATGCGCCCGGCGTCGCCGCCCGACAAGACCTCACGGCGCTGCCCGTTGTCAGCCCCTCCGCCTCGCCAGAGCACGCTGCTCACCCATCATCACGCCGCCCTCGCCCCCGCCCACTGGCCACTGGGCCCAGCCCCGCGCGCCTTCCCTTCTTTCTCTTCCCCAGTGCGCCCGCGCTGCTCCTCTCTGCTGCGCTCAGCTTCTCTTCTCCGCGTGGCAGCCATGCTCCAGCCCTCGCCCACCGATTTCCCCTGCCTCCCCCGGTTTCTCTTGCGCGCCCACTGTCTCCACAACCTTCCCCGAGACCATAAGAAGCTCTGCGCCATCTCGTTGCTCCCCGATCTTTTCTCCCGCATAGCACCCGTGAACCACTGCCGGCGCCTCCACGCCGTTCCCGGCCTTCCGGTGACGCCCCACCACCCCGACCGCATTAAAGCGTGCCTCTGCTCCCCGTGTACACCCCCGCCGAGTCAATTGGACTCCGGTGGCTTGAGCTCGCCGCACGGCCCCTTTTTTCCCATCGCCGACCATCGCGGCCATTTCTGCCGCCGCTTAATCATCGTGCGAGCTACCCCGATTCCTTGCTCTGGGAGCTTCACTGCGGCACCCCGGAGCTCCGCCGACCACCGGCCGGAGCTATGGTCCGCCCCAGCTCGCCGACGTCGTTCGCTCGCCTGCGCCGCCGTAGGCCATTGCCGCTAGCTCGCCATGGCTTCCCTCCGGCTCGGCCAATTCATCAGTGAGCACCCCCGTGACGCACTCCGGCTCACGCCCCTCTCCAATCCTCCTCTCTCCCACCGCAACGGCGCCGCCTCCTTCCACCCCTGCTCCGGCCGCCGCACATCGATGTTGGCCGCCGACGGAGCTTTCCGGCTGGAGACGCGGCCCCCACTAGCTCCCCCACTCACTAAACGACCCCTTTTTCCCACTCGTCTCAGCTTCTCCGGCCACCCCTCGCCGGCGCCCTCGCAGCCCAGTCGAGCCAGCGATTTCCTCTATTTTGCCCCAGCCCCTTCCTCACCACTTCTTCTTTCCTGCGCTGATTTCATTAGCCCAGGCCTTTGGCCCACTTGGCTACCCGAGCGAGCACCACACACAGAGCCCCCCCCCCCCAAGATCCCGGGTTCGACTCCCACAATCCGCACCTCTTTTGCTCCTTTTTGTTTTGATTTTCTTTGGTCCAATTCAAGTAAGAAAAATCAGGAAAATTATAGAATAATTTAGAGAAGCTAATAAAATTTAATTAAGAGTTAAATGAGATTAGCTAATATTTAAATTTTGATTAGATTAGTTCATATGTGATTAACTAGCATAGTTTGAATTGCTAATTAAAGGCATTAACAAAGAAGAAGTGGATTTGGGTAAATATTCAATTTTAGTAAAGGTACCCTTAACTATACTTGAAATATGTGTTCAATATTTAACATGCCATCTTAAATAACCAAATGAAGATTACTACTAATTAAAATTAAGATATATGCCTAGTATTTAATATGCTGCCATTAGATAAATCCTAATGGTAGACTTTACTGAATAGCAAATATTGGAAATATGACCTTGTAAAGCAAGCCTTGCTAGATAAATAAATTTTAATTAAAACTGAAATGTAGAGATTTTCTAAGTAGATGTATATGTATAAACATCTATATGTATATAAGTAAATAAGTGGTTAGCGAAATGCGGATAGCGTGAATACGACCCACTAGTAAATATAACGGTACAATTCTTGTGTTCACCATAGACCTTATTAAAAATATACATACATGTAAACACTAACATTAGAATACTGCCAACCATGAAGTTTTAAATGGTATCATTAATTAAATCTTAATACTAGATTTAGTAAAAAATAATGATGAGCATGAAATAACAAGATATGGCCCATACAACTGAATCCTAATTCGAACTGAAAT
Source organism: Dendrocalamus latiflorus (assembly GCA_017311315.1). Taxonomy (NCBI): domain Eukaryota; kingdom Viridiplantae; phylum Streptophyta; class Magnoliopsida; order Poales; family Poaceae; genus Dendrocalamus; species Dendrocalamus latiflorus. Next base: position 11,859,900 of record CM029629.1, on the reverse strand, counting down.
AGGCTTAATGAAAACTGAGGCTACATAAAATATCACCCCATAAAATGCTATACACCTAGACTCTAAAATTAATTCGGTAAGCCAAAATGCCCTGAACAATAGCACTCAACAAAATAATGCTAAGATAAACTTGTGCACCTATTCATAGGTCTAACCTAACTCATGGAACTTCCTTGATAAATACAAAAATAATAAAAGAAAGGTATTAATAAACAGATTGAGTCATCGTATTCTACCATCGACCTTGCCTCAAATCACCCGAATCACCCATTAACTCATAATAAAACTAAATTGAGTTTATTCGGATTTATCTGGATCCTTTGAGTTATTTGCTTTTATTTGGATTCAGTCGTTTGTCGCGTAATTAGAAATCGGGAGTCGTGAAGATCCAGTGGATCAATCAAGATCAAGCTCGAAGTGAAGATAAAGACCGGAAGCTCAAGAGAAAGCATTGAGTGAGCTCAAGACCGTGGTAAACCGCGCCAGGCGAGTCAATACTTTGATCATGTTGAACCTACATTTTCTACAAATTATTTTGGTTTAAATTATCAAATTGCATGCTGTTGTGTTATATGCAAATACATGTTAATTTAAGATTCTAGATTACATGCCCTAGCAAAATTATAATAGTAACCTTTCGAAAATAAGTCTCTAAATATATGTCATGCTTAGTATTGTTTAGATACTCATGGGCGCGAGGGCGCCCAAGCATCACTTTTAATCCTGAGAAAAATTGGTTGGGCAGTCATGGTGGTAATGACTGGTGTATGTTGGATATGGTTATTTTATATTTCCAAAAACCTCAAATTGCTTATTTATCTGGGCGGATGGTTCGGGGGTATGGTGCAGGGGTGCACGAGAGTGTGGTTTGTGGTAGAACCGCCCAGATACTACTAAGGACTGAATCTTGTCATGACCTCCTGTGTAAAATAATACAACCACAAGTCTGTAAAGTACAACTTGGCTTAGTAGATTTACCAGACCCTGAAAGTCATCCTTCCAAGAGGAGGTGTGGGGTAGTGCAAGCGGCTGTCTAGGTGACGGCTTGAATGGGACACTCGCAGAGGGTGAAGTTCTGCTGTGGCGGGCTAGCAGGGGACGTAGCCAGCTGCTAGACGTTCAAAAGGAGAACATCCAGCACAACGTATGGGACCCACCGCAAGTGGGAGCGACCCATAGGGTGAAATGATGGAAGGGGTGAGGTACTTTGAAAAGTCACTGTGATGGTCTGCTCAACCACATGACTAAGGAATCGTGTGGGGCAACGAGTTGATTGTCTCTTGTGGTGAAAGTGTACAAACTCTGCAGAGTCAAAACTATTCGAATAGCCGTGCCCACGGTCAAGGGCGGACATGAGAACTTAACTAGATATAGTTCTATTTCAAAAACTTTGTGGGTGAGAATGGAAAAGTGTAGGGCAGTGGAAAGCCCTGATTTGAATTGTCCTGGGTGTCGTCCCAGTGGTAAGTTAAGCGGCTATAACGCTGAAAGATGCTATATGGTGCGGATGCCATGTAACGGTGGATGGAATCAGGATCGCTATTATTATTGCATTTTCTTGAACATTATGCTTTTGTTCAAAACTGCTAGGTCTCAGGAAATTTCTATGTATTATATTTTTGAATAATGGTAACATTTCTCACAAATAAAACGTCAGGAAGAATAAATAGAGTCGTAAGAAAGGATTATGGCTGTTTATGGTAATCACATAAAGAAGTTGGTGGATTCATGATTGATCATAAGAGGGATAATGATAGTGCGGAGTCTAGGAGAAATAAATTTGGTGGAGCCCAAATGGATTTATAGACTAGATAGATGAAGTATATGATTTTTGGAGTATTTGGAAATGCAAAGGTAATGGTTGGATTACAACACCGATATTTGTTATAAATTCTTGGGAGATGTTGACAATATTGGGATTGATAGGATTCGAACAATTTCTAGATGGATGAATTGAGAATTTCTGGAAAATTTGGAGATATGAAAATAACTATGGGAGATTAATCTTGATCAATGATATTCTTGGTGGATGTATACTAGTGAATTAATTAGAGACAGACAGTTGAAAATAAGATTGATTATTGGGAGAACAAACTATGGTTTTGGATCAATAACAAAAAGGATTGAATTATTAGGAAGTCCCGTTGCGAATGATTGGTGGATTGCATAATTGATGATAATCATTGTTTAAGAGTCATAGATAGCAATCAATATGGGAAGAGCATGATCGGTGGACTGATTAAATGGTGTTATTCGCTGTTTGGAGTCTTAGACAGCAATCAATAAAGAAAGTGTATTTTGGTGGATTAAGTCGATTATGGTAGTCACTAGGTGGTGTATAGGCAGTAACAATAACACTATGATGAAATAATAACAAAGCTACTAAAAGCGATTTTTGGCAAATAAAATAACTCGAGCCTCTCCTTTGTTAAGCCATGCATACTATTTATTTGCATTCTGTGTATTGGCTCGCGGAGCACGGGGTTGGAGTGCTCACACTCGCTTTTGCGACAAAATTCAGCATCATGAATCAAATCACCTCGCCTCAGCAACAAGATTGGACAAGCTGGCAGAGAAGATGAAGATGTCAAGGGATAGGTCGCGCACCTTCAGTTGGCTGCCTGTGGGCATGTCCTGAAGGTCCCACCTGTGTGCTTCGTTCTTCCGCTGCTGCAATTTATTCATTTCGGCCTAATCGACCCATGAGTAAGTTTACTATTATATTTACGCTTCCGTATGATATGTACTTTAATATTCAGAACTGTAATATGTGAGCACTATCACTGATCCAGGGAATAGTGCGGTGGAATCACAGAAGATTTCGGATTGTAAAATCTGGGTCTGACATCTTCCCCTTCGCCTCGTCTTCCGCTCTGCCCTCCTGTGACTGCTGGGCCAAGGAGTGCACTGTCAGGATAACCTCTCCCACACAGCGATAATTTGTGGTCCTCAACATCTTTCAATGCCACTGTGGTGAGCTTCGTCATGCTGCCCTGCTTTGTAGCCACATCAAAGTCAGTGTCACTCACACGGCCGGCTCACTACCGCCCGATAATCCACGACGTCGGTCTCCGCTCCACCACCTATAAAAGGCTGCTCGAGCCTCCCTTTCTCTCCACCACTCTCACTCAAATCCCACTACCGCCTCCCTCACCTTCTTGAGCTCATGCCTCCTCTACCGCAAGCTCTTCCACCGGTAGCCTCCATCGCTAGCTCTCCTCGGTGGACGTCAAGACCTCCTGAGCTTCTCCCTAAGTTCTCCATCACTCACTCTCCCTCCTCCCTCATCTAATCATTCCCTCTCCATCTATAGGTCGCCGGCGAGCGCCTTCTTCTCCGGTTCCCATACCACATCGTCCCGTTACTCAACTGCTTCTCCAACCAATTGGCCACTTGAGGAGCTTCTCTGGGATGTCCCGCAACAGAATCCAACCTCACTGAGCTCCCTCCCCTCCTCTAGGGGGGCGACGTCATCACCCACATCGCCGCCGAGGCCATCTCCATCGCCAGCCCCTCCGACTCCACCTTGACCACCGCCAAAGCCTCGGGTGAGTTTGAAATCACCCGTAGATGCTCCCATGCTGGTTAATTGGGTTTTAATGCATTGCTTTATTGGTTTGCACCATCCCCTACTCTGGCCACTGCTGAGCCCCGCTGCCGGCAGTCAGCGGGCTGATTTGAGCCGTACCGCTTCTCCTAGGGGTGTGCGCAAGGCCAAGTATTCTGTTTTGCCAATGTCACTGAGCCGCCGTGGCCACCCACTCTGGTGGCGAGCGTCGCCTCCCACCGGCCGAAGGAGAAGGCCATTAGCATTGGTAATTAGCTGACTAACTGTCGATTAATTAGTGCTTTATTGTCAAACTTAGTGCCTGGTTAATTTACATAATGACTAGTGGGCCCACATGTCATTCACAGAGGCTAGAAATAATTCATAAATTTTTTTAATATCAGGCCCCACCTAATAGAGAGATATCCCTTTCTCCTCTTTTGTTTTGGGGATTTTCTCTGAGAATAAATCTTTGAGGAGCTCGTTCTCTCTCATCGTAGCTCTAAATTTAACGAAACTTGTTTCTAAATTTTTCAAAAATTGTGATCTATCTTTTGATGCTAGTTTTGTTCAATTTTGAGTTTAGTTTTTTATTTGGAATTTATTTGCTTTTGTTTTTCTCTGTTTATTTTCCGGTGCGTTCTCCCGAGTAGAGCTCGAAGGTGCGAACGAGCTCCCGATTGAAGCAGCACAAGACCCCCAAGCCTTTGATCTAGGTGAGTCAATACTTTGATCATTTTGAGCATATTAAATGTGAAATTATGTTTGTTTAAATTATCAAAACTGCATGCTTTACTTTATATGCAAACTATGTTACTCATAAGGTAGCTAAAAAACCGCTTGTCGATCTAGTAACATAATACCCCATTCCTTGACACTTGAATATCCATGAACCTTTTCACCCTAGGTAATACTATTAATCTCGATAGCTATAAGACAAATTAAATACCATGCAAAGGTCTTGTCTAAAGTCCAAGGCACTAGCTTGCCCTGATCATCAATCTCCAAACATGAAAACTGGTTTTGGGATAGTCACGGGATGTAAGTGATTGGTAATTTGCGACAACTTAGTTTATGCTTGTCAAAACCCTAAAAACTTGCTATACCTATTGGGTGGATGGTAAGAGAGGTTGGTGTGGATGTAACACAGGGATCTGTGGTTTGTGGGATGAAACACCCAGACAAAGTAAGGACTTAATCCTGTGATGACCTTCCTGTGTAAAATAGTACAACCATGAGCTGGAAAAGTGTAAGCTTGACTGAATAATTTGCTACACCTTAGGGTCATTTCGTAGGTGGGGGAGTGAAGCTGTGCATGTGCGGACCGAAAAAACCATCATGAATGGGACACCATGTGAGGTGATGTGTACCCGTTTCTTTAACGGTGGGGAAAAGCTATGGTCTCGCTCTGCTATGATGTTAGGGTATGACTTCTCGCACTAACTTTTGGGGGCTACCTCTGGTGGTTCTCCATAAGAGTGAAATGGCATTGAGGCGAGGTAGTGTAAAGGCCTCGTGATGATCTCTCGATCTGTGTGACTAAGGAATTGCGTAAGCCCGTCGAGTTGATTGTCTCTTGTGGGTAAAGATGTACAGTCTCTGTAGAGTATAAACTATTTGAATAGCCATGCCCACGGTCAAGGGCGGACACGAGATCTTACTCGATTTAGTTCTATTCCAAAATCTTTGTGGGTAGGAAGAAAACTATCAAGGAGATGTAAACCTGACTTTGGAATTTTTCCTGGAGAGACGTACTCCAGCATTGTTGATAAGGGGGAAGTAACCTAATGATCAAAATCTAGCATAGGTGGATTGAACCATGTAATTGGTGGATGAAACCTACACCGCTATATATACTACACAATTTCAAACTCTTTAAAGCCTGTTTGTAAAATGCTAAGCCATAGGAATTTTAATTATGGTTATTGCAAATGTCGCTTTAAGCAAATAGAAGAACCCGAGCCATCCTTGTTTAGCCTTGCATCTATAATTATGTGCATTCTGTGTGTTGGCTCATGGAGCATGGTTGGTTGTGCTCACCCTCGCTCTTAACTCCCCTTCAGAGTCTATGAACCAAGGTCACTATGTCTACTATGAGGACCAAGGCGATGATGGCGATGAAGATGGTGGAAACTAGAGTAGCCTTTAGTAGTCTTGCCTCTCACCTCAGTCTAGTCGACTAGGCTAACTTGTAGGTGGTTCCAATATTAGTTAAGTCTCTGGCTAATATCGGTTGCACTAAGTTGTCTCAGTTGCTTGCGTATAGCGGGTTGTGCCCTACCACGTTTTCCTGCACTTCTGCTTTCGCACTTTATATAATGTAAACATTTAGCTTGACGACCCTATTGTAAACTCGACCCAACACGGTCTATTTAAACTCTGGTATTGTAATGGTATGGTATTTGTCATGTATGAAATGATCCAGCAATATACCTGTGAGTATTATCTACTGATCTAGGGAATAGTGTGGTGAAATCACAGAAGATTTTGGGTTGGTAAAACCCAGGGTCCAACACTACCTTAGTCGAAGGAATACGGAAAGAACTGGCATACCTCAGCTCAGCCTTCAAGTGGTCGGAATCAAAAACTCTATAGAGTGGTTGGAGCAATTATAGTGGGCAGATCTGTATGTGGTCGAAACCTCGAGAATTGTTGGATTGCCCGGAGTGGTCATAACCGATGAGGTTGTCATAACAGACCATGCGATCGTAACACCGATAATGGTCGGGAGGCCAAGAGTGGTCGAAAATTGTAAGGTGGTAAAAAATGAGGGTGGTCGAAAGCGGCCATGGTCGTGAGCGATCGTGGTCGAAAGCAGCTATTGTCACGAGCAAATGTGGTCGAAAGCGACAATGGTCGAAAGTGGCTGTGGTCGAAAGCAACTATGGTCGTAAGCGACCGTGGTCAAAAGCGGTCGCGGTTGAAAGCGACCGTGGTCGAAAGGTCTTAGTGGTTGGATGGTTTTAGCGGTAGGAACGCCGAGAGTGGTCGAAGGCTATGGAACGATTGAAGGCTACAGAATAGTTGGAACTCTATGTTGCTCGAAAGCAAGAGGGGTTATAAACAATAATAGTTGAAGCGTCGGAACTCAGGAGCGGTCGGAGTGGCTGAGATCAATGGGGTTGCCATGGTCGAACGTAGAGTGATCGTTTTCAATAGGCATGGGGGTTTACCAGAGATAGCTGTAGAGTGGTCGGCGACGGTGGAAGATGGCAGCAGCAGGGTGCTTTGGTGAGGGAATGGCTCCGACGGCGGTCTTGGACGGTGAAACGGTTGGCGACATCGTCTCAGCATGGCGAAGCCAATGCTGTCATAAGCGTTGCCTCGGAGACTTCTTTGGAGGAGGGAAGATTTTTGCTAGATGAAAGGGAAGGCGACACAATCACAGTGCTCTGATGTATAGCTTCGACAAAGAAAGGAAACCGACAGAATTTATGGCACTGTGCGATCGTTTTGGTATTCAAGGATGCGTGAAAGGAAAGGAAAGATTGATTGCTAGCACCAATTGGGCGGTTTTCAAGTGAAGATGTTGAGGGGAAAAGGAAGGTGACACGGTCATAGAGTTCCAATCTAAGGCTTGGATGAAGAAAGGAAACCGATAAAAACTGAGGGGAAACAATGGCATTGATTTTGGGCATTGAATTTGGAAACGGCCGAATACAAGGAGATGGTAGGATAAATGGGAATGAATAACTGTGAATTGGTGGCTTGGGCGAAGAGTGCTCCTTTTGGATTTTTTAACTGGAATTTGAATTTGGGAATTTGGATTGGAATCAAAATTTTGAGATTTTCTTTCAGTTATACACAAATAATCCAAATATAATCCGAACACTTTAAGATATTTAATTTGAAATTAAATTTTTAAAGAAAACAAATTTTTGGGATGTTACAGTTGCCGTCACCTTCTCTGGTAAATCCTTGGACATAGGAGGGAGGACACTGTTGGTATAATATCCTTCCACAGCATCTGCTAGCGTACGACTGGTGAGGTACTCGTACAGGATGGTCAGGTAGGTCATCAATGCTGGTGACAAGGAAGAGGTCGGAAATATTTGTTTGTGCTTGAGAGTAGATCAGCGATGTGGGGATTCACCTTCGATGCATGGTGGATGATCATTTTTATACAACAAGGAATAAATTTGGCACATGAGACAAAGAGACGGATCAGGGAGCTGAAACGATTGAAGAGGTGCGCATTGGGGAGACGAAGCGCCAACATATCACAGACACTTCCAAACACAAACCGTCTGTGATACATAATTATCATAGACGGTTCATATTAATAACCATCTACGAACTATCACAGACAGTTCTAACTAAAAACCATCCATGACATCTAAAATTATCTCAAACGGTTCTTGTTAATAACCGTCTGTGCACTAGCATATACGGTTCTAATTAATAACCATCTGTGACGTTTGAAATTATCACAGTCAGTTCTTGTTAATAACCGTCTATGAACTATTACAGATAGTTATTAACCAGAACCGTCTATGGTTGTTCCGTATCGTAAACGGTAGGCAATCATGCTTGTAAAACTATCTGTGATAATTACAACACAGACAATTCCCTATGAACTGTTTGTGATGAGGTGTCCAGTATAGCTTATTTTATAATAGTAATTGGTCCTTGTAGAATACCAGTATTCTTCTATTATGAATGAAAGTATATTCTGGTATATAGTATTTCTAGCAAATGACATGAATGAAAGTTATGCAGGTGAAGATTCTGAAAATCTATATGAAGAGATCCTTGAAGGACTCAAGCATTCCTAATGAAAGGAAATAAAATGTAACTGTTGTGGTTACAGACCAAACAGAGATGAGAGTATGGTAGTGGAGATGTGTAGTGAGCAATGCTTAGGGGCTTCCCCATGGCCTGGATGGCTTTATATATATATATATATATATATATATATATATATATATATATATATATATATATATATATATATATATATATATATATATATATATATATATATATATATATATATATATATATATATATATGGGGAGTATTTTACAATTATGTCATTACACCCAAGTATCCCTCTTAAGGACATTTATGTCATTATACATGTCCCATTTTGAGCTTTATAACCTTCTAACAGGCCGGCTGGGCTTAGGTGGGGGGCCACCCCTACAACAGTAACATATATAAGTCCATACTTATTAATAAAGTAGAGGTGGGCTTACACAAAATTCATATAGACTATTAGACTATAAATATAGGGGAGAGACATAAGATTATGTAAAAAGAAATATATCAATACAGGATAGTGGTATCCCTACATCTGGTGTTCATTGTTCTTCTTCCTCTGTACGGATTGACCAAAATGCGTCAGTACCGCGACGGCTACCAGTTTCTCCACAATATTTTGTGTGTAACCGAAAAAGAATTAGTGGAAAGAATGAGACAAAAAGGATTGAGCAATTAGCCATAAGCCCGTATCTATCTGGACAGTGTTGGGGGTGTCGCGTCGCTTGTCCACAAGACCTATTTTCACTAGGATGTGGCCCAGTTTGGGTGGATTTTACTCGCGCTTTGCACCTCTTTCGCACAAGGGCCAACCCTCATAGAGGCCCACATTCGTAATCTGGTTCTTTAGGTCGCCTGTTCTATATATATTTGAGGCTGCGCTTCTTGGCTCACAGCGAATATATAGAACGAGGAGGAAGGAAGATTGGACTTTGGACGGCCCAGGACGGTGGGATGAGATCGGAAAGGATGAGACCCCACGTGAGCTGGGATCTTTGTTGGGACTTTCATAATTGCTGCATGATTTTTAGTTGTAACTGATATTTTTAACTAAAAAATAAATAATAATAGTTAAAAAAAATAGTTTATAGAAAAAAGGTGCGAGCGGTGAAAAAGGGAGAAAGGAATACTTAGGTAGGAGCGAAAGGAGTGAGATGTGTGATGTATTTGTGATCTTTGCCTAATATACAGAATGAGACAAATAAAAAAAGTGAAAAATTATTTCGAAAAATCAAATGTTCATATTAGTCTCTTCTTTTGAACAGGCCTTAAGGCCTTAGAGCATGACACGAGCCGTGAATTTTAAAGGAAGGTTTATGCGGTAGTTTCTATGCCTCTCACTTTCAGAGAAAAAAGGACTGCACGCACTTCCTCTGGTAAATTAAGGCTCGGTTTGACATTGCCGCGGTCCATAGTGAATAGTTGAAAGTATATGTTTTTTAGCCATTACAACCACATCTTACTGGAATTAAAGTAACAATATTTTATGACTAACTAGATTCCACGTCGTACCGTAATAACCGCGGACTAATAGTAATAAACTGTTTGAGTTATTAAGGAAACGGCCAGCAACAAGCTGCATAAATCTAAGGCTCTAAGCAAATACTACCATAGTAATAGCTTCGGCTCCATTTTTGTTCCAACGTCATTGTCATATTCCCAATTTTACCACAGCGGCAGGAATAAATCAAGCGCGCATCGAAAAACTAAGCTAACTATAGGATTCTAATTGTTGGTTGCCTCCGCCTCCACGGGAAGCCAGCCGGCGGCGACGGCGACCGGCCAACGTCCGGCCGGTAGTGGCGATGTGGGGCCCACGCCAATCAGGTGACCTTACCCAACCAACTCGGCATATATTCCCATCCAACCGAAATTGTTGACCTAGACATATTCTAGCTGTTGGTGTAATGGTGTGTGGATATGGTGCAACTAAAAGCAGCAGCAATGTTAGTTAATTTGATCGATCGAGTCTCAAACTAGAGCACTTAGTATACATTGATACGTACCTTGCCACAATTGTTTAAGAACACCAACATCCGTTTTATATAAAAAAAACGGCCTAGGATATCATATTGCTGCTATCATACGAAGTTAGATTGCAAGTTGGAACTTGGTGTTGGGCCATTCTACAAGTCGAATGCAATATTTAGAATTGAGGTGGGAGATGTACATAGAAGGACAGGTAAGTAACTGAAGGACTATGTGAGAAGGTTCAGAATACTACTGTGATGAATCATTGCATATTTTGTGGAGAGGTAAATAGTTTTGCAAAGATTGCATTTGATTTGGACTGTCTTCTAGAAGTATCAGGAAAATCGGAAGTATCGCAGGTATAAGTGCAGTAGTTCCGCTTGGCGAAAATACCGGGTTGAGTTGCAGTATATTTTTTCAAAGAACCCCAAGCGATGTTTTCAGCATACGGAAGTACCGTTTTGGGAGGCGGTAGTTCTGCATTGCGGAAGTATCGGCGTGTTAGGCGCAGTACATTCGATCTTGCCAGAAAACAAGGGTTTTGGGAATTGAGTCATGGATCGAGTTGGGATGACCTGAGTCAATGGATTAAGGTTGCATGATACATGTCTTAACTAATATAGGTCAAGTTGTAAAGAACTCGTGCCTAGAAACGATTTCTTTATCTTAGATGTGCAGGGTCGTTTGGAGTCAACCGTGGTCAATGGCAAGGATCAGTGCTAGGCTCATGGTGGAGTTGAGGCCCAGAACGATCGAGAATGCGGGTGAGACGGTGAGTTCAAGCATGACACGAGAAAGGCGGGAAATGCTGAAGGTGAGTTCAAACGACGGGATTGCGTCATGTAACTTGCACAGGCCAAGTGAGCCATGGTTCGGTAAAACCAGGACGGGGGTAGACTTTGCGACACATCGCAGGCTAGTGGTGCACCTACACGTGGCAAGCATGACCTTGCTTGCAGTGGTTGGTAATGACCAGGTAAAGAAAGGGTATTTTGGTAGTTTGATTAAAATAGTGGAAACCATCTTGGATTAAAACCGCGGTGTATGGGCAATACGTTGAGAGCAGTTTAGGTCAAGATGGAGCTGGTTGGATCAAGGCTAAGGATTTAGCGGATGTACACTTATGTGCTTTGAAAAGCGTACGTAAGTGAACTTGTGAGAGTAAAATCCATGTGTGTGGGGTTAACAGATTTCTCCCATTATAATAGTGGATAGGATCCATTAAGGGGTGTAGGTGGCTGGTTGCCCATATATAAAAGGGGTTGGAATGGAGATATGTAAGGTTAACTATCCAACCCCTCTCTCATGTGCTCTCTTGTTTAGGTTTAGGGTTTGAGAGTGGAGCACTTAGCGTGCTTTTTGTCCTCCAAGGTGGAGTGACTGTAAAATTTTCTATCTCAAATAAGCAATACATCAATCTTTGTGTATATCCATGGATCCATCCTATTTTTATTGATTTGGTTGGTTTCTTCTCTCCTCTTTCCTCTGGGAATCTATCTCCACCTATCTAGGCACTTTAATAGCAAGTTTATCGAGAAAACTCGGTTTTGCTTGATTTGGGCAAAAAGTGTGATTTTTTTATCCGAGGGTATTTGAGTTGATTTCTTTGGCATTCTAACTTGCTGTGACATGTGGAAATACATCAAGACCTATCTTGGTCATCATCCACCCATGAGCAAGTTGTATTCACTGATTTTGATTTTGACTCTGTTTTGGTGGAACCTTCCAATAAACTAAAAAAATCTCAATTTTGACCATGATTTTCATGATCATTTGTTAGAATAGATTCACAATACCCTAGAGAAATTCCCTATAAAGTTTTATATCATTTGGATCTATGGATTAAAAGTTCCATCATTTTTTCATTTTGAAACTATTTTGAAAGCAGACTGCTCTTCTTTGTTCCTCTGAGTTTTCAACCACGTTCAAGTTTCAACCACATTGGTTCTTTTTGACCATGTTGGGTTTTTGACTACTCACTGGTCGTCAATCTCACTGGTTGTATTTCGACCTGATTCGACCGCATCGGTTTTAGACCTCTCATTGGCCTTCAACCACGTTAGTTTTGACTATGTTGATTTTCGACCACGTTGATTTTCAACTACTCTCTGGTCGTTGACCACTCAAGTCGAATTTCAACCTTGTTGGCCATCTACTACGTTGGCTTCAACCTTGTTGATTTTTGACCACTCTCTGATCGTTGACTACTCAAGTCGACCACGTTGGTTTTCGACTACTCTCTGGTTGTCAACCACTTGAGTGAATTTCGACCACATTGATTTTCGACTGGTAGTCGAATTCCGACCATGATTGATCTCCGACTGGTAGTCAAATTCTGACCACGTTGATGTCCAACTGGTAGTCGAAATCTAACCATGTTGATTTCTGATCTAGTCGCGCTTAGCTCGGTGATTCTCTGGTTTTCAAAAAAGAATTCCTATCCTAATCTTCATAGCTTTATAGCTATCGGAGTAAAGGATAAGTAAATACTTGGGAAAAAATTTTAAGGCACTATTCACCCCCTCTATTGCCTATACGATGCTACAAGTGGTATTAGAGCTCAGTTAGCTCTTTTCATAGATCTTAACCTCTCTTTAGAGCCTTGGCAGCAAACAAGTATTCCACCAAGCCGCTTCTCTTCGATTGGGTCGACTATCCCTTTTGGAAGAGCAGGATGGAGTCCTACATTCAGGTTCAAGGCTATGCGATCTGGAGAAAGGTTAAGACTCAGTTCGTTGTTCCTGCTGATGAACACTTCACAATGACAAATACGCCAAATGTAGAGGCGAATGCTAAGGTGAGGAATGTCATCATACAAGGTCTTAGTCGAATGAGTTTGATTACATCTCTCATCTCATGTCAGCATACGATGTCTGGATGATCCTCAATGCATACCATGAGGGCACCACCTAGATCAAGACTGTTCGATAGGACCAGTACAAGAGAGAATATAAGAAATTCAAGATGCTTGCTGGTGAGTCCCTAGATGAGTGCTTTGGTACATTTCACAATATTTCGAGTAACCTCTGAGTTGTTGGTCTTACATACTCAGACTTGGATAATACTCACTAGATGCATTCTGCCTTGGACCTTAGGGTTTGAGAGATGAAAGTGACCACCATCAAGGACACGACTGATTTGTCAACATTGACTCTTGATGTGCTATACTCACACCTCAAGACTCATGAGATCAACATCCTCTCTTGTAAGACAAAGTCACAGTCGATGGCTTTGGTCACTAATCCCACTTCTGCCTTTGGTGCATCGTCTGATAGTGCTTTGAGTTTCTCTTTGGCTGCTTTGTGTGAGATGAGCGATGAGTAGTTTGAGCAGTTTTCGGAGAGTGACCTAGCCCTCTTAGCCAAAAATTTCTCACATGCATACAAGAGGGCTAGAGAAAGGAAGAGAGCAGGTCCAGTGATTTACTTCGAGTGTGGTGGCCCTAACCACATTCGAGCGAACTGCCCCAAGCTAGAGAGGGGCAAGAACGAGTATGGCAGTGTGAGCAGGAATGACTACATCAGCAAGAGCCACAACAAGAAGCCCCCAGCTAATGATCAAGCAAGGAGATGTACCACAACCTTGGCAAGGCTAAGAAACTCTTCCACCACGTCCTCACCATCTTCAACAACTTTGACTTCAGTGACATGGAGGGCTAGAGCAACGACAACTGTGAGGATGATCTGCACAAGGACACCAAGGATGGCGACGACTTCACCGGGATGTGCTTCATGGGTGATGAGAACGGCATCAGCGATGATGATCTCTACAACGACTCTGATGAGGCATGCCTTTCCTACGACCAGCTTAATGATACTTTTCTCAAGTTAGGAAAGTTTTATGCTAGGTCTAGAACTAGGTGTGGTGAGTTAGAGAAGGAGGTAGAGAGCTTGTCATGGGAGCTTACTTCACTTAGATCTGCTTCCTCCCATGACGATTGCGATATATGTGCTTCCTTGCTTGGTGATATGGAGAAACTAAGGACCTCGCATGATAGTGTGATTTCTGAGCTAGATTTGCTTAAGGTGGAGAATGTTTGTTTGCTAGCTGAGTTAAGAGTTGTCTAGCATTGCTCCTTTACATTTTGGTTCTGTTGATACTACATTATGCATCTCATGTGAGGATAAGAACAATGCTTTTAGAGATTTGTACACCACGCTCCTTGATCTGCTCGAAATATGTGATAGCTATACCAACTTAAAGATTAATTTAAAAAGACAGATTATAAAATTGCTAAAATGCAAGCTGCCTTGATGGAACCTATTGCTTCTTGTGCAAACTGTCTAAAAATAATTGCTGAACTTGAATCTGTTTCGAAGCAATTTCAGGACATGTGTGATCATGATAAGAAAATGGCTTAATATACTTCTAAGGCACCTGTTAGCTCACCATGTAAAAATTGTTAAAAACTAAAATCTAAATTGATTGCATTTGATGAAAAATATGTGAAGCTAACTAAGGATCTACTAGTGAAGCCAAAATCAGATTGTTTGTTCTGTGCTGAAGTTGCGGAGAAAATGGAGGATATGCAAAAGACCTTTAGAGAGAGTTACAAAGCCTAGATGGCTAGGATTAGGACTGCCTCCTATGTGTCTTGCGAAGCTCTCAAAGTTGACACAACCGTGCATAAGAGGAATATGCACGTGCTATTCGATCTTCTCCTTCTAGTTCTTCAACATCTCCTTCTCATTCCTCATGCTCTCCTTCTCCTTGTGCTTCATGTGCCTCTCTTTTTTGAAAGTGTGAGTACCTCATGAACACTCTCGAAAAATTTGTTGGAGGCAAGAAAAGGCTCAATCTTATCCTAGACAAATATAAGATTTGTAAGCTTAATCAAAGTCTAGGATATGTTTTCTTAGAGGATGTGAGGAAACATCCACATGCTGTTGTTAAAGCTATAGCAGCAGGTGTGATCGAGGTTGAGCCTAAGCATAAGAAAGTAGTGTTTAAGTCTGTGGGCTTTATCTAAGGGATTTCTGAAAATAAGGTTGTGCCATCTGCTGCTTCAACCTCTTAGAAGGCGAAGTACCATTGCATCTTCTGTCAGAAGGATGGACATGGGGTTGAGCTCTACTTTAGGCATGCCAAGATCTCATGAAGAGACCATGTTCGCACTCTTAGGAGTATTCAGAGTCCGCCTCAAACTCAAAGTGCTCCTAAGACCAACTTGAGGTCTAGAGACATAGGTAGCTCTCCTGACTTGTAGGGTTTTAGGCAGCGTCGAGGACTTGGCTTTTAGGATTCATCTGGTTTTGGTCCTCGAGTTGCCTTTGGCTAGGGTTTCCGCCATTCTGAGGATAGACCTCGCTTTATCCGTCGAGGTTGCTCTCTGCAGCATGATCAGCATATTGCTGTAGGTTAGATCCGCTTTTCCATAGCGGTCGAACCTAGTAAAAGCTTGAGGTCTACTCCTAGACCTTTTGCTTCCATGAGAGGCAATGCGCGTAGAGTAGCTAAAGGTCAGTAGGTCAGTCTTTTGTTTCTATGATTGCATCTTATGCTCGTTGTGTGATTTAGCACTGGGTTCCCAAATTTGCTCTATACTGAGCCACCAATGTTGTCTTCTCACTGATTCAAGTTCACCGGGCTGGGAAGGAAGATGTGTGGCTTGTGGACTCTAGCTGTTCTCACCACATGACTGGAGACGATCAAGTTGTGAAGAACTCATGCCTAGAAATGATTTCTTTGTCTTTGGATGTGCAGGGTTGCTTGGAGTTAGCCGTGGTCAACAGCGAGGATCGGGGTTAGGCTCATGGTAGAGTTGAGGCCCATAATGATCGACGATGCCAAGTGAGACGATGAGCTCAAGTATGGCACGAGAAAGGAAGAACATTTTGGTGATGACCGGGTTAAGGAAGAATATTTTGGTAGTTTGTCCAAAATATCGGAAACTATCTTGGATCAAAACCACGACGTATAGACAGTACGTTGGAGAGCAGTTTAGGTCAAGGTGGAGCTAGTTGGATCAAGGCTAAGGATTTAATGGATGTACACTTATGCGCTTTGAAAAGTATGTATAAGTGAACTTGTGAGAGTAAAATCCATGTGTGTGGGTTAACAGGTTTTCCTTATTGTATAGCAGATAGGATCCATTAAGGGTGTAGGTGATTGGTTGCTCACCTATAAAAGGGGGTTAAAATGGAGACATGTAAGGTTAACCATCCAAACACTCTCTCATGTGCTCTCTTGTTTAGGTTTAGGGTTTGAGAGTGGAGCACGTAGTGTACTCTTTATCCTCCAAGGTGGAGTGGTTGTAAAACATTATATCTCAAGTAAGTAATACATCAATCTTTATTTATCTCCATGGATCCATCCTGTTTGTGCTCTTTGTCCTCTAACGTGGAGCGGCTGTAAAACTTTCTATCTCAAGTAAGCAATACATCAATCTTTGTGTATATCCATGGATCTATCCTGTTTTGATTGATTTGCTCTTGATTTGGTTGGTTTGTTCTCTCCTATTTTCTTTTCTTGATCTTGCTATGGTAAGGACTTGTAAGAGATGGAGAGTACCTCTGAGAATCTATCTACACCCATCTTGGCGCTTTGATAGCAAGTTTATCAAGAAAACTCAGTTTTGTTTGATTTGGGCTAAAAGTGTGATTTCTTGGTCTGAGGGTATTTGAGTTGATTTCTTTGGTGTTCTAACTTGTTGTGATATGTACTAATACATCTAGACCTATCTTGGTCATCATCCACCCACAAGCAAGTTGTATTCATCGATTTTGATTTTGACTCGATTTTCATTGAACATCCCAACAAATTGAAAATTTTCTCAACTTTGGCTATGATTTTCATGATCGTTTGTTGGAATAGGTTCACAATACCCTAGAGAAGATCCCTACAAAATTTCATATCATTTAGATTTATGGATTGAAAGTTTCATCATTTTTTTCATTTTGAAACTGTGTTGAAAGCATGCTGCTCTTTTATGTTCCTCTAAGTTTTTGAGCACGTTCAAGTTTCCGACCACATTGGTTCTTTTCATCCATGTTGGGTTTTCAACCAATTACTGGTCATCGATCTCACTGGTCGTATTTTAACCTGATTTGACCACGTGATTTTAAATCACTCATTGGCCTTCGACCATGTTAGTTTCGACCATGTTGATCTTCGACAATGTTGGTTTTCGACCACTCTCTGGTCGTTGGCCACTCGAGTCGAATTTCGACCACGTTGGACTTCGACTACGTTGGTTTTGATCATGTTGATTTTCGACCACTCTCTGGTTCTTGACCACTCGAGTCGAATTTCGATCACACTTTCTTTCGATCATATTGGTTTTCGACTACGTTAGTTTTCGACTGCTCTCTGGTCGTCGACCACTAGAGTCGAATTTCAACCATATTGATTTCCGACTGGTAGTCAAATTTCGACCATAATTGATTTCCGACTAGTAGTCAAATTCCGACCACGTTGATTTTCGACTGGTAGTCGAAAACCGACCATGCTGATTCTGATCCGGTCGTGCTTAGCTCAGTGATTCTCTGGTTTTCAAGTAGAATTTCTATCCTAATCTTTATAACTTTGTAACTATCGAAGTAATGGGAAATTTTAAGACCTACAGTACTGTAAGCTTTACTCCCGCCGCTGGTTGACGACGCCGGAGCATGAATCATGAGGCCTATCCAACGATGAGGAACCCGGCTCTTTTTTTCTTTCTTCCAAACATGCAGTGCCGTAAGCTAAGAACAGTAGTTTCTTGTAAAATTTCTCCGCGTCCCAAGCAAGCCCTCTACTGTAATGCACATATCTTTCATTTACGGATTATACGCTGCTAATCATTTGTTCAGTTGCGATATGCTTAGCTTAATCATTAGAGGTTGCTAATCATTTGTTCCGTTGCGATACGCTTAATGATTAGAGGTCAGGCGCCTAATGAGCTGGAGAACGAGAGGGTGCATGCAGATGGCGACGACTTGACCATTAGCAAACATATGTTTACTTACCAACAAAAATGCTTCAAATATCACATGAGAAAGCTGCAGATTAATTTTTAAAAAAACCGCAGTTGAAGTTGCTCTGGTCGTGTTCCAGAGCAGAGTCATATACTCGCACATAAAAGTTCTAGCTGTTCTTGTAGAAAGAATTGCACTATGTATGTAAACAGTCCATACCGACTAATTAATGTTTTAACATATGGGTCTTGTAGAAATTACTGTTTGGATGACTTATGAATAATACACACTTGACCATAGTTTGTGTTGCAGCAAGTCAGAGCATACAACGTGGTAAAAAAACTTGTGAAAGTGTCAACCATGAGTACTCAAAAGAGTTCGACCGTGAGTACTCGGAGGTTTCGACCATGAGTACTTGGGAGAACTGCTCAGATAAACATTACTTTGGTACAATACTCGTAGAACAGTACTCTTCTACAGTACTTGATGAACAGTACTCTTACGACCACGAAGTAACTCGTACTCGATGTGAATTACTACTACGAATGAACATACTCGAAACGAGTTACGACTACGATCACGAAGATTTGACACTTGCGGATGGATGGACTCGTTGGAGAACAGTGAACTCACAAGACAATAGTGTTTTTGTGCTGCCTAGAATTGGTTTGTGTTGTTTTTTCCGTTGATTTTTTATACTGTGAAAAAGAAATAACGGACCCAACACATCCGCCATGTCCAGCTCTTCATAACGCGTCATCCTACATCCGAGCTATTCATAACATTCGTGAAGTTACAAAATGCATGCACTAATGTACACATGAATTCACTTAACGTGCGCACTAACTCAGTTAATGATTAGGTACGAGGTTCTTAAATCCAATAGTTTGGTTAGTAGTTATAGCATGCTAGTCAGGCCTAGGCTGCATAGTCTGAACTCTAAACTCTAAACACATATGCTTGCTTGATCTTAGAGGAGAAATGAGGCCTCGCAAGCTCATCGATTGATTGGACAGTTGGGCTTAATGGTTTCTTTTGTGATCGGATTAACTTTGAGTGAAGAAAGATGAGAACTGACTTGATCTTAGATGCATGATATGATATTTCTTCTGTCATGTGATCAAGTTGTGTTTGCACAAGCAATCAGCAGACTTAAGCTGGCCAACAGAATCATTCAGAAGACGATTTTTTTTTCTTTCGAGAGTACCATCTGCCTTGTGGTTAGCTTCCTCATTAAATAAGAGAAGTGGGTCTAAAACCTAATTAACGTAAGAAATTCAAGTTGCGAAAGAGCAGTTCACAACTGTACAAACTGTCTGATGAGCTAACCTGCAAACATATCCAGTTTGTTCCAAAAGGAGGTTTCATGCAGTGATGCAAGACTTCCACCATGAGGTCAAAATAAAGGATAATGCTTCACAGCGGAAGGAAATTATCTGAGGCAGGGCCCTGAACCCGTCCCCTTGAGGCTCTCTCTTAGATTCTGCCACGTGGTATAGCACGAATCTTAAAACACCCTAATTATTCCCCTACCCTTCCCCACCAATTCTTCCCAAGCCATGCTGCTCCAAGGACCTCTTTGTCTACGGTGGTCTCCTCATGTGCATGGCGTTCCCCAATTCCACGCTACTCCGCTGGCTCCTCGACCACTGCCTCGTCACCGTGGTCTTTTGTCACTCTCGTGATCGCCGACCTTGCCACAACTAGTGCCATCACCAACCTCCTGGCCGTGCTCGTTGCAGGCCTTCTAGCTGGGACAGAGAACGGCGAGGAGGAGATGGCGGCGGTCATGGAGTAGGAGGACAGAAACATCGAGGTAGGTCCCACATGTGGCATACACTCCTCCCGCAACTCAATGCCACCGCGAATGATGACCTCCACCACACCAATGTCAAGCTCATCATCGCCCTCCACACTGCCTTCCTTCGCCTCTTGCCCGACACCTACCTCAAGCTGTGCTGCAGCGACGGAGGTGACGTGATAGGCGGGTCCCACACGAGGCATACACTCCTTCCACAAAGCTCCACACCGCCATGGACCATGGCTCCCCCGTTGACGACCTCCTTCCACCTTCTCCTGCTACCTTCGCCACCCCCACCCCCCACACAGATGCACCTTCTCCTTCATTCCCGCTCTCTTATTGAGCGATGACGTCCACCGATGACGAGGAGCTAGGGTTACAGTTTCCCCCAGGTTAGGGAGAGGGTTCACGGGTACCCTGGAGTATAGAGAGAGGAGGAGAGGCGGTGGATAGGCAGTGGGTGGTGATGGTGGCAGTGGCGGCGGCCCCGCTGACTGCAGATTCGGAGGAGGGCAGTGGACGGTGACGATGGGAGACACGACGAAGATGGAGATGAATTAGGGTGGTGGGGCCTGCGGTGCAGGGAGGCATTGCTGGGCATGGGAGGTGGCGGGCGGGCGGCGAAGACTTCGGTGGTGGTGGTGGTGGTGGCAGGAGCCACGAGGGTGGCGGGCCGGTAGGGCGGGGGCAGAGGTGGAAGTGGGCACCAGTGGGTGAAGAAGAAGAAGGTGGCTGCTCGCCTGTGTAGAGAAAGAAGAGAAAAGGGCGGCGCCAGGTGGTAGTGCGGTTGCATGTCCCAAAACAAAAAGTTCTTGGCCCATAATTTGGCCTAGGTTAATTAACATCCCTTTTTAATCAAGTAAATTTAACAATAATACAGCACTACTGCACTAGTATTCGCATTTAGTGATATAAATTTTAGGAGTAAAGAGTAAAAAATCCCATTAGTCTCCGGACTTGTGAACAGAAGCCACTTTTGTACCTGAGAGGGCGTTTTTTTTCTTTTTGCTGATAGCTTTTGGCTGTAATTTATAATTTTATTGAAAATAAATAGTAATAACTGAAAAAGTGACTTTTATAAAGAGAGGACAAACGGTAAAAAAAAAGTGAGAGAGAAATGTGTGTATGACGGGAGCGAGAAGAGTAGGGTACGTGATACATCTATGACCCTCTGTCTTATTTCTAAAACGAGACAGTGATAAAAAAATAAAGAAATCGTTTTAAAAAATCAGATATTTATTTTAGCTTTTAGTTAGCCTTTCTAGACCCATCAGACTATTAAGCACGATTCTCCATTTCATCCCGTTCACACATTGTGCCACCGCCTAAAACGCATCCTGTCCGTCCAAACCCTCAAGCACGAATCATAATGCACCCGCGTGGCTACGTGGTCGGCTCGTGGCCTGGCCCGGCAATATTGACTCGATCTGGACCATCCACGTGTCCCAGATACCGGCTCAGCCCTTCCCTTCTTTTCCCCCCTCCTGCCACGCCCACACCTTAGGCATATATAAATACACCAACCCGATCGCCGTTGCAAAGGATCTGCCATTTCCATTCCTTCCAAACACCCGATTCATCGAACCCAAATCGCTCACCGATGTTTGCTCAAATTCCGATCGAATTTTGGCGTTCCGGTTGCTCTCCCGTTCCACCCAGTCTCAGAGAGATGGGCAACTGCCTCGACAGTCCGCGCGGCGGCCGCGGCGACACCGTGCATTGCGGCAAGAAAAGCGCGGTGCTGGTGAAGGAGGAGGAGCTGCACGGCAAGAGTGAGAAAGCGCCGGCGCCGGTTACGGAGGTGAAGATCAGGATCACGAGGAAGCAGCTGGAGGAGCTGCTGCGGCGCCTCGACGGGAAGGACGGCGGCGGCGGCGATGTCATCGCAGAGCTCCTGTGCATGACGAGCAGCTCCAACTTTCGGCACAGGGGGCAGGCCGGGCAGTGGAGGCCGTCTCTGCAGAGCATACCGGAGTGAGAATTGATGGTACACCATACTGTGTTACTGCTAGCTATATATATACAGTTGTCCATTGTTGTGTTGATACATTAGGTGTCCCGTTCGGAACACGAGAATTCTATAGAATTTTGTAGGAAAAATACATGCTCTTTGCAGATAGGTGACACTTCCGGCAAATTCCTACGAGGATCGTGTACTCCGAATGTACCTAGGTGTATATTTTTTAGGCTTGAGAAGAGTTGAGCTTGAGATAGGCTATATAGAGTAAATGAAATTGGTGCACATTTATTCTTCCATTGCTCCGTGTTTTTTTATTTCAGACATTGGGCTTGTACAATTGTGTACTGAGTATTCGAGTACTGGCTAATCCAGCTCCTGTAAATTTAGGTTCTGATTTTTTTGCCGTCCTTGAATTGGCCCTTGAACCATGCATCCATGGAGATTTTGCGTTGTTCATGTACCTTTCACTAAAACGGCCTAGATGGAGTGCCCAATCAACTGACAATGCATGAAGATGAAGCCGGCGCAACATGTAGTATTTTCATTCTTGCTTCCATATATGCTTAATGCTTGTCACTATTATACATGTCTTAGGGCATCTCTAATAGTCCACCTCAGTCGTTGCATGCACCTTGCTACGTCAGAGCATAGCTGAGGTAGAGAGGAGAGAGTGCCCTCGACAGCAGGTCGAAGCACGAACCATCTATTGTGAGAGTCCAACATCCGAAGAGACGGCTTTAACACCATTGGAATGGACTCAACCCATCGCGACACGCTTTGTGGAGCCCACGGTGATCGGCAATCAAATGAGGCAGCGGAGACTCACCCCCATGGGTGGCGGTGACCGGGACTGCAATGAGGCAGCGAAGACTCACCCCCATGGGTGGCGGTGACCGGGACTGCTGAGACCATGAACGCAACCTTACCAGCAAAGAAGACGCAATGAGTCCGCGATGTTGATAGAGGCGAAGAAAAAGCTGGATCTAGGTGCCGACCACTTAGATCTGGCCAGTGGTGTGGTCGTTAGGGAAGCGATGGTGAGGAAGGGAGGCAAGGCAGTGTTGAGAGAGGGAGGGTGTGCCAACAGTGAAAGAGTGGGAGGGCACGTTGGCAGTGAGAGGGAGGGTGCACCAACAGTGAGAGAGAAGGAGAGCGCGCCGGTGGTAAGAGAGGAAGAGCGAGTCGGTCGTTCAGATTCGATCGGCGGCGTTGTGAAGATGTACCGGTGGTGAGAGAGAGAGAGGCATGCCAGCAGTGAGAGAGAGGGACAGTGCGCCAGCGGTGAGAGAGAAGGAGAGCACACGGCATTGGTGAGGGCGTGGGTGCTGGGTAGGGGGTTGAGAAGGATGATGGTGGGAGGAGGGAGGAGAGTTGACTGGTGGCATGAAGAAATAGGCTAATAAATAAATTGTTAAGAGACGAATTGTTGAACATACCCTTATGGCATTCAGCACTTTGTAAAGCGAGGACGTGGCTGCTCTGCAATTAATTGCTGTTTGTGGAGACCGGAGAGAGTGGTTGAGATGGTGAACCTCCACTCCTTATGTATGCTTTGATTATTCTCTCAAGTCTCATGATCATGCTTAATTTCCAGGGATGTTTTCTTTTGACTTCTCTCTCTCTTTAGAAACATTATGTTGAGTTCTTACCACCACGGTCACTTGCTTCTCCATACATATTTTCTTTTTTAAAAAGATTAATTTGTTTTGATCACGTAGGAAGGTCTTTTTAATTAACTTGTAATAGTAGTTAATTTAGGCCATGCATTCCTTTTCTCTTTCTTTTTGAGGGACATGCATTCATGTGTCAACAGATTTAGGGAATGGACTTTTGTATTTGATTGTCCAACTAATATCTTCTGTCACTAGCTACTACAAAAGAGACTATACTCGACGCTTACATCACAGACAGTTTTTAGAAACCGTCTGTGTTGTAACCATTACAAACAGTACATACGAATAATCGTCTGTTGTATTTTCACAGACGGTTATTTTGACGAACCATCTATGATAATTTAAGATATTATATATGGCTTTTACTAATACCTGCATGTGATAATTCACAGACGGTTATTGATAAAAACCATATGTGAGTTATTGACAAAAACTGTCTGTGATATGTTTTCCGCCTTGCAATCCTTTAAAATTTCATAATCTCCCGCCCAAGTTGAATTCAAGTCCGAGTAGGATTCCGTTCCGAGACACATTTACTAAAATGGGTATATCTTTTGCATATAGTGTCTGTTTTCGATGTTTTTATATTCGTTGGAAAGCTAATGACGAAGCTGATCCAAAAAAATGACTAGCTTGAGCTTGTTGCCCTCTAAGACCCCTAAAATTAGCCATCTTTAGCTCTAAATTTGCATTGCAAGTTTTCAATTTCTATTTTTGCAATTTTTTTTTGATGTTTTCTTTGGAATTTGGGGTTTGCCTCAACTGCAAATTTGTAGATCTCATCAAAACCTT
Organism: Dendrocalamus latiflorus; assembly: GCA_017311315.1. Classification (NCBI taxonomy): domain Eukaryota; kingdom Viridiplantae; phylum Streptophyta; class Magnoliopsida; order Poales; family Poaceae; genus Dendrocalamus; species Dendrocalamus latiflorus. The sequence goes on along the minus strand of CM029629.1, from coordinate 11,835,500 downwards.
TCAAACGAGCATATATAAGCTATATAAAACTTTGCTATTTCATCTTTTGAGACTAGTTGTTTACATTGTACCGATATATATATATATATATATATATATATATATATATATATATATATATATATATATATATATATATATATATATATATATATATATATATATATATAGGAAAAATACCTTTTACTCCCGGGTGTAATTACACCCACCTCTAATATACCACCTAAACGAACTTAAAATACTCCTTTATTACTTTAGGTATACTCGTATACTAATTATAAGATACTCCAATGTGAACCACACGAAAAAATTGCAAGGGAGATCATAGTTTTTAGCATATTTTGTAAATATCTTCATATACACACATAAAAAGGAGTATGTCTAAAAAAATGTACATACCACCTTTGAAAAATTGTTCATACCACCTAGATGGTCTTAAATACTCGTATACTACACGTACATACCCTCTATTACGCGAGATACTCCCTACGTTGTGAGATATGGCATAGGGTGTAATTACACCCGGGTGTAGAAAAGAGGCTTCCTATATATATATATATATATTGCAATTATATATCACAGACGGTTTGTGGTTCAAACCGTTTGTGATAATTATGTCCCTGACCGCTAGGCCAGTCGATCCTCTCCAACCCAATCCTAGCCAATAGAAACCTTCCAACCCCTACACCACAGATTATAGCTCCACCTCTCCGTCCCTACGCCAAAATTTTTCACACTCCCGCCTCTCCCTCCCCTATAAATACTCACCCAAACCTAGCCTCCTCACCATATCGTATGAAATAGATGATGCGCAAGTCTACGGGAGGCAAGACACCGCGGAAGAAGTTGGCTACCAAGGCGACGCTCAAGTCGGCATCAGCAATGGTGGGCGTTAAGGAGATCTAGCTCGCACGCTACATCAGGGGCAAGAGGGTCTAAGCATAGAGGCCTTGTCGGCGCGGTTGAGCTTCTACTGTCTACTAGGATCTCTAATCTTTCTCTGTTCTTGCCATAAGAGTTAGGTTCGTAGGATTAGGAGATGTGTTCTTTTCATGTTCTTACTGTATTAGCTAGATGGGTAAGTTACTCATTATCATGTGATGTTGTGATGGTGAATTCTAATCTTAATGAAAATGGAATGTGCTACTGTGTTTGTTGCCGTATTTGCTTATTTTCAGATGGCGTAGTTAACATTTCCTGAGGCTAACCGAAAAATAAAACAATTTAGGTATAGAATGAACTATCACAGACAATTTTGTGGTATAAACCATCTATGAAGGATTATCCCAAACGGCTCGAACCAAAACCGTCTGTGAAACTCGCACATGACAGACGGTTTTATCTCCCAACCGTCTGTGATGGGAAAGTATCACAGACAGTTACTTGCCCATCACAGAAGGTCGGTAGCAAGAACCGTCTTTGATGTATGAGTATCATAGACGGTTTTTGGTTTGAGCCGTCTGTGATAGTGTTCTTCATAAACGGTTCTAGTTACAAACCGTTTGTGTTGTGATTATCACAGACGACATACAAACTGTTTGTGATAACCTCTGATTATCACAGACATATACATTCCGATGGTTCAAAAAATCGTCTATGATGACAGTTCTGAACCCTCTATAGTGACCTTTTTTTTATAGTAGTGTGTATCTTGTATGAGCAATATAATGCTGATTGAACTTAAACGCTGCTGACCTTGAAATACAATTTTGTTTCCGATTCTTCTTTTTCTCAAATATTGATCAAAAGTGCGGAGAAAATGCATTTTTATTATTGAGAAAATTATAAATATAAAAATAGGCAAGCATGAAAATGTCTTAAATTATATCAGTTTCTCTCCAAAATTTAATCGATCAAGAAGGATCCACAGTAGATTAGCAAGTAATGAGTATGATCTGACAGAAAAAATTACTTATGTATATCGTTGCTGACCAAAGACTTTCTAACTCATCCAAGACCGGAGTAAGGCCAGCAGCAAACATTCTGAGCACTGTTTTAATTAATCAGACTGCAGTGATTTACCCCTTTTTTCTGGCCAGTGAACTTCTGATCCTGGTCTGTTGCAATCCCTGTACAGAGTAATTGTTCGGTACCATTGACTTCAGAAAGTCATTTTTTATATATTTTGGTCAGAATTTCTGTGCATGGACTGGACTTGGGCATGCAGCCCTAATTCAACTGAATTTAGCATAATCGTAGAAACGTTCTGGATCAAATAAATGTTACGCAGGCAAGTTGACAAGTTCATGCGCTGATGTATACACGAGCATGACACACATGTGTAGTTATCTCGTTGCTGCTTCTTGCTGGCACCCAGCTAGTGATCTGCTCGCCAATAATTACCAGCAAGTTGACTTCTCCAGTGCCGTGGTGCGGCATGTTCGATCTTCTTGCTCTGCTTCCTGCCGATGCTTAAAATCATTGGCATTTGCTGATCTGCACGCTGCTGCAAATTTCAATCTATTTTTTGTTTACATTACGAAGCTCTAATATATCGTTTTCTTTTTCTGACATCAAGTTGAAATCTTTTATGGAAGAGACGACGAAGAGTGCAATGACGCGGTGTATCGTTGCTTGACCCGATCCAAATTAAGCGAAGAACCTATTGAGTGGATAAGCTTATCTTGCCTACGTAGCAGTAAGTTGAAAAACCAGCCAATGACACTAGCACAGAAGACTGGAGTCTATATGCTTAGGTAAACCGTGGAATCAACTTGAGGCAATGACCAATCACTGGTATATAGAATCACAAAAAGATGATGTTACTGGTGCTAAAAGTCAGCTCCGTTTTTGCGTAGGCCAGGGCCATTTGACGGGATCAATGGGTAGGACTCGGCAACGAGGCGACAAGGAATACGAGGTAGGGGGATAAACTCAATAAAGCTAAGCCATGAGCATGGCGACTGTAACTCTGCAAGATATGTTTTTCAGGGATAATTGTGTGGCGTATAAATTGAAGTTAATCGAGATCGTTAATTTCTTCAGCTTGCAAACGTCGGCTTCAGTTCTTACTCGGACCCTGCAATTTTGCAGAGATGGTCATGCCCTTGCATAGATCTTCCGGAAACTGAAGCCACGCACTGTCCTAGCTTGTTCACTGCATTACATTCGTTAATACCGTCGTGCATGGACACGTCGCTGGGCCCGGACCTCCTGGTGGGTCGCTGGTGCTGGGCCTTAGCTGGTGGGTCATTGTGGCGCCCCAGTTCGCGTACACCGCGGCGAGCACCGGGTGGAGGGACACGTGGACCGGGTTCACGCAGGTTTTCTCCTGGTAGTTTTCGGCACTTGCCGCATATTTTAACACCGTATTTATTAAAATATCAGTATATTCGTGACAATAGTAAAAATATCTGTTTTACCACCTGGTCACGGGGCAATAGCGTCATGGACATGACACCTATCCGAAGAAGCCTCGTGGCTGTGCGGCAGGCGCCTGCCGCCCGGCAATCGTGCAACCAAGTCGATGCTGCCCGGCCATCGTGTGGCCAAAGAGGTGTTGTGTGGTTGAAGCGCCGTGGTCGAAGTGTCGTAATCGAAGCTTCCTAGTCGAAAAGGCGTGTTTGAAGCATCTTCCGTGGGCGAAACGTCGTGGTTGAAGTGCTGTAGTCGAAGCATCATGGTCGAAGCAATACGTGGTTGGGGAGGGGAGCCACCCTGTGGCCGTGTGACATCGCCTTGGCCGCACGGTGGCCCATGATAGCAGTAGCAGCCCACACAGGGGTCACATAAGGGCACACAAGAATAGCGAGAAAATTGATGATTTGCCATCTTCAAGAATGGGCTTCGCACTTTTGCCACTCTCAACGTTGGCTTCGCAAAAATGCCATGTAGTACATTAATCCCTTGATTAGTATGCCATTTCATCCCTTTAATTCATTTTCTTTTTTTTTCTAATTTCAGGGACTGGAAAAGACCCTTTTACCCCTGGCTAATTCCTCTTCTTTGTAATATCGGGACGGGAGGGTCTTTTTATGGTCTTTTTAAGAAAGCAAGACGACTATCTCAAAAGACCCTCCCATAGTATACGTTACACAATACAGAAAGAATACACGGACCAAACCATAAAAAGACCCTCCCGTCCCGATATTACAAAGAAGAGGAATTAGCCAAGGGTAGAAGGGTCTTTTCCAGTCCCTGAAATTAGAAAAAGAAAAAGAAAATGAATTAAAGGGATGAAATGACATACTAAGCAAGGGATTAATCTACTACATGGTATTTTTGCGAAGTCAACGTTAAGAGTGGCAAAAGTGCGAAGCCCATTCTTGAAGATGGCAAATCATCCATTTAGTAGTAGGTCCACGTCAGCGCATGGAATCCGAGGTGTTTTCTTTTTGAAATTCGAAAAAATTCAAATAGCCATACCTTTTAGACCAAGCCTCCAATTGGCGAGTTGATTGAACCATCGTATTCCTTGATGAGATCTTCAAAACTAAACCCTATTCACATATATTTAGACTTAATATGATATCATTAAACATATGTTCTAACACATAAAATAAAATGTTCTACACATTACTTCCTGATGTTTCATTAGTTCGTGAATAATGTTCTAGTGCGCAATTTTTGAATTGGTTAGGAGGAAATGAATCGGGTTGATATTGGATGTTCCAACAGATAAAATTAAATGTTTCGCATATTTGATTTCAATGTTCCAAAAGTTCATCAATGATGTTTCAGTAATTGTGTAGGGGGAATGGATCGAGTGGTTGTTGAATGTTTCGGTACTTAAAATAAATATTCCAAACAATTGGTGTTGAATGTTTCAATGATTCATCGATAATATTCCATGCGTTAAGTTATAGGGTATAGGTTAATTTTCCATGTATTTAGTTTCAGTGTTCCGCACATTCGTCGACAAATATTCCAACATTTCATTAACGACATTTGGAGGAAAAAATATTAGAGCAACAAATCAAACATACTAGTGGAACAATTCAAGACTATTAGTGAAATAAATAAAAAATATTAGTGAAATAAATAAAAAAATATTAGTGAAACAAAACAATATTAGCTGGAAAAGAATATCCAGTACAACATCCAGAGAAATGGTACAACTAGATGAAAAGGAAGAATAAGGAGGAAAGAAAAAAATAACAAAAGAAAAGAGAAAGACAAGTAGATGAAACAAGAATAACAAAGGAAAAAATAAAAAGGAAAGAAGATAAAGAAAACGAGTGCTAGGTTGCGAACTAGTTCGGCTGAGGTGAGGCATGTGACCACTAGCGCATGGAAACGAAAATGAATGGGCCAACAGCTTAAAAACAGCTGTGGGGTGGGAGGCGCGGTGGTGACGCTCATTTGCGGAGTGGATAAGATATTGGGTGAGTTCTTTTTGGCCGTGTGTGGGGACCCCGGGCGGGAGTGCCTGTAGTCGCTATATGTGTCTGTACTAGTTCCATGATCAGTAGTTAGTACACACATTTATATCATTGTGATCACATCTATACACATCGCACATAAATAGCTTACATAAAAGGAATGATATTATATATGCGACGCATAAAAGAGTACATACACATAAGGTCGACCAACCAAATGACCAACACAGTCTCAAACAAAAATAGCAGAAGTCTAATAACAAAAGTATCCAGTGTTTTGCTATCATAACCCGCAGGCAACCAACTGGAGTCAAACCCTAGAAGGATCCCTCATCAAATTCCCTAGTGCTAGGGGCGAAATGCACATCGTCAGGCACGAAATCTTCATTCTCTAATCAACAACAATTTAAGCAAGGTTGAGTACATTGTGCAGTCAGCAAAACTTGTAGTGTATCACAAAATTTTACATATATGCAAGGCTGTCAAAGGATGAGGACCTATACTAAGTTATTTTTAGCATGAGGCAAATTTTATTTCGTAATAACATTAAGTAATAATTTGCAAGCGGAGCTGTAAAGACTATTTGGCACATAATAAAATAATATTTGCATAATTTCCATAACAATATATCAAAACCATTCGCAGCCTTGCTTGCCTGTGAGCATCACATCATTCCCAACCTTGGGCATGGCACACGGTTGCGTACATGCCATCCCATATGTTCAGTGAAACTGTTTAAAAAAGAAAACTACATCCAAGTTTGCTCAAGACCACGAGCACGACCATATAAATAGTTTTTAACACTCTATAGAGATTGTACAACTTACCCATATGAGATAATTAATTTTTACTATCAGCAATTTTACGCTTCCTTTGGCGTATGACAAAAGTTGATTATCTTATATCCTTTAAATCATCTAGTCCTAACCTTGCAATAGCCCAAATGAACGTCGAACCTCTCTTAGGTACACCTCTAAGAGAGTATTCAAATACTTACTTAGGTACACCCCTAAGCGAAGACTCTCACTTAGGTCCGTCCCCCAAGTAGGCATTCACTGGTGTACTAGCTAGCTTTGGTCCCAACACCTTGGTGAAGGGAGCCCCTACGAGCAAACCTAACCGGAGTGCCCTTACTACATCTGTGCCTACCACAATGCAAGATTAGACCTATACAACTTAATCAGTTAAATGCCAGAACCCATATAGCACATGTGGTCGTATGGTGTGACTTAGAAGTGCAGCAATAGCGTTCGGTCCTTAATTGACCCGAGCGAGAATCTCTCCCTATATACATGAGAGATTCCCTCTCACTTTTGATAGTGTATCATATAACTCGCTTGTGTCCCAAAACTAGGTTTTTCATTTTATTTGATACCAAAGTAACAGAGGTTCCCCCCTCTGGTTCAACATTTTTGAAGCCATCAAGCCCACGTGTAAATTTGTTCGATAGATCAAACTTAGTAGAAATTAGTGTTTGTTTAAGCATCTAGACCATATATCAATGTAATATTCCTAATATGATAGTATATATTATCTAAACTATGTCATAGAGGTTACAATAGTGAGGGTATCAAGTTTCTAAGGAGGTTCAATGCATACAAGTGGTCGTAACTACTATTACCCACAGTATAACAATTTTTAACAGAATATACAACATGCATAATAGATTTTATAGTCAATATATAACAATTAAAATACTAGAATCAACATGGTCAAAGGGGGTGCTTGCCTTGCTCTTGTTGCTCAAAAAATGTTTCGGAGGCGTTCTTTGCGTCGTCTGGCGTGGAGTCGTTTGACCGGTAAACAAATGCAGATAGAAGCAAATAAGAGCCAAATAAATAGAGACAAGACTCAAATGTTTTTGTAAATTCAGAAAGATCTTGTTTTTATAAAACTTAGAAGCAAATATCACTAAATTTGGAGTTTATATGCAAAAGTTACAAGTGTTTGAGTTTTGGCTTGGTTTGAGTTATTTCTTCTTGGTGAGTACAGAGCTATTTGCAACTATCAACGTTCTTCAGACACTTCGAGTACCATTCCACTGACCACGATGCTTCGATTACAAAGGTCTTCTTCCTACCGCAACATCGGTCGTATCGCTCACGCAGATCCAGTGCTACCAGTCCTCAACCACGAAGGTTTTCTTAGTGCCAAGCGGGTACTACAACTTATGACTACCTATTATCAACCAGGTTCTATAGATTTCCGACTACTGTCCGCGTACTATAACTTACGACTGGGTATAGTAACTTATGATTATGACTGGGTACAATATCTTTCGATTATGACCGAGTACTGTAACTTGCAACTACGACCGAGAACAATTCCTTATGACTACCGACCATAACTTACAACTATCGTTAGCAATCAAGGTTACGACTACGGTCAGTGGTCGAAGATTACGACTATTGCAGTCAGAGGTTTTGATTACGCAAGTGGTCGAATATTTTGACTACGGCTGCGGTTGAATATTTCGACAACGTCAACGGTCAAAGATCATGACCATGCGAGTGTTCGATGATCTCGACTACGCGAGCGGTCAAAGAACTCGACTACGCGAGCGGTTGGAGATCTCGACCACGTGTGCGGTCGAAGATCTCGACTACGCAAGCGGTGAGAGATCTCAACTATGCGAGCGGTTGAAGATCTTGACTACACGAGCGGTTGAAGATCTCGACCACACGAGCAGTTAGAGATTACGACAGCACTGCTAGATTTTGACTTCGACTGCTATAGTTCTGTTCTCGTGTTCGACTACCATGGTTCCTTTTATGATTTTGACTACTTAGGTTCTCTTCTTGATTACTCTAGTTTTGTTTTTGACTACGATCACTTTTGTTCTCTTGTGGACTTTGATTACCTTAATTCTTTTTTGACTACAATTACTCCTTTTCAACTTACGTACTCTACGAGGGAGGAGGAGCTCACCGAAGATGATAATGGTTCACGAGAGGGAGAATGGTTCATGAGAAGAAGTGGAAGAAGCTAGCATCAGAGACCTCATCAAAGGCGAAGGGGTCCGCAGCGACAACAATTTCTCCGGTAATGGTGAAGCTACAAAAGAGTGTGCATGAGCTTGTTTGCATGCATGCAGAGGTATGAGTGGAAGTAGTCGAGGTATGGCTCACCGGAGAGAGAAAGGCCCTACAGCGGTGTCCTGGTTGGAGATGAAGAAGAAGGTCCAGCTCGAGTGATCCACTGCATGAAAGGTTAATCAAATGAGTAGGGTGCTTAAGGAAGAGATAAGCTACGTTGAGATAGGGTTGAGGAGAGAAGCTCACCAGAGATGCTAGAGCACGGTGGTGTGCTCGCTAGCGCCGTGTATGACTTCAGTTTCTTGACGTTCCGAAGAATGGAATGCTCAAGGAACGTGCGCAAGAGACCGAGGGGCTGAGGAGAAATTGGTACTGTCGAAAGGGTTTTATAGGCATTGTCTCGAGCTCTCACTATGGAATGTGAGGTGAAGGAGACGACAATGGGGAAGAGAACGGTCGTGTCGGAGCGATGTGTTAGGCAGAATGAGCAGAAGCAGAGGGGAACCGCAGGCGCAGCGTCTAAAACTAGGGATAACTCGGCCATGACCATGGTGGAGCTGGCGCATGCACGAGGTGAACGAAGATCTCTGCGATTGGCCCCACACGATAGGGAGAGGGAAAGAGGTGAGGTGAGCTGAGAGGTTCGAGTATTTTAATCACTTGCCAGATGCACTCGAAAGATTTGGGGAAAATCTTTTCGAATGGTACGAACGATTATGTAGATTTTCAAAGTTTTATCTTCTCTTGATTTTTCTAGAAAATTCTGAGAAGATTTCTGGTTGAGTTTAAGTATACCTATTTGATTCGGATTTGATTTGATTTATATTTTATACACTTTTGATATTTAAAAATCAAATTTTTCTGAAGAAACTCCAATAAAAACTAAGGGAGAACAAATGCATGCAAAAAATTTTAAATTACTCTCATTTTTATATTTCTTAGGATTTTCAAGATGTTACATCATGGCTGATAGCTTATGGTTGTGGTTGATGGTTTTTTGCCCTGATGTGAGTATTTGTGCGAATGAATCAAATACTGATAAGTTACTTCAAAAAAACTATCCCGATAAGCCGTTTCGAAACGACGGCGAAAAAGTTGTTCCATTTGTTTGTTTAGTAAAGCCATGAGGCAGAAGTTATGAGCTGAAAAGAATTGGGATAGGTGGTAATTTGATATTGCCAGAAAGAGAAGATTCTAAGGAATAAAAAAATTGGGTCTATGTTCAACGGAAGAATATTCTCAAGAGTAAGAAAAGTATTTTATTTCGGTTCGATCTAAAGTCGCATATGAAATGGACGAAAGGAGAACTTTAGTAGCACCTTTTCCACTGGATCTCTCCCAAGAAGAGGATAATCTCCGACTGACTTCGACTTGTCCATTTTTTTTCTCCTGTGCCCGGAGGCGTGGTATTTCTATTTCCAGGTGCTGGTGGTCATCGCGGTGCTCCTCGGGGCTCTCCGTCGACTCCCTCTCGATATGGTAAGTTTATTTTGGGCTTAAATCATTGCCTAAGGGCCTGTTTGTTTCGGATTCTAGGCAAGCTAGCTACTTCTAGTAGCCAAAAGCTCTCCTAAACAGTCCAGCTTTTGGGCCAGCTACTGAGAATCTGAAAATCCGGGAAGTCACAATTGTACTGGGACCGAGTAGCTGCAATAGCCGAGCTTTTCACAGATTCTACGAGCTAATGCCACTTAAAATTGAAGTTAGTTACCCGCAAATACCACTGGACAAAACTCCCCCCCCCCCGCGCCCCCCTCCTGCCCCTCCTCCCCCATGCCTCCCTCCTCTCCCCTCCCCACCGCCGCCCACCCCGGCGCCCCCTCCCCCGGCGCATCCCTCCGCCCCCCGCCGCCCCGTCGCCCCCTCCCCCGCCGCTGCCCCCCTTGTACCCCTCCTCCCCCCCGCCGCCCTCTCGCCCCCTCCCCCGCCGCCGCCCCCTCCTACCCCTCCTCCCCCCTCCCCGCCGCCGCCCACCCCGGCGCCCCCTCCCCAGATCCCCCCCGGCGCCCCCTCCCTAGATCCCCCGCCGCCACCCCCCTCCTACCCCTCCTCCCCCACGCCTCCCTCCTCCCCGGCGCCGCCCACCCCGGCGCCCCCTCCCCAGATCCCCCCCCGTCGCCCCCTCCCCCGCCGCCGCCCCCCTTGTACCCCTCCTCCCCTCGCCGGGTTCGCCTACCGGTTCCACGACCCAGCCAACGGCGAGCGCGCGAGGAGGGCCGGCGAGACCGGTGACCGGGCGACGAGCACCTCGACGAGAGGCTGGCCGACGGCAACAGCGACGGAATCCCTGCCTCGGCTCCTGCATCTCACTTCCATCCTGGATTTCATCCTCTCCCTCATCTTGGTTGTGTCTTCCCCGCCCAAACGTGAAAGTATAGAACCCGAATCGCTGAGCATTGCTAGATGATCTGTAATGGTTATTCATGATCTGTAGAGGGGTGAACTAGAATCTGCCCATGATCTGTAATGGATGTTGGTAGATCTGTAATGGTTATTCATGGTCTTTGATACACCACTTCTACACTTTCTTGAGCATTTTGTTTGATTTTGCTCTAGGAACTTATTCAATACAGAAAAATAATGTCTTACGGAGAAGGTAGTCGATTTATGATTACTTTTGACATTACCTCCTATCAGGGCCTTTTTAGATGGTTAAAACCGAACTGAGAAAAAAATCATTTGTTTGTTACATTTTTTGTTGATAATTTGCCTTGGAACTGTGGAAGTTATCATAGTCAACAGATTGGCCATTATATCCTTTGTTGAAATATTGTTGTCCACTTGAAATTCAATGTTTTACCTTGGTGATTTTAATGTGTTCATGCGGAATCAATTTTCATTTGTGTCCATGTAGGCACCAATCTGTAAGATGGATAAGGGGATGTTCTTTTCAACTCTGCTATCTCTTTTACACTATATGCAGCTGCTATCTCCACTAATTTTGTGCTTGCTGTTAGTTCGGGGTCATATATATCTTGTTCCTGTACTAATTATTTTGCTTGCCGTTAGTTCAAAGTCATGGATGTAAGCACAAGATGATGGTGATATGTGTGTCTTTCGTGATTCCATAGCTAACGGCTTGATGGCTTCAAGAATATAGATAGTACCATAGAAGTTCCTTTTGATGGTGATATGTGCGCCTTATATGCCTATGAACAACTTTTGTACGTTCTTTTTGTATGGAGACATGGTACTTATCCATATTAATATTTAAAATTATGATTTGGAGTCAAATTTATTGTCATGAAATTTTAATATTAGTTTTCAATGTTTGAACTAAGTACTACAAATTTACAGCATGCATATCTCTTCTATCAATACATAATCAGGACATCAACTCACCTAAGGGCATTTCAGTCAATACATCTATCAGGATACCAGCTGCACAGCTAGAATCCAGGATGCCAAATAGGCTAGCTACTCAGGCCAGCTGCTACTCAGACTAGCCAGCTACTCAGCCTAGCCAGCCAGCTACTCAGAATCTTCAGCTCCCCCAAACAGGCCCTAAGTTGAGCCTATAGCCCATGGGCTGGGCAGCTATTTTTCTTTGTTTCTTTCTTTTTTGCAGCATGGCCATAAATGGATGGGAGTTTATGATCACGGTCGGGTTCATCAACGGTGTTTGCTACTGACTCACGTACAAGGTATATTTTCTCTTAGCAACTAGTAATAAAATATTAAAAATGATTAGATTTTTTAAATTATTATCTCTAAACACTATATTTGAATGTATGCATATAAAGAATATAAAGTAAAACTTGATATTTATTAGATATACATCACACTAATTTTATATTATAATATAAAATACGTTATATATTTATGGATACTATTATAAAAAAATATGTCCTATATTATTGAACAAAGGGAATATAGGATTTAACAGATTGATATGCAATCAATTGTGTCATGTGTACATAGAGTTATCGGGGCGCCGGCAACCTTAGGACGGCGGTGTTCTCGCCTGTTCGGTGATGGCCGTGATGGCGCTGTCGTCAGCCAAGGCGGTGGTGCTGGCCGGCGCTGTGCTACGCGGAGGTGTTGTGCCTCCGCGGCCAGTGGCGAGGGTGGTCTCTGGCCTCTCTTCCCCCCTAGCTCCTCGATTAGGGATGGCAATTGTGCCTGTTTACCCGTGTACCCATGAGTAAATACCCTAATGGAGCCAGGTATAGGATGTATTCTTTGCCCACAGGTATGAAAATGTGGGAAACTCTCTGCCCATCAGGTAAATGGGTACGAGTATGGGTGAGCTCCACCCGTACCCGTCACGTCCATTTACCCGTGATCTAACAAGTGGTCCAGCCCAATAAATAAAATAAATAACCCTAACCCTAGCTCCATACCACGCCGCCTCCCGATCCACTCGACTCACTCCCCAGCTTTGCACTCACTCATTCCTCGCCCTCATCTCCTCGGCCTGGTGCCCTCGTCTCCTTATTCCTCATCTCCTCATCGTCAACCTCATCTCCTCACCACACCGACTCCCGACTGACTCCACTCGCCGACGTTGCCATCTCCCCGTCTCCACTCTCCAGCCGCCTCTTCCTCCATCAAGATCCAGCCGCCAGCATTCGTCCTCGAGATCCAGCCGTCGGCGTTCATCCCGTCTAGATCCAGCCGTCCCATCCAGATCCAGTCAGCCCGTGCTCCAGATCTAGCCGCCGCCGGTCGCCCCTCCACCCCCACACGGCCGCTGCATCTTCCGCAACGGTAACGAGGACGACAGCCTCACCTCGTCTGACTAGAATTACTACTACTCTCATATGTTTATAGAGGAAGTCTTTTCCAAATTATCCAAATTTAGGGCCTCACTACTATACATGCCAGTTGCCTCTCTTGTGTGTGTGTTCGTGTCAGAGGAAGGGAAAGCCTAGGGCTTTATAAAAAACCTTGCCAGGGATTCAGCTTCTGGAGGTGATTTGTGAGTGGTTTTAGGGTTTGAGGAGAGGACCAGCTAGGCCTTGATTGTTCATATGTGGATTCTTCAGTCTTGAGTAGTGTTTTGGCACAGTGCTAGGAATAATTCTTCTAGTTGGTGGCATACAATGCATATGTCAACTGCATGCATATATGTGAGGCACCCAACTGTGAATGTGTATCCTGCATATTTGAAAAGAGAGATGCAAGAACATCTGCTTATGAATTGAGATCCTAGACAAATAGAATGAAGCTTATATCTTGCAACATTTCTTCTTCTTCAACAAGGATTTTTATCAGGACACCATCCTACCATCATGGTCATGCATTTATGTTTTTTTGAATCACCAAACATAGCATATCATTAGGCTTAGTATAATTCTAATTGATTAATATAGTGATAACCATTTTCATTTCTTTGGTGCTTGGCCACTTCTTCACAACTTTCAGGCTGCAAAGGAAACTGGTGCTCTACAGGCTGCCAAGAGTAAACTAGAGAAGGAAGTTGAGGAGCTTACTTGGTGGCTGCAACTGGAGAAACACATCAGGGTAAATTAGCACAGTAACCATGGCTACAGTTTAATACAATGTTGTTTATGTATGGTGCAAATGCCAAGATGAGTAACATAGTATTCGCTACTTTTGGGACTAACTAAACTATCTGCTAACATAGAATCATCATTTCAATGCTGCACTATCTCTAGGACATGTCTTTCCCTGACTTGACTTCTCAAGAAATATATTCATCAGGCAAATATTTTTGTGGGCCTATGTTATTTCCTCTATTGTTAGATGATTTTATATTGTCTGTATAGTTGTATGTGCTACATACAATGTTGAATGTGCTTTTGTGTTAGCGGTGAGCTATCTCCACTGCCAAAACAAAACAAAACCGTTATTTATTGTCATCATGTGATGCACTCAGTTCGCAGGTAAACGGGTATGCCCGCGGGCGACGGGTTTGGGCGAGGTTTTTTACCCGTCCTCCTTCGCGGTATGCCTGTGGGCATAAATCGGGGTTGCGGGTACTGTAGGATTGGAAATGGCAACAGAGGGGGGGTGAATGGTGCTTTTTAAAAATTGCCCCAAAGTATCCACGTACTTCTACCTCGATAGCTATAGAAGCTATGAAGCAAGAAGTAAATGCTTACTGGCACACGGAGACAAATTCGCACACTAGAAATCCATACAAATAAACTGAGCTGGGATCAAAGAGCACAGAGAGTACTTTTGCTTAAGAACTGCGAAGACTAGATACAAAAAAAATCTTGCTAAGAGATTGTGAATTCTTGACTTGATCACAAAAGCTAGCTGGGAAACACAAGTCAACTGACAAAAGACTTAAAAGATACCTTCTCACATCCAAAACGGAAGTAGAAGGCAATTGACTACAAGAAATGCAAATCTGAAACTGAACTGCAAGGAAACCTCAAGAGCTGCACTGGCCGAACCAAGTAATCAGATAAATGCATATGCTGCAGCAAGAAGACTGCTGGCCGAAATGGATTTTTTAGGCTGCAGTTTGGCAGGGAAAGCTTGCTGCCGATAGCACCTAAATACTGCAAATGCCAACCTGAATTAAAGATTGCAGTAGCTGGCCGAATAGGATTTTCATGCTGCAGTTCGGTAGGGAGAAACTTGCTGCTGAGAGCACTTAAAGACAGCAAAAGCCAAACTGAATTAAACACAGCAACAGCTGGCCGAACAGGTTTTTTCAGGCTGAAACTGCAATCTGCGGATTTTCCAAATAACTGAAAACAGGAAAACAGATTGAGGATTGCTTGCTGCCGACAGCAATGCACAGTATTTTCATACAGCTGCCGAAAGCTTTGAATTTCTTTGATTCTTGCTGAACTTCCCTTGACTAAAGAGTGAGATTATGAACCAAATAGCAAGAGGACCTCAGGCAACAAAAGAATTCAACAAGAGCAAGAATTCAAGATTTGAGCACAAATCTGAAACTCTGACAGAGAATGAGCTAAATTCCAAATTACTCACTATTCTCCCATCTTTTGCTCAAGATTCTGAGAAACTCAACTGGGAATGACTTCACAACTGCAATGCATAAACCTCAGGCAATATTTTGAAGGGAAATCACAAGTTCCATATATGCTCTGGCAAGAAACCCTAGAAAACAAAAATAGAGGAACTAAGCAGCTAGGGAATAAAAGATAGATTCTTTGATTCAGCAATTTGTCTCTTGGGAACTAACTGACCAAATGGTCTTGAAATACATTCCCATCACAGAGCAATCCATTTCGCAGTTGATTAATCAAGAAATCACCTTATACACAAAATAACCAAGAAGGAACTAAAGAATGCAATCCAACACAAAGAAGGAGAAACAAGACTAAAACTCTCAAATAAATTCATTTCCATGAATGATTACAAGAGGAGTCCCCATACGCCATTGGTTAATGGGAAGAACACACACTACATGCTTACACACACTGAACTCTACCTACTCACTCGTACAGACTGCATTGCTTCACCTCCCTTCTGCCTTCTCCTCAGCATATGAAGGCCAAGGTCCACTCCTGAAGAGGGAAATCAAGAAGTGGCATACTCAACCCACTACTTGACTCTCCACCACACAAGGAAAAAAGTCAAAGCAACCCAATTTGGCGGGAAAACAGCCTCTCCACTCCATACTTGAGTCAATTTCCCAAATTTCCCTTAAGCACCTTCCTGGAAGCTTCCCGCAACCGGTACCTTGACTGTCTAGACCTCGACTCCTCCCTGAGTCTAGTCCCGGTCTATTCCGTCGCACACGACCGCAACCAACACCCAACCGTCTGGACCTCCGACTCCTCCCTGAGCCTAGTCCCAATTCGCTCGTCGTTGCCCGTCGTGTCCGTCACCGGTAGCTCCAGCTCTGGTTCCTCGTCTCCCGACTCGCAACCACCTCAGTAGCCTCGATCATCTTCGGCATCACCGACCGTCTGGACCTCAACACCTCCTGTGCTTAGTTCCGGTCCTCCTCGCCTCACCATGACCAAGCTCCAAAGTCCTGCAGTCACATAGACAAGCAAATCGTCACATAGCACCGCACAAAACAGCATAATCAACATTAGCATAAGTAAAAGGTACTTAACCCTAGAATACCCAAAAACAAACTCAAACTCACTAGCACAACCGTCAATTACTCATCACAAACATGGGGATACCTCCACATGGTCTCTCAGGTACGGATATGGGCGAGCGCTACCCGTACCCGCCACACCCGATTGCCATCCCTATTTTAGACCAATTATTCCATCCAAGTGCATGCTCGTGTGATCATTTAGGTTATTTAATTTGTCTTCTACTCTTCTCTAAACTTTTCTGAAGGACCACGTGAGATGGTCCAGATTAATGTTGTGACGAACCATTGCAATGTTCGTGAAGTGGTCAATTAGTTTTGCAAAGATCGCACTTTGTCTGGACTGGTTTTGGGTAGAATTTGAGGGTTTTGGGATTTGAGTCATAGATTTAGTTAGGTTGACCTGAGTCACTAGATTAAGATTACATGATGCATGTCTTGGCTAATGTAGGTCAAGTTGTGAAGAACTTATGCTTGGAAACAATTTCTTTGTTTTGGATGTGCAGGGTCACTTGGAGTCAGCTGTGATCAATGGCAGTAATCAGGGCTAGGCCCATGGAGGTGTCGAGACCCAGAATGATCAAGGATGCTGGGTGAGACAGTGAGCTCAAGCATACCACGAGAAAGGTAGGAATGTTGAAGGCGAGTTCAAATGGTGGGATGGCGCCAAGTGGTTTGCGCGAGCGAAGTGAGCAGTGGTTCGGTGGTACCGGGATGTGAGAGACTTGGCAGCGTGTGGCAAGCTAGAGGTGCACCTACATGTGGCTAGCATGGCGATTGCTTGCAAAAGATGGTGATGATCGGGTCAACAAGGGTATTTTGGTATTTTGACCAAAGTACCAGAAACCATCTTGGATCAAAACCGTGGCGTATGGGCAATGCATTGGAGAGTGGTTTAGGTCAAGATGAAGCTGATTTGATCAAGTCGGATCAAGGCTAAAGATTTAGCGGATGCACACTTATGCGCTTTGAAAAGCGTGCATAAGTGAACTTGAGTGAATAAAACCCGTGTGTTTGGAGTTAATAGGTTTTCCCATTGTAATAGTAGATAGGATCCATTTAGGGGTGTAGGTGGCTGGTTGCCAACCTATAAAAGGGGTTGGGATGGAGACATGTAGGGTTAACCATCCAACCGCTCTCTCTCATTGCTATCTTGTTTAGGGTTAGGGTTTGAGAATGGAGTACTTGGTGTGCTCTTTGTCCTCCAAGGTGTAGTGGTTGTAAACTCAACCTTCTCAAATAAGCTATACATCAATCTTTACGTATTTTCATGGATCCACCTTGATTTGATTGATTTGTTCTTGATTTGGCATCAAAGTGTGATTTCTTGATCTGAGAGTTTTTAAGTCGATTTCTTTGGTGTTCTAACTTGCTGTGACATATGGGAATATATCTAGACTCATCTTGGTCATCATCCACTCACGAGCTAGTTATATTCGCTGATTTTGATTTTGACTTGGTTTTGATGTAACCTTCTAGTAAACTAAAAATGGTCTCATCTTTGGCCATGATTTTTATGATCATTCATTGGAATAGGTTCACAATACCCTAGAGAAGATCTCTGCAAAGTTTCATATTATTGCATCTACGAATCAAATGTTCCATCAATTTTCGTTCTGAAACTGTGCTGAAATTTAGTCTACTCTCCTCTATGTTGTTCTGTTTTCGATCATGTTGGTTCTGACCACGGTCATGTCTGAGATCACACCGCATCTTTTTTTTACTGCGTTCATGCTTCCAACTGCTCCACATTTTCTCGACCACGTGGGCTTCCAACCCTAAATGTCCAACCATATCTTCAAGTTTTCCAAAGCCCTGCATGGATTTAAATAAGCCCCCTAGAACCTCGTATGAGAGGCTTAAGTTCTATCTCTTAAGTTATAGGTTTGAGATGGGTAAGGTAGATAAAATCTTGTTTATTCATAGGCATGGCAGTGACCTTCTACTCGTCTAAATTTATTTGGATGATATTATGTTTGGTAGCTCCTCTCATACTCTTGTTTCCCAGTTTTCTGATGTCATAAGCACAGAGTTTAGATGAGCACGATGGGCAAGTTGAGCTTCTTCTTCGGCTTCCAAATCAAGTAGATTCGGGAGGGTACCTTCTTGTATCAAGACAAATACACTCGAGGCCTCCTGAGACGCTTCGACATAAGTGATGGCAAGCCGGTGTCGACTCCAATGGCAACCTCAATTACACTCGACTCAGATGAGGATGGCGAGCTAGTAGATCAGAAAGAGTACCACAGCATGATTGGCTCCCTCATGTACCTCACTGCTTCGAGGCTAGACATACATTTTCCGTGTGTCTATGCGCTCGATTTCAGGCTTCTCCTCACATTTCTCACCGTCAGGCAGTAAAGCGCATCTTCAGGTACCTTCGAGCAACTCTAGACTATGGTATCTGATACTCTTCTACTTCTTGTCTTTCCCTTAGAGCCTACTCCGATGCAAACTTTGCTAACTGTAGGATAGATAGGAAGAGCACCTCTGGCACTTGCGAATTCATTAGCACTTCTCTTATTTCTTGGTCTTCTAGAAAGCAGTCTAGTGTTGCACAGTCCACCATAGAGGCCGAGTATATTGCAGCCACTAGTTGCTATAGTCAGGTGCTTTGGATGGTTTCGACCTTGTGAGACTTTGGGTTAGCCATATATAGTGTTCCTCTCTTCTGTGATGACACTTCTACCATTAACATTGCTAAGAACCCAGTGCAGCACTCCAGGACCAAGCACATAGATATCATATATCATTTCCTTAGAGACCATGTGGAGAAGGGTGAAATAGTGCTTCAGTTTGTGGAGAGTGACCTCCAGTTAGTTGACATCTTCACCAAGTCTTTAGATAGCTCAAGGTTCATGACCTTGCAGGGAGAGCTTAGGGTGGTCTATCCTTTTGGCTTAATCTAAGGGAGACTATTATGTGCTTTCTGTATTATATTATTCATATGCTTCTTTTTTTATTCTGTTACACTTTGTTTATTGAGTGCATTTGGGTTAATCTTTCTAGCATAGACTAGAGTGGTTGTCATTCTCAGTTGTTTATACTTCTTCCTCTCATCTTGTGATCCTAGGATAATGCTTACTAGTTGCTTCTCTTCTCACTAGGTTGAGTTCACTCACTTCTTTTAGGTCTAACGAGGGTTGGGCCTCCTTAGGTAGACAGGGAACATGTTTACTCCCTTATGTTTTAGATGACCAGCTGATAGTCCTAAAGTCATATAGGGTAGATGAGAGCTAGTCTAAGCCATAGTAATCCTTCTATCTTGTCTATACTTTAAGGATTGCCATTTCTTTTTTCTGTCTAAGTTTCATCCCACTTGCTTATTGCTTTGGTTCAAGGGAGTTCTTTGAGATTTTCTAGAGCTTAGTAATAACATAATTTAACTTGAACCAAATTGTTTCTAAAATTGACTCAGTTGTTGAGAGGCAGCCGTGATTTTTATCGCATCATATTTAAATTCAACATTATGCATTGTAATATAAATGCATAGAGCCCTAATTATTATCAATGTGTGACATGATAAACCTGTTTTACATCTTGCCACGACTTGTGCTAGTTTGCTATATTTATCATGCCCTTGTTTGTGTAGCTTAACTCTTGCCATGCTAGTTTCTTTAAATGTGAAAAACTTGAACTAAATCATGTCTTGCTTTCCATTATGATTCATGCCATGTAAAATCAACTAAGTTGAGTCTTGAACTTAGATTGAGTTATGCTAGTTCTTTATTGAAACATGATTTAGTATTAGCTCTTTATTCTTTAACTAAGTTAAGAAAATGCAAAATGATCTCTTTTATATGAAAAAAACTGATCTCACCAATCCTTTCTTATGAGACGACTTGCAATTGCACCAGGCATGAACTCAAGGGGAGTTTAGGATGACCAATATCACTTTCTTAAAATTCTTGCTTGGAATGGTCGCATAAGGCTTGAGATCTAGCACATGGCTAAGAAAACAAAAATTTTGTGAAAAATTGGTTGAAGCTCGATTATAACCAAAAATGAACTTAACAAAAAAAGGGGTGCCAAATGTGCAAAATTTGCTCAATTACAAATGTTATCTAGTGCTTCAGCAAAATGTTTCAATATTGAACTTGTACTACTCTAAAATAACTGAATTATAGCTTCTTAGCTCCATTTAGTCCGTTGACATAGTTTAGCTCATTTTTGGATATCTTGACACGCTAAAAATCCATTTAATTACATAGTCACTTCTTATTTGGCTTGAGTTTGGGTATATATGGTTTGCCATGATCTAGATAGCACTTTCACTTCTTATGGCTTGATGTAATATTAGTTGAGTCACTTTGGATAACTTTCATGGCTCCTAAATGATAAAATGAATAAAATGCAGTCCCTTCATTTTATTCATGCTCTATCTTCTTCCATACTTCTTGGTGACTCCATTGTTAAAAGGAGAGAAAGATCGGGTGAAAATGCATATGTAGAGCATGTTTTAGAGTTTTTGTGCAATTGATTTATTCTCATCATGATCAAGGTTAAACAGAATAATTTTTCTTTCATATGGACCTAGAGTGAGATTTCCTGACTCATTTTGTGAAAAGTTGTCATTTTCAGTAGCTTCTATCCATTTCTGCCTCAAATGGTCGCTTTCAGCTCATCGCAATCTTTTCTTGACCATTTGGAGCTCTCTTTACAAAATTCTTTCTTTCTTTTCTAAAAACACCTCCAATTTGCATTTTTGAGTATTGCCAATTGGTTCATCAAGGGGAAGATTGAAGAATCATGTGAGATGGTCCAGATTAATGTTGTGATGAACCATTACAATGTTTGTGGAGCGGTCAATTGGTTTTGCAAAGATCGCACTTTGTTGGACTGGTTTTGGGCAGAATTTGAGGATTTTGAGATTTAAGTCATGCATTTAGTTAGGTTGACCTGAGTCATTGGATTAAGGTTGCATGATACATGTCTTGGCTAATGTAGGTCAAGTTGTTAAGAACATGTGCCTTGAAATGATTTCTTTGTCTTTGGATATGCAGGGTCACTTGGAGTCAACTATGGTGGAGTCGAGGCCCAAAACGATCGAGGGTGCCAGGTGAGATGGTGAGCTCAAGCATAGCACGAGAAAAGTGGGAATATTGAAGGCGAGATCGAATGGCGGGATGGCGCCAGGTGGCTTGTAAGGGCCAAGTGAGACGTGGTTCGGTTGAACTGGGACGGGAGAGACTTGACGGCTCGTGAAAAGCTAGTGGTGTACCTACATGTGGCAAGCATGGCGTTTGCATGCAAGGGATAGTGATGACTGGGTCAACAGGTGGTATTTTGACCAAAATACTAGAAACTGATAAGAACATGTACCCTATGGATACAACCATATTTGCTATACTTGTTGTTCCAATTACAAGAGCTCCTACGCATCACTTAAATTATGAGGTGAGCTCGTTTCAAAGAGATTTTACTTTATTTGATAAAGAACTTATGATATTACATAATGAGAGTTTGTTACGTTTGTTATCATGTACCAAGATTTATGATCAAGATCATGCAAAACGTGACACTACACCTATGTTAAAACCGAGGACGGTTTTCTGTCAAGAAGGAGAGGATGATGTGACCACGCCACCAACACATACGACCATAGCGGTCAATATCAAGATTGAACTAAATGTGAATTCGTTTCTTCAACTTCAACACATTTTAAATGAGATATGATGCTACTTAATGATGAAAATATATATATTTGTAGCACCACATCACTTTGGAACCAATTGAAGCAAGGGTTCAAGTTGAACAGGTTTTGGAATCCAATTCGGCCTCCAGATCAATTCGGATTCAGCTTGATAGGCCAACTTAAAATGTGCATAACTTTTTATCCAGAAGGCTACTCGGGGCCCGTGAGTACTCGTTGGAAAGCTCTTGGAGTCTACTTTCAGATGGATCTGGTCTCACCTATAAATTCTATTCGAGTAGATCAGAAACTGTGAAACAAGTCATGTCACTTTTTTAGTCCGAGACAAAGTGGGCCGAGGGCCTTGTAACTTAGATTATTTGGGCCGGTACTATTCACATGAACAGTACCACAGCCATGTGAACAGTAACCATGAATAGTACCACACCCCTTTTCATTGGATAAGTGCGGCTTTCCCCTTCCTTATTTAAGAAGGTCGCACCCCTTTAGTTTTCCTTGGGTTTTTCTTAAGAGATTATTCTGTTTAGCAGTTTCACCGCATTGTTCGGTTGAGGAACCCCAACTTATGAACTTAATCTTTATTCGCAATACAATTTCAGATTGCATCTTGAACTCTCTTGCTTGTGTTCTCGATTCGCTTGCAGGAGATAGCCTTCTTGGCGAGATCAACCGTATTCGGCACGGTTGATAACCAATGGAGCAGTGGTGTAGTGATTGCGAGGGGTTCGATCTGTTTTGGTCGGAGCCTTTGGATCATCAACGTCGAGTTCTCCACAATCGATTTATCAGTACCACTTGGAAGATCGGGCCATCGTCACATTAGAAACCATCTTGGATCAAAACCGCAGTGCATGGGTAATGCATTGGAGAGTGGTTTAGGTCAAGATGGAGCTGGTTTAATCAAGACGGATCAAGGCTAAGGATTTAGCGGATGCACACTTATGTACTTTAAAAAGCGTGCGTAAGTGAACTTAAGTGAGTAAAATCCATGTGTATGGGGTTAACAGGTTTCCCCCATTGTAATAGTGAATAGAATCCATTTAGGGGTGTAGGTGCCTGGTTGCCAACCTGTAAAAGGTATTGGGATGGAGACATGTAGGGTTAACCATTCAATCCCTCTCTCATGTGCTCTCTTGTTTAGGGTTAGGATTTGAGAGTGGAGCACTTGGTGTGCTCTTTATCCTCCAAGGTGGAGTGGTTGTAAACTCAACCTTCTCAAGTAAACAATACATCAATCTTTGTGTATTTCCATGGATCCATCTTGATTTGATTTATTTGTTTTTTATTTGGCCTCAAAGCGTGATTTCTTGATCCAAGGGTTTTTGAGTTGATTTCTTTGGTGTTCTAACTTACTGTGACATGTGGGAATACATCTAGACTCATCTTAGTCATCATCCACTCATGAGCTAGTTATATTCTCTGATTTTGAATTTGACTCAGTTTTGATGTAACCTTCCAACAAACCCTAGAGAAGATCTCTGCAAAGTTTCATCGTTTGAATTTACGGATCAAAAGTTCCATCAATTTTTGTTTTGAAACTGTGCTGAAATTCAGACTGCTCTCCTCTGTTTTGCTCTATTTTCGACCACGTTGATTCTGACCACGGTCAGGTCTCAGATCGTACCGCATCTTTTTCGACCGTGTTCAGGCTTCTGACTGCTCCGCATCTTCTCGACCATGTGGGGTTTTCGACCGCTCACTGGTCGTCAATCTCACTGGTGGATTTTCAAACTGATTCAACCACGTCGGTCTCAGACCACTCGTTGGCTTTCGACTACATTGCGTTTTCGACCGCTCACTGATTGTTGACCTCACTGGTCGTATTTTCAACCACATCGTCTCAGACCACTCGTTGTCTTATGACCACGTTAGGTTTTTGATCTCTCACTAGTTGTTGACCTCACCAGTCGTATTTTGACCAGATATGACCACGTTGGTTTCGACCACGTTGATTTTTGATTACGTTGGTTTTCGACTGGATTCGACCACGTTGGTTTTAGACCACTCGTTGGCCTTCGACCACGTTGGTTTCGACCACGTTGGTTATCGACTACATTGGTTTTCGACCGCTCTCTGGTCGCTGACCACTCAAGTCGAATTTCGACTACGTGGGTTTTTGACTGGTCTCTGGCCGTCGACTTCTAGAGTCGATTTCCAACTACGTTGGTATCCGACTGGCAGTTGATCTCCGACCACGATGATCTCTGTCCGATAGTCGATTTTCGACTATGTTCGGTTCCGACTGACAATCAATCTTCGACCACGGTGATTTCCGTCTAATAGTCGAACTCCGAATACGTTGGTTTCCATCCGATAGTCGTAACCGATACATTGATTTCTGACTAGTGGTCGTAACCCGACCACGTAGTGTTCTGAACTAGTAGCACTCTGCTATGCGTTTCTCTGTTTTTCAAGAAAACTTCATATCTTAATCTTCATAGTTTTATAACTATCGGAGTAAAGAATAGATGAATATTTGGGAGAAAAATTTCAAGGCATCGTTCACCCTCTCTGTTGCCTATCCGGTCCTACATTTTCATAACAAACCTGTATCTTTTGTTGTTTTTATGTCTAAAATGTAGGTCGAGGAAGCGAGGAGAAGGCTAGATAAGTGGGACGACACAAAGCAGCTTCTTCTAGCTAACAAGCAGTGATGATGCCAGGAGAAGATGAAGAATCAATATGCTGCTGCAAGTTAGGCAGATTGATCCTGTCACCAACTTTCGTTCAGTGGCATCTCATCTGCCACCGCTAACTTAATGATAGACCACCCTAAATCAGTAATGTTTAGTTCAGTCAGTTTCATATGAGATCATTCTAGTTCAGAATTTCCATCCTATTCTGAAATGTCCTCAGTCACCTGACCTAATGATACCCTTTTGAGGTAGCTGTTGTATTTCTTTACTATCTCTTCGTACAATAATTAAGTAGAAACAAAAGCAAGTGGCCTTGGTGAATAGAATTAAGTGACAGTTTAGTCCAGGAATCTAGCGTTGCCCTGCAGACCTGATTAGAATAGAATTTCTTCAGAGAGCGGGAGGCAACAACCGAAAAGACAAGTGAGCAGTAAACCTTGTCTCATCTTTTGATTGTCGAGAAGCCATAATCCAAGATAAAACTAGTACAAATCCGTCCATGAATAGAAGAATAATATATTAGAAATGGTGTCTCAACACTAGGACAAATGGCATGCAGACTGTATCAGCATCCAAGGAGAAGTTTTCTTTGCCGACCTGATCAGACGTTCAGCACTATGAGCATGCAGGGATATCCTGTGGGGCTGGTGGCTGTGCTGTGCTACTTAGAAATTCCTTTTCTGCAGGGCTGTCTGTTCCAATGCACTAGCCTTCATATCCAGAGAGAGTGAGAGACGGCAATTCGCGTTTCAGAAAACCGAAATGACAAAACGTTTCAGGCCTGAGACGGCGGAGTTCAGGTTGGCATGTTAAGCTGGCAATTGCATTTCCATAACAGTACAATCGTACAACAGAGAATCACAATATAAGAAATTATGAGTTTGATCAGGTTCGGAATCCTCGCCTGCTGGCATTTACCGGTTTGTGCACAGTGTTCCTTTCCTACTAGGAGGAAGAGTGGGGACTAGAACCGAAGACTTCAACAACTACAACCTCGTGCTTTACCGTTAGACCACATGGGTGTCCCAAGCAGCTCGTGATTCTGCGAACTCTGGGTCTGCATGAACTAAAGTAAAATTAAAGGTGGTACCTCCGCCGGTTCTTCATCGACCACACAAGTGTGGGCGTCACTTGGGCGAGGCAACGCTTAGGTGGGAGGAGTCAGACGCTGACCTTTGGCGCCAATGCTAATTTTTGCTCTGGCGTGAAGTGAGGCATCTAGTGCAGGCCTGCCTAGGCCCGGATGCGATTGCATCGGACAATCATTGTTTATGCCTTCTTCTCCCTACTATACATATGTATCCATATCTCCCTTTATCATTTGACTTGCATCAGAGCGTGTTAATTAAAGGAATGGAAATCTTTGATAAGACGAGCTTGGGAAGAACCTCTTCGATCGGTTTGGTTGAGATTCTGATGAGGTCATGAGGAGAGGAAGGAAAAGAAAGTGTTTTGGGGAGTGCTTCTATGATTGCCTCAAAAGGGATAACTCTGAACTATAATCCAATTCGGAGAGGAAGCTTGAACTTTGCTACTACGTTGTCTCTATGGTGTCCCAACCAGAACCTAGCACGAATCTTACGATCATTATGGTTAGACGAGGGATTGGAAATGAATTGCACCGGTGTCATCTATCCTTGTTGCGATTAGGGTTCAAAATTTTGGCGAAATTTATTTCGTTGCTTTCGTTACCTCTGAAACATGTAAGATTGGGTCAAATTTTGGCCAAATTTGTCCCCATTTGAATTTTACCAAATTTTGTTCAAATTTTGGTTAAATTTCATAAAAATTCAAATGACATTTGAATATTTCATTCAAAATTGTGAACGAAAGAACGAAATTCCATTCAATTCGTTCATCTCGCTGCCCTCTGAGATTTTTTGCATAACGAGATTGTGAACCCTGTTGCAATCTGGTTATTTTGCTTTAAAATTCGTTCCATTTGTGGTTCAGACTTTCAGTCTTTCAGATGACATGGAAGCGCAAAATTCTCACGGTACCGGAAATGGCACTAGTAGGTCATAATTTGGCTTTTATGTGTTAAAAATATGGAAATTTGGAACCCATGAATTTGCAGTACTCTCCTAATTAAATGGGAAAAGGAGGCCACGACATCCATTCTTTCTGATCACATGGAAGCGCATAATTCTCGCGGTACTAGAAATCGCATTAGCTGCCCATAATTTGGCCTTCATGTTCGCAACCTGTAAATTCAGAGTACATGGATTTGCAGTTTTCTCATTCTATTTACAGAAAACAAAAAAGAAACGTAAGATGTAACTTGCATTTGCTCCAGTAATGTTGTCATGCCATCCAAAACCGGCAGTTTTTTTTATTGGCTCTTTCATGAACATATAAATAAACATATATAATAAACAAGCAAAATAAATAATTATAAAATTGACACGGCGGCCTGTCCAACTAATGCTCTCATGATCTCATCAATAATGCCATAGAAATATAAGCTAGAACCAGCCTGCCTGAGGCCTACATTGTCCAGCGCCTGCCTATATAACAAGCGCACACGTCCCACATCACAACACCAAGCCTCTCCTCCTCCTCATTGCTACTACAACATCACAAGATGATGCTGCTAAGAGCAGCGACGCCGTTCGCCTACGCGAAGATCGACAAGGTCGACGCCGACGAGGCGCGGCACCTGAAGGCGCAGTTTTTGATCCACAAGGTGCTGGAGGGGTCGGGCAATGTGACCGCGAGGAGGAGGCCGGCATTGGCGAAAGGCGCGTGCAGGGTGAAGGCGAGGATCGGCGTCCAGCTTAAGAGGTTCAGGCTCGCCGTCCGGAGCATCAGGCTGCGCGTCTACCGGAGCGTGCAGAAGCACCTCAGGAACCTGAGGAGGCTCGTGCATGGAGAGGAGGAAACCGAGTCTCCTTGAATCTTGAGCCTTTATTTCTTCCTTTCTTCTGGAAAAATATCCTCGTATTTTCGAGCTGCCTTCGATCGACCTTTGGTGTTTGTGTGAAACCGTGAATTGAATCAAAGCAATGGCTAATAATGTTGGGATATGGACAAGCTATACCAGTGCAAATTAAAATTTTCTATCACATAAAGCCATTCGAGTAAGATATTATTAATTGTTACTACTGGATGCACAGTACAACAGAATAAGAGTTGAAGCAGACTGGTTTAACGAAGCGCGTATCAATGTAGTGAAAGTAGTCGACCGTCCAACGTCTCTGAAAAGCATTCTTTGGAAGCGAATCGTCCTATAGCAGTAGTAGATATCCATAAGCCGATTGCCTTCTCCTCGGATCATCTTGACTAGCACCACAACCACAGTAGCTCCTTTACCAAAGTTTTTCTGATTGTATTAATAGCCAAATTGCATTATTAGCCTAATTAGGCTACTATATAAGCAGTTTGGGCAAAACTAATTTCTAGTTTTAAATAAATATTATATTAAAAAGCTTTCTGCTTCTACCCCATTTCGTCTCAAGTCTTACCTATATTCTTTTGATCTTGCTCTTGCCTTACCTATTAGACTCTATATCACAAGAAATTAAATGCAAATTTCTGATTGTAATAAATAGGTTGAATTACACCTATGGGAGCTGTAAGTGAGGAGAGAAGATAAACCCAGAAGAGATTGAAATAAGGTGATGAGTAAAGGTATTGGTGGATTTATATTTGACCTTTAGAGGTGTATGGTGTGGTATTTGGATGGATAAATCGGAGGAATTTTGTTGGATTGGATTTTAACAAGGATAGGTAAACTGAGTTTTGGAGAAATAGGGAATGTGATAAGAATTATTGGATTTTAGGCTTTGATCAATGATACTTGTGGGGACCCCATGCGTGGGAGCGTCCGTAGTCGTTGCATATGTTTTGTACTAGTCCCATGATCAGTAGCTAGTACACACATTCACATCATTGTGATCACATCCATACACATTGCACATAAATAGCTTACATAAAATGGATGATATCATATATGCGAGGCATAAAAGAGTACATACACATAAGGCCGATCGGCCAAATGACCAACATAGTCTCGAACAAAAACAGCGGATGTCTAAGAACAAAAGTATCCAATGATTTGCCATCATAACCGGCAAGCAACCAACTGGAGTCAAACCCTAGAAGGAACCCTCATCAAATTCCCCGGTGCCAAGGGCGAAATACGCGTCGTCGGGCATGAAATCTTCATTCTCTGATCAACAACAAATTAAGCAAGATTGAGTACATTGTGTACTCACCAAGACATGTAGTGTGTTGCAAAATTTTACATATATGTAAGGCTGTCAAAGGATGAGGCCCTATACTAAGTTATTTTTAGCATGAGATAGGTTTCATTTTGCAATAACATTAAGTAATAATGTGCAAGCGGAGTTGTAAAGAGCATTTGACATGTAATGAAATAACATATGCATAATTTTCATAACAGTAGATCAAAACCATTCACAGCACTCCTCAGCTGTGAGCATCACATCATTCCCAACCTTGGGTATAGCACACGGTTGCATACATACCATCCTATATGTTTAGTGAAACAGTTTCAAAAGGAAAACTATACCCTTTATAGCTACATTCAAGCTTGCTCATGACCACAAGCATGGCTATTTAACAGTTGTTAATACTCTATAGAGGATGTACAATTTTACGCATAGATAATCAATTTTTACTATCAGCAACTTCACGCTTCCTTTGGCATGTGATGAAAGTTGATTATTTTATAACCTTTCGATCATTTAGTCCTAACCTTACACCAGCCCACATAAATGTCAAACCTCCCTTAGGTACACCCCTAAGCAAAGATCCTCGCTTAAGTCCGTCACCCAAGTAGGCATTAACCACCATTGCATTAGTAAGCTTTGGTCCCAACACTTTGGTGAAGGGAGCACATACGAGTAAACCTAACCGGGGTGTCTTTTCTACATCTATGCCTACCACAATGCAAGGCTAGACCTAGATAACTTAATTGGCTAAATGCCAGAGCCCATATAACACATGTGGTCGTACGGTGTCACTTAGATGTGCAGCAATAGCATTTGGTCCTTAATTGACCTGGGCAAGAATCTCCCCCTATATACATGTGAGATTCCCTCACATTTAACAGTATATCATATAACTCTCCCGCATCCAAAAACTAGGTTTTTTCATTTTATTTCATACCAAAGTAATAGAGGTTCCCCCTCTAGTCCAACATTTTTGAAAGCCCACATGTAAATTTGTTCGAAAAATCAAACTTAGCAGAAACTAGTGCTTGTCTAAGCATATAGACCATATATCAACGTATTATTCCTAATATGATAGTATATGTTGCCTAAACCATGTCCTAGAGGTACAACAGTGAGGATATCAAGTTTTCAAGGAGGTTCAATGCATATGAGTGGTCGTAACTACCATTACCCACAATATAGCAATTTTTAACAGAACATACACACATGCATAATAGATTTTACAATAAATATACAATAATTAAAACACTCGGATCAACATGGTCAAAGGGGTGCTTGCCTTGCTCTTATTGCTCAGAGAATGTTTCGGAGGACTTCTCGGTGTCGTCTGGCATGGAGTTGTCTAACCGGTAAATAAATCTAGATAAAAGTAAATAAAAGCCAAATAAATAGAGACAAGATGTCGGAACCCGGAGCGGCAACTCCAGGATCCGTAGTGTAAATCGCACTAGTCCAGGATCAGCTAGTGCACATAGTGTAACAGGGATACATATCAAGCACCAATGACAATATTATTAAATTTAAATAGTACGGCCTTATGGCCAACGTTTACATCACTGCTCATTAGCAACATAATTACTGTGGAAGAAAGAAGATAAAAATGAAGCTCAAGCCTGCTCACAGGCAAACGACTACAAGTCGTGGCCTACTCATCTTGGTCCTCACTGTAGTCGACGTAATCCTCCTCTGTGATGAGATAGCAAAGGTGAGTACAAACTTATACTCCACAAGTCACACAGAGAAATGCAATATAATGTTAGGGGCAACAAAAGGAAGGCATATAGGGTTAGTTGAGCGAAAAGCAATAATACGGAGAAATACAGTAAGTAGATTAAAACTGCTGAATTTAATACAATAAGTAAAAACAGTAACTGTAATTGAAATTATTGCCGTTAGTGCAGGCTCCGACCAAACACTAACCTAACCACATGCATCCCACCCAGACCATCTTTTCCAAAAGACTTCGTATGGATTCCATCCATAATGTTTTCACAAATCATTTTGAAAAATAAAATCTAATCCATGAAAAACTTTACTCAGCATGCTCATGACCGTAGGCACGGCTATCCAGGATAGATTATACACTCTACAGAGGTTGTACAGCTTTACCCACAAGACATGATCATCCCATATTTCCACGCGATTAACACACTTCCTTTGGTATGCAGCGATGAGATCATGATAAGGCCTTTACAATGCAAAGCCTTCAACCTGGCCAAGCCTCCCCTCTTCGTTTGTGCACCGGAAAGCTACTCATGTGAGCAATTACCAGTACCTCTACCATCTCCGCCCCTCGCCAAGGCCGCAGTAATCTTCCCCATGTCCATGCGATCAACCTCCACCCCCTCGTCGGCCGCTACCAACCAAGATCAAACATATGTGAGCACAAGGACGCGAGCTAGAGTACACTGTAGCTTTCAACCACTATAGCTTTCGACCACTGTAGCTTTCAAAAACTATAGCTTCTGACCACTATAGCTTTCGACCACTGTAACTTTTGACCACTATAGCTTCCGACTACAATAGCTTCCGACCATTATAACTTGCAACCACCATAGCTTTCAACCACTATAACTACTGACCACTCTAGCTTTTGACCACTGTAGCTTCTAACCACTATAGCTTCTGACCATTGTAGCTTTTGACTATTATCGCTTTCGACCACTGTAGCTTTCGACTATTATCGGTTTCGACTACTGTAGCTTTTGACCATTATCGCTTTCGACCATTGTAGCTTCCTATCACTGTAGCTTCTGACCACTGTAGCTTCTGACCAATATAGCTTCCGACCACTGTAGCTTTCGACCACTATAGCTTCTGACCACTTTAGCTTCTGACCACTATGGCTTCCGACCACTATAGCTTTTGAGCACTATAGCTTACGACCACTGTAGAAATTCCAAATTTTCCTTTTTTTTTTAGTTTCAAACTTTCGAAAGCCCGTATTTCTTTATCCGATTGGACCTGTTCAAATTTCTAAATTCTTATAAAATCCTAAATTATCCATTTCTGGACTCCTTTTTAATTTTTGATTTTTATTTGGTTTTGTTTGTATTTATTCACCTTGGTTTTTGTGCGCATAGACTACGACGACTCTGGAGAGTTCTTTTTTGACAATTCATAGCATTAAGACTTCAAGTAAGGCAAGTTACACCTTTGATCATGTTTCTCCCAGTAATTTAAATTATTTATGTCATTTTTAAATTATTATGCATGTGTCCTTTTATTCAATCTTAGTTTAAATTCTAGTTTAGTTTAAATTCAATTTAAATTCTAGTTATATCAATTCCTTTTTATATGGCCAAATTTGACATTGAACACAAACATGCCTTGTCACTCTAGATAAAAACCTATTAGTACAAAATCTAGTTTAGACTTAGGCATTGGTATGAGAGTGGGTGCTTGCTGGTTCTCATTGTTGTTCGGTGACACGATGATGATACCAGGCACAAGGGGTATGTAGGTAGCGCCTAAGTCATATCGTACTACCATAAGTCTGGCATGGGACAGATCTGACTAAGTAATTTGTGAAGTTCCAACTTTGGTTTCGCTATAGGCTGAATGTGAGCGTGGCGTAGGCCCCAATAAGTCTCACATGGCACAAGAGGGGCCCTAACTTGTGGATTAATGTTGTGGTAAAACCTTAGTGGTGGCGTGACCAATTTGGCAACTAAACAATGTAAAGGGCTTGTCATTGTAGGGACCCAGATTTTATAATCCGGATTCCTCTGTGATTTTACTGCACTATTCCCTGAATCAGTAGATAGTGCTCACAGTTACAGTAATGAATATCAAAATACATATCATGCGGAAGCGTAAATATAATAGTAGACTTACTCATGGGCTGATTAGGCCGAAATCATTAAATTGCAGCAGCGGAAGAACGAAGCACACAAGTGGGACCTTCAGGACATGCCCACAGGCAGCCAACTGGAGGTTCGCAACCTAGCCCTTGACATCTTTATCTTCTCTGCCAGCTTGTCCAATCTTGTTGCTGAGGCGAGGTGATTTGATTCCTGGTTTTGAATTTTGTCGCAAAAGCGAGTGTGAGCACTCCAACCCCGTGCTCCGCGAGCCAATACACAGAATGCAATTAAATAGTATGCATGGCTTAACAAAGGAGAAGCTCGGGTTATTTTATTTGCCAAAAATCGCTTTTAGTAGCATTATTACTATTATTTACTCAAAGTGTTACTATTGCTACCTAACTCCACACTACAATTGCCAAAATTGACTTAATCCACCGAAAATGCACTTTCTTTATTGACTGCTGTCTAAAACTCCAAACAGCAAGTGTCATCATTTATTTAATCCACCGATCATACTTTGTATCTTGAATTACTAATAATCCAATCCTGTCATTACTATTCATCAGCTCCTCACCTCTGAATTCTAATGATTCTCTAACATAATTACTTTCAAATCCACCGATATCATTCGTATTCAATCCTTTTCGTTATTGATTCAAAACCATAATCCAATAATCAATCTTATTTTCCAATATCTATCACTAGCTAATCCACAAATATACCTCCACCGAAAATTCAGTTTACCAAGATTATAATCCACTAATTGTTATGAATCCTCCAATCTTCTCAGGAATTCAATTCATCCCTCTAGTAATTGATCAACTCCTATTAATTCCCATTATCGCCAATATCTTCCAAGAATTTATATTAATCATTAGTGTAGTAATCCAGCAATTTACCTTTGCACTCCCTAATGCTCCAAAATCGATTCACTATTATATATCCACCAAGAATATCACTAATCAAGACTTATACTCCAATACTTGTATTATTTCTCCAAATTCCTGAAAATTCAATTAGATCATTTATCTAGCATATCTATTCAGCTGGTCCCCACTAATCCATTTCTCCCAGAACCCACACTATCATTTCCTATTCATGATCGACCTGAATCCACCAATACCTTTATGTGCATACTACAAACATCCATCTCCTTTACTCACGACCCTGTTTATTCCACCCATATTTTATTTTGTAAGAGTAGAAATGCCACTATTTGAAATACAATACATAAAATTTCATGAGACCTAGCAGCTTTGGAACAAAACATAATGTTCAAGGAATATTAACATGATTTTACATACATATTGTGGGACCCGGGAGTAGAAACTCCTGGACTCCCTGTGCATTACAGTACTAGTCCCAGATCAACGCTAGTACACACAGTTCAAACAGAAAAGATGATACATTGCCAACAACGCTTTATTATCATAATCGAGATTACAGACCTCGAAGCCTTTATTACAAATGAGGTTTTAAGACCTCACACCAAACAGAAAATTACAGCGGAAGCAAAAAGAAACTAAAGCAAGACCCATCAATACGCCACAGGCAATTGACTGGGGAAACGCAACCTAGAAGTCCGGAAAGCCTTCGACGAATCCATCCACGAAGTAGTCGTAGTCCACCTCTTGAGCTTTGATCTCCTCTGAGAGTTAATTTGAAATGTAGCACGTGAGTACATGAATGTACTCCGCAAGTCTTGGGAAAGATGCATAGATGCAAGGCTTCACAAAGGAAGGCTATATGGTTCTTTTGCATAAATCGGCATTTTATTTCAAATCTACATAATTACTTCAAAGGCCATTTGATAAACATCTTTGTTTTTCATAAATGAAATTAGATAAATAACTTAGTGAAGGTTAAACCACCAACACTAAAATCTCAGGCTATCTGCCAACTTTCAAGACTCAGGTTAAACCACCTGATCTGGTTCACCACCAGATTTAAATCACGAGAGTTACACCACTCCCGAGTTTGACAAACCATTTTATTTTAAAATCAAAATCAAACTTCTACCATGTGAATGCATTCCTTGCCCGCCCTTGACCGTGGGCACGGCTATTCGAATAGTTTTACTCTGCAGAGTTTGTACACTTTACCCACAAGAGATAAATTATCTTAATAGTCAACATGCTTCCTTTGGCATGAGACCCAGATAAAATATCACAAAGCCTTTCACCTACTCCAGTATAGCTAGATACCACCCGCTAAGGTTACACCACAACTCGAATCCACGAGTCGGAGCCCCCTCTTGCGCCGTATGAGTACAGTAAACCCTGTCCCTCACTATGAGTAACCAGTACACCCTGGCACTCAATACACCACTGGTGATATCTAAACTACACCTTTATAGGTTAGTTAGCTAGGTCGTACCCATATAGACTTGTGGTTGCACTGTTTTGCTCAGTTTGGACAAACACAAGCGTCGGTCCTTAAACGACCAGGGTGGTTCATTCACAATTCCAAAAATTCTCGTGCTAACTGCACCAGCCAAACCTTCCATCCACCCTTGTCAACTTTTCCCTTTAAAATTCATTTTTACTTTTAAATTAACAGTGGTAACATCCATTACCACTTTTCAAACAAATCATTTAACAATGGTAACATCCATTACCAATGTTCAAACAAATCATTCATCAAAACATTTAGCAAACATGCTACTCATTTGAGCATTATTACATTGATTTGCTACGCTAAGCATTTGCTAGTATTTAAAAATTCAACAGATGTAATACTAACTCATTATTGAGTCAAAGGGATATCCTAAGTTGACAATGGTACAAGGTAAACACTTTTCAATGGAAGGTATAACAAATTGGATATTTAACTAAATTTTCTAAATCAAATTATCACTTGATATAACATAAGCATGCAATAATTTAAAATAACTACCTAATCATTTTATAAATCATTTGAGCAAGTTGATCAAAGAAAACTTGCAAAACATAGGATCAAAATGATCAAAGGAGACTTGCCTTCTTGAATGCTATTTGGGTCTTCTTGCTGCGACTCGATGAATTCCTCGGTGACGTCGGTTTCTACGC
Source organism: Dendrocalamus latiflorus (assembly GCA_017311315.1). Lineage (NCBI taxonomy): Eukaryota > Viridiplantae > Streptophyta > Magnoliopsida > Poales > Poaceae > Dendrocalamus > Dendrocalamus latiflorus. Next base: position 11,799,801 of record CM029629.1, on the reverse strand, counting down.
GCGAAACAACAAAATAACCAAATAAATAAATACAAATAAAATCACAAAAATATAAAATATATACTGCAACATAGATTATGATTTTATACAAATTTAGAAATTTGAATCACTGGATTCGGAGATCGGACGAGGGAGAACGAGCGATTGGAAGTTTGATCGGTTTGGAAATTCCAGAAAATGCAAAACGAGGGAATATTCTCTGGAATCTTATTTTGGCTGATTTTTGGGGTATTTTGGAGTGTATGACATGTGGGGCCCGGTTGTCATTGGGTGTAGAATTTTATTTTATTATTGCATGACGAGTGGGTCCCGCTTGTCATTGAATAGAGGTGAACAAAAATTTGGATATGGCCAAACCAAAATTTGCTTTGTTCTGGACTTGAACCCAAAACCTCAAGCATGCATGCCTTAACTTGTCTCCCCTAGCCAAGTGGGCATGTGCTCTTTCTTGACAAAGAAGCAACAACAAATCAATTAAACAAGGTGAACATGGTTGAAGAAGGAATCATGTACGTACGCGGGGGCGCGCGCGGCCGGCAACCTCGCCGGCGACCGGCGGCCGGAGGCGGGGCGGCGAGTGGCGGCGGGGGTAGAGGAGGTGGCGGCGCACCTACCGGTGGCGAAGGGGAGGCCCGGGGCGGTCGGCGGCAGCGGCAAATGGAGGCGGAGGCGAGGTGCTGCGGGGTGGCCGGCGGGAGATGGCCGGGCGGCGGCGCACGGTGGTGGCGCACGGCGGCGGGGTGGCGGCCGAAAGAGAGGGAGTGGGAGCCGGCCGAAATGGAGGAGGAAAGGGGAAGAATGGTGAGGGAAGGCCAATTTATAGAAAGAGAAGGGAGGGGAAGAGATTTCGGTTTTGAGAAGGTTAAAGGACGGGGAACGGCCGGGAGATTGATGAGGGTGATTAGGGCGTCCGTTTCCACGCTTTAATCGGGAGTTACGAGGGAGAAACGGGCTTCAATTAAAAGCTCCATTCGGCTCTAATGGTGGAGGAGAGAGAGGGTGGGAGGAGGAAGAAGAAGAGGTTGAAGAAACATATGACATGTGGGGTCCATGTGTAATAGAGAGGGAGAAGAAGTGAAGGGGTACGGGCCGTCGGATTTGCGACACGTGGCAAGTGGATATGTTATGGCTCTTGGATTTTATGAAGGGGTAAGTTATCATGTGTGGCTAGGATTAAAACGTGGAGAGAGATTGATTTAATCTGAGAGCGACACGTGGCGGGCTAGGAATAATTTGATTTTTATTTTCGGAATAAATTTCAGAAAATACTAGAAACTTTATAAACGCTTGGAAAAATAATATTTAAAGTCTAAAAATTCCAGAAAAATCATAAAATATTCCTGAAAGCATTTTAGACTTTAATAAAAATATTTTTAATCTCAGATTTGTACTTTAATAATTTATAAAATACTTTTTAACTTTGAAAATTGATTTTAAATTTCAGAAAATTCTCAAATAATATTTAAAAATTTAGGAGAGGCTAGGAAAAGTATAATTTTCCCTTTTTGGCTTTAATAAAATATTTAAAATGCATTTTCTTGCTTTACATTTTGAAATAAAATCCAGACAATCAAATAAAAGCCAAGTAAAATCCAATTACTTTAAAATAATTAATTTGAATTTAAATTTTTCCATAAAGCCAAATTTTGGGATGTTACAAACCTACCCCCCTTAGAAAGAATCTCGACCCCGAGATTCGGAAAGACTGGGAAGTAGATCAGGGAACTCTGCTCGAAGATTCTCTTCACGCTCCTAGGTTGCTTCCGATTCTGAATGATTATTCCACTGCACCTTGCAAAATTTGATAGTCTTGTTTCTTGTACAGCGTTTTGCCTCTTCTAAAATTTTGACAGGAAACTCTGGATACGTCAAGTCTTCTTTTAAATCCACCTCTTCTAAAGGTATTAACTCCTCTGGTACTCTTAAGCACTTCTTCAACTGTGATACATGAAATACATCATGTACATCTGACAACTGAGGAGGAAGCTCTAACTGATATGCAACTTCACCTATTCTGGCTATAACTAGAAATGGTCCGATATACCTTGGAGCAAGCTTTCCACTGACCTTGAAACGTCGCATCCCTTTTAAAGGTGACACCTTCAAATACACATGATCCCTTGGTGCGAATTCCAACATTCTGCGACGATTATCTGCATAACTCTTTTGTCTGGTCTGTGCTATTTTCAATCGGTCTCGTATTAATCGAACTTGCTCTTCGGCTAGCTTCAAGACATCGGGTCCGAATACTTGACTTTCTCCAGTCTCTGACCAATATAATGGCGTTCTGCATTTCCTGCCATACAAGGCTTCAAACGGAGACATCTTCAGACTAGACTGATAACTGTTATTATAGGAAAATTCCGCGTAGGGTAAACTTTGATCCCAACTAGCTTTATTGGCTAAAGCACACGCTCTTAGCATATCTTCCAATATCTGATTCACTCATTCAGTCTGGCCATCTGTTTGAGGATGATAAGCAGTACTAAAATTTAAATTGGTGCCCAAAACTTCATGAAGTTTCTGCCAAAATCTTGAGGTAAATTGTGTTCCTCTATCCGATACGATCTTCTTTGGAACTCCATGCAGACATACAATTCTTGACATATAGAGCTCTGCCAATCTATCTCCTGAATAGGTAGTCTTTACAGGTATGAAATGTGCAACCTTTGTTAAGCGATCCACTATAACCCAAATTGAATCATACCCTGACTTGGTTCTTGGTAGTCCTGTTATGAAATCCATTCCGATTTCCTCCCATTTCCATTCAGGTATCTGCAGAGGTTGCAAAAGACCGGCAGGTCGTTGGTGCTCTGCTTTAACCCTTTGACATATATCACACAAAGCTACATATTCTGCAATTTCTCGTTTCATGCTGGTCCACCAATAACTTTCTCTTAGATCTTGATACATCTTTGTACTTCCGGGATGAATGGAATATCCTGATTCATGTGCTTCCTTTAGAATTAAATCTTTTATTTCCTTTCTCTCCGGTACTAAAATCCTTTTTCCAAACCAAAGAATTCCTTCTTCATCTTCTGAGAATCCAGGTGCTTTGCCTTTCTTCATGTTATCCTTTATTTCTTTAACATACTCATCTTCTTTCTGAGCTGCCTTAATCTGATCTTCTAAAGTGGGTTGGACCTTTAATGTAGACAGAATTCCTTCATTTATCACTCCCAAATTGAGACGCTGAAATTCTTCACGAAGAGTTGACTGACTGTCTTGAATCAACATATTGCTAACATGGATCTTCCGACTCAAAGCATCGGCCACTACATTAGCCTTTCCGGGATGATAGTGTATTCCCACATCATAATCCTTTATTAGTTCGAGCCATCTTCTTTGTCTCAGATTAAGATCAGGTTGAGTGAATATATACTTTAAACTTTTATGATCCGTATATATCTCACACCGATTACTAATTAGATAATGCCTCCACAACTTCAGAGCATGCACTACAGCAGCTAGCTCTAAATCATGAGTGGGGTAATTCTCCTCATGTGGCCTTAACTGCCTTGACGCATAAGCAACAACCTTTCCCTCTTGCATTAGTACACTTCCAAGACCTTGTTTTGATGCGTCACAATAAACTTCAAAATCTTTTCTAATATCCGGTAACCGCAGAACTGGTGCTGAAGTTAACCTCTTCTTTAACTCTTGAAAACTATCCTCACAGGATTTACTCCATTCAAATTTCTTCTCTTTCTTTAACAGCTGGGTTAAAGGTCTGGAAATCTTGGAAAAGCCTTCAATGAATCGACGATAGTAACCAGCTAAACCCAGAAAACTTCTGATCTCGATTACTGTCTTGGGTGGAGTCCAATTTAATACATCCTTAACTTTTCCAGGATCTACAGATACTCCTTCTGCTGAAATTACGTGTCCCAAAAACTCAATTTCCTTTAACCAAAACGCACACTTGCTAAACTTGGCATATAACTGGTGTTCACGGAGTCTTTGCAATACTATCCTTAGATGATCCTCATGTTCTTTATCGTTTCTCGAATAGATAAGAATGTCATCTATAAAGACAACAACAAACTTATCTAAATAATCCATAAATACTTTATTCATCAAATTCATGAAGTATGCCGGGGCATTTGTCAGACCGAAAGACATCACCGTATACTCATATAGTCCATATCTTGTGGAGAAGGCTGTCTTTGGTATATCTTCTGGTCTAATCTTCAACTGATGATATCCTGACCGAAGATCAATCTTGGAGAAGACACTTGATCCTTTGAGTTGATCGAACAAATCGTCGATCCGGGGTAGGGGATACTTATTCTTTATAGTTACTTCATTTAAAGCTCTATAGTCCACGCACATACGCTGACTACCATCCTTCTTGTTTACCAAAAGCACTGGGGCTCCCCAAGGTGAAGAACTTGGTCTAATGAAGCTTTTCTCTTGTAATTCTTGAATCTGCCTCTTGACTTCAGCTAAACCATCAGCTGACATCCGATAAGGTCTTTTTGATATTGGGGCTGTACCAGGTACCAGATTTATAACAAATTCAATCTCTCGATCTGGTAGCAATCCTGGCAAATCCTCAGGGAAAACATCAGGGTATTCGCAAGCTACCGACACATCCTCCAACTTTTTCCCTTTTAAGTTGGTTAACATAATGTTCTTCTTTGAGCGCATAACTGCCTCATGTCTTATCTGAATTCCGTCAGAATTGGTAAGACTAATGGCACGATTGGCACAATCTATCTGTCCTTTATACTTGATCAACCAATCCATACCAAGTATTATATCTATGCCATCGGAGTCTATTATAATAAGGTTCGCTAGGAACTTTACTCCATTTATAATTATGGTTGCACTATTGTACTTTGTGGAACTTTATGGTCATGCTTCTTGCGTGGCGTTCAGCTTCCTTCATGATTCTATCTTGTTGTTCAATGCTCTGAGGTATTCCTTTAACTGAGAAATATGGAAGACAACAACAAATCGGATTGGTACATCTTTAGTCGCCTGCAAGCTTTGGGTTAACTTCAATTGCCCTTATCATATCGATTAATTCAGTATTCCACCAAAAGGGCTTAACTTCTAGTGTTCATCCGACAAAAGACATAATTATTTCAACTTTTCAAAGGTGCTTCATTGCAAAATCATATACCACCAATGCACCTCGTTGATTTCACATTGATTTCCACACATAATCCCATAAAATTTTATTGTCTATACTAATTCAAATTTGACGGCAAACCATAGAGTTCTTCTAATAAGAATCCAATGATGTTGTAATCTGTGATTTTCACCAATACTTTATGATCCTTGTCTAATCCAATAGATTCATAACTCCCATCAGATAACATAAAATTAATCCCACCTTTTAGTAATCATCAATCAATTTTGAGATCAACCAATCAATAATTCAATATCTGGTAATCCACCAACATCAGTCTATTCATAATCATCATTTTCATTCCACCAAATTTGAATGAATCGAAGTATCTCAATTAGTTCTAATCTATCTCCCATAATTAATTTAAATCCTCCAGCTTAACCATTTGAACATCATTAAATGATTTAGTCAATTCATAAATTAAAATCCAATTATCTAACAATGATATGATAAATCCACAAATTTCAAATCAACATATCAGAACCCACTTTTCGATGATAAGATTAATCCACCAAAATCAACTTCTCGAAAATCATCATTTTGGTTCCACCAAAATTGAGTGAATCTGAGTACCACAATTAATTCTTATCGAACAATCTATATTCCATATTTGACTTAAATCCACCAAACTTAAGCCTTCGATCATCCTTAAATGATATATTCAATCTCATAAATTAAAATCCAGTTATCTTTCAACGATCTGATAAATCCACGAGTTTCAAATCAATATCCCCTTTGCAATGACAAGAGTAATCCACCAGATATCTAAGTGTATTATCTTCCAGAATTGCACTGGTATCCACTCATCATCAATAGGTCCACCAAACTATGATAATCAATTAATTCAACAAAATTTATCCGCTCTTCATGATTCAACCAAATCAGACAAAATTGATGTCATAAATTGTTTATGATAATCCAATCTTTTAATTTCCACTTTTACTATATCAAATTCTTAATATTAATTCTCCAATGATCACAAATAAATCCTTCAACTAAAATCTTGTTTTACATCCAATTACTCCTTTCAATCCAAGATAATAAATCCAAGGCACCAAGTTTGGATACTTCTCATGATCTAATTAGTTCCACCAAGTTCAATAATGTGATTATTTCCAAAATCTATTCAATCCATAAATATTGTAGTCTTGAGATTTATTCATAATCAATTTGTATCCACAAATATACCTTTATTACTTTCGAATCACCCAAATATTATCCAATCTTGTCAATTCTAACTCCAAATATATCACACTAGCAACAATCCTCCAAATTACCTAACTTGACATCTAAGGATTAGGATGACTTTCCTGATAAGAGTACTTTCCGTAAATGTTGTGATCTTCCATATATTCTTGGTTCTCAAATATTTTCCAAGCTTGGACTACAATGGAAGAATTGGAACTTACACCATCTGAAGCAGTAACTAGGGTTAGCACAAGGTAAGAGGGAAGTAGCTTAGATAAGAGGTCGGGGAACAACTAAATAACATCCCAAACAAACACACAAGAGATAAGCAAACTCCAACCAGAAGAAACTTAGCTCAAAAACAAAAATAGTTTTTAAAGATGGCTGTACTACAAGTACACAAAGATTTAGTACAGTCCATCTAACACCAACAAGCAATATACATAAGCGTTCTAAAATCGTAGAGCTTTACTTGGGTACTATAAACAAAGGAACTACTCTTCAAATCTTCATGACGACACGGTCCTCTGGTTGCTTCTCAGACTTGATCTCTCTAACCCGTCTATAGAAATTATAAAGGAAAGTGGATACAATTATCATTCTTAAAAGTGAGTAAACAGATAGATAAGATAGAATATCCTGAAGAAGGTAAGGATAGAAAGAAGAGAAAAGATGAGAAAAGCACATTATTAAATTTTTATTTTATAAAATAAAAATTGAAGCTTTTCTAATAACGGCCATTCTAACTAGGTTACGCCCTACAGTCAAATTGGCTCTGATACCACTTCTGTGGGACCCGGGAGTAGAAACTCCTGGACTCCCTGTGCATTACAGTACTAGTCCCAGATCAACGCTAGTACACACAGTTCAAACAGAAAAGATGATACATTGCCAACAACGCTTTATTATCATAATCGAGATTACAGACCTCGAAGCCTTTATTACAAATGAGGTTTTAAGACCTCACACCAAACAGAAAATTACAGCGGAAGCAAAAAGAAACTAAAGCAAGACCCATCAATACGCCACAGGCAATTGACTGGGGAAACGCAACCTAGAAGTCCGGAAAGCCTTCGACGAATCCATCCACGAAGTAGTCGTAGTCCACCTCTTGAGCTTTGATCTCCTCTGAGAGTTAATTTGAAATGTAGCACGTGAGTACATGAATGTACTCCGCAAGTCTTGGGAAAGATGCATAGATGCAAGGCTTCACAAAGGAAGGCTATATGGTTCTTTTGCATAAATCGGCATTTTATTTCAAATCTACATAATTACTTCAAAGGCCATTTGATAAACATCTTTGTTTTTCATAAATGAAATTAGATAAATAACTTAGTGAAGGTTAAACCACCAACACTAAAATCTCAGGCTATCTGCCAACTTTCAAGACTCAGGTTAAACCACCTGATCTGGTTCACCACCAGATTTAAATCACGAGAGTTACACCACTCCCGAGTTTGACAAACCATTTTATTTTAAAATCAAAATCAAACTTCTACCATGTGAATGCATTCCTTGCCCGCCCTTGACCGTGGGCACGGCTATTCGAATAGTTTTACTCTGCAGAGTTTGTACACTTTACCCACAAGAGATAAATTATCTTAATAGTCAACATGCTTCCTTTGGCATGAGACCCAGATAAAATATCACAAAGCCTTTCACCTACTCCAGTATAGCTAGATACCACCCGCTAAGGTTACACCACAACTCGAATCCACGAGTCGGAGCCCCCTCTTGCGCCGTATGAGTACAGTAAACCCTGTCCCTCACTATGAGTAACCAGTACACCCTGGCACTCAATACACCACTGGTGATATCTAAACTACACCTTTATAGGTTAGTTAGCTAGGTCGTACCCATATAGACTTGTGGTTGCACTGTTTTGCTCAGTTTGGACAAACACAAGCGTCGGTCCTTAAACGACCAGGGTGGTTCATTCACAATTCCAAAAATTCTCGTGCTAACTGCACCAGCCAAACCTTCCATCCACCCTTGTCAACTTTTCCCTTTAAAATTCATTTTTACTTTTAAATTAACAGTGGTAACATCCATTACCACTTTTCAAACAAATCATTTAACAATGGTAACATCCATTACCAATGTTCAAACAAATCATTCATCAAAACATTTAGCAAACATGCTACTCATTTGAGCATTATTACATTGATTTGCTACGCTAAGCATTTGCTAGTATTTAAAAATTCAACAGATGTAATACTAACTCATTATTGAGTCAAAGGGATATCCTAAGTTGACAATGGTACAAGGTAAACACTTTTCAATGGAAGGTATAACAAATTGGATATTTAACTAAATTTTCTAAATCAAATTATCACTTGATATAACATAAGCATGCAATAATTTAAAATAACTACCTAATCATTTTATAAATCATTTGAGCAAGTTGATCAAAGAAAACTTGCAAAACATAGGATCAAAATGATCAAAGGAGACTTGCCTTCTTGAATGCTATTTGGGTCTTCTTGCTGCGACTCGATGAATTCCTCGGTGACGTCGGTTTCTACGCGCGAAACAACAAAATAACCAAATAAATAAATACAAATAAAATCACAAAAATATAAAATATATACTGCAACATAGATTATGATTTTATACAAATTTAGAAATTTGAATCACTGGATTCGGAGATCGGACGAGGGAGAACGAGCGATTGGAAGTTTGATCGGTTTGGAAATTCCAGAAAATGCAAAACGAGGGAATATTCTCTGGAATCTTATTTTGGCTGATTTTTGGGGTATTTTGGAGTGTATGACATGTGGGGCCCGGTTGTCATTGGGTGTAGAATTTTATTTTATTATTGCATGACGAGTGGGTCCCGCTTGTCATTGAATAGAGGTGAACAAAAATTTGGATATGGCCAAACCAAAATTTGCTTTGTTCTGGACTTGAACCCAAAACCTCAAGCATGCATGCCTTAACTTGTCTCCCCTAGCCAAGTGGGCATGTGCTCTTTCTTGACAAAGAAGCAACAACAAATCAATTAAACAAGGTGAACATGGTTGAAGAAGGAATCATGTACGTACGCGGGGGCGCGCGCGGCCGGCAACCTCGCCGGCGACCGGCGGCCGGAGGCGGGGCGGCGAGTGGCGGCGGGGGTAGAGGAGGTGGCGGCGCACCTACCGGTGGCGAAGGGGAGGCCCGGGGCGGTCGGCGGCAGCGGCAAATGGAGGCGGAGGCGAGGTGCTGCGGGGTGGCCGGCGGGAGATGGCCGGGCGGCGGCGCACGGTGGTGGCGCACGGCGGCGGGGTGGCGGCCGAAAGAGAGGGAGTGGGAGCCGGCCGAAATGGAGGAGGAAAGGGGAAGAATGGTGAGGGAAGGCCAATTTATAGAAAGAGAAGGGAGGGGAAGAGATTTCGGTTTTGAGAAGGTTAAAGGACGGGGAACGGCCGGGAGATTGATGAGGGTGATTAGGGCGTCCGTTTCCACGCTTTAATCGGGAGTTACGAGGGAGAAACGGGCTTCAATTAAAAGCTCCATTCGGCTCTAATGGTGGAGGAGAGAGAGGGTGGGAGGAGGAAGAAGAAGAGGTTGAAGAAACATATGACATGTGGGGTCCATGTGTAATAGAGAGGGAGAAGAAGTGAAGGGGTACGGGCCGTCGGATTTGCGACACGTGGCAAGTGGATATGTTATGGCTCTTGGATTTTATGAAGGGGTAAGTTATCATGTGTGGCTAGGATTAAAACGTGGAGAGAGATTGATTTAATCTGAGAGCGACACGTGGCGGGCTAGGAATAATTTGATTTTTATTTTCGGAATAAATTTCAGAAAATACTAGAAACTTTATAAACGCTTGGAAAAATAATATTTAAAGTCTAAAAATTCCAGAAAAATCATAAAATATTCCTGAAAGCATTTTAGACTTTAATAAAAATATTTTTAATCTCAGATTTGTACTTTAATAATTTATAAAATACTTTTTAACTTTGAAAATTGATTTTAAATTTCAGAAAATTCTCAAATAATATTTAAAAATTTAGGAGAGGCTAGGAAAAGTATAATTTTCCCTTTTTGGCTTTAATAAAATATTTAAAATGCATTTTCTTGCTTTACATTTTGAAATAAAATCCAGACAATCAAATAAAAGCCAAGTAAAATCCAATTACTTTAAAATAATTAATTTGAATTTAAATTTTTCCATAAAGCCAAATTTTGGGATGTTACAAACCTACCCCCCTTAGAAAGAATCTCGACCCCGAGATTCGGAAAGACTGGGAAGTAGATCAGGGAACTCTGCTCGAAGATTCTCTTCACGCTCCTAGGTTGCTTCCGATTCTGAATGATTATTCCACTGCACCTTGCAAAATTTGATAGTCTTGTTTCTTGTACAGCGTTTTGCCTCTTCTAAAATTTTGACAGGAAACTCTGGATACGTCAAGTCTTCTTTTAAATCCACCTCTTCTAAAGGTATTAACTCCTCTGGTACTCTTAAGCACTTCTTCAACTGTGATACATGAAATACATCATGTACATCTGACAACTGAGGAGGAAGCTCTAACTGATATGCAACTTCACCTATTCTGGCTATAACTAGAAATGGTCCGATATACCTTGGAGCAAGCTTTCCACTGACCTTGAAACGTCGCATCCCTTTTAAAGGTGACACCTTCAAATACACATGATCCCTTGGTGCGAATTCCAACATTCTGCGACGATTATCTGCATAACTCTTTTGTCTGGTCTGTGCTATTTTCAATCGGTCTCGTATTAATCGAACTTGCTCTTCGGCTAGCTTCAAGACATCGGGTCCGAATACTTGACTTTCTCCAGTCTCTGACCAATATAATGGCGTTCTGCATTTCCTGCCATACAAGGCTTCAAACGGAGACATCTTCAGACTAGACTGATAACTGTTATTATAGGAAAATTCCGCGTAGGGTAAACTTTGATCCCAACTAGCTTTATTGGCTAAAGCACACGCTCTTAGCATATCTTCCAATATCTGATTCACTCATTCAGTCTGGCCATCTGTTTGAGGATGATAAGCAGTACTAAAATTTAAATTGGTGCCCAAAACTTCATGAAGTTTCTGCCAAAATCTTGAGGTAAATTGCGTTCCTCTATCCGATACGATCTTCTTTGGAACTCCATGCAGACATACAATTCTTGACATATAGAGCTCTGCCAATCTATCTCCTGAATAGGTAGTCTTTACAGGTATGAAATGTGCAACCTTTGTTAAGCGATCCACTATAACCCAAATTGAATCATACCCTGACTTGGTTCTTGGTAGTCCTGTTATGAAATCCATTCCGATTTCCTCCCATTTCCATTCAGGTATCTGCAGAGGTTGCAAAAGACCGGCAGGTCGTTGGTGCTCTGCTTTAACCCTTTGACATATATCACACAAAGCTACATATTCTGCAATTTCTCGTTTCATGCTGGTCCACCAATAACTTTCTCTTAGATCTTGATACATCTTTGTACTTCCGGGATGAATGGAATATCCTGATTCATGTGCTTCCTTTAGAATTAAATCTTTTATTTCCTTTCTCTCCGGTACTAAAATCCTTTTTCCAAACCAAAGAATTCCTTCTTCATCTTCTGAGAATCCAGGTGCTTTGCCTTTCTTCATGTTATCCTTTATTTCTTTAACATACTCATCTTCTTTCTGAGCTGCCTTAATCTGATCTTCTAAAGTGGGTTGGACCTTTAATGTAGACAGAATTCCTTCATTTATCACTCCCAAATTGAGACGCTGAAATTCTTCACGAAGAGTTGACTGACTGTCTTGAATCAACATATTGCTAACATGGATCTTCCGACTCAAAGCATCGGCCACTACATTAGCCTTTCCGGGATGATAGTGTATTCCCACATCATAATCCTTTATTAGTTCGAGCCATCTTCTTTGTCTCAGATTAAGATCAGGTTGAGTGAATATATACTTTAAACTTTTATGATCCGTATATATCTCACACCGATTACTAATTAGATAATGCCTCCACAACTTCAGAGCATGCACTACAGCAGCTAGCTCTAAATCATGAGTGGGGTAATTCTCCTCATGTGGCCTTAACTGCCTTGACGCATAAGCAACAACCTTTCCCTCTTGCATTAGTACACTTCCAAGACCTCAAGCATGCATGCCTTAACTTGTCTCCCCTAGCCAAGTGGGCATGTGCTCTTTCTTGACAAAGAAGCAACAACAAATCAATTAAACAAGGTGAACATGGTTGAAGAAGGAATCATGTACGTACGCGGGGGCGCGCGCGGCCGGCAACCTCGCCGGCGACCGGCGGCCGGAGGCGGGGCGGCGAGTGGCGGCGGGGGTAGAGGAGGTGGCGGCGCACCTACCGGTGGCGAAGGGGAGGCCCGGGGCGGTCGGCGGCAGCGGCAAATGGAGGCGGAGGCGAGGTGCTGCGGGGTGGCCGGCGGGAGATGGCCGGGCGGCGGCGCACGGTGGTGGCGCACGGCGGCGGGGTGGCGGCCGAAAGAGAGGGAGTGGGAGCCGGCCGAAATGGAGGAGGAAAGGGGAAGAATGGTGAGGGAAGGCCAATTTATAGAAAGAGAAGGGAGGGGAAGAGATTTCGGTTTTGAGAAGGTTAAAGGACGGGGAACGGCCGGGAGATTGATGAGGGTGATTAGGGCGTCCGTTTCCACGCTTTAATCGGGAGTTACGAGGGAGAAACGGGCTTCAATTAAAAGCTCCATTCGGCTCTAATGGTGGAGGAGAGAGAGGGTGGGAGGAGGAAGAAGAAGAGGTTGAAGAAACATATGACATGTGGGGTCCATGTGTAATAGAGAGGGAGAAGAAGTGAAGGGGTACGGGCCGTCGGATTTGCGACACGTGGCAAGTGGATATGTTATGGCTCTTGGATTTTATGAAGGGGTAAGTTATCATGTGTGGCTAGGATTAAAACGTGGAGAGAGATTGATTTAATCTGAGAGCGACACGTGGCGGGCTAGGAATAATTTGATTTTTATTTTCGGAATAAATTTCAGAAAATACTAGAAACTTTATAAACGCTTGGAAAAATAATATTTAAAGTCTAAAAATTCCAGAAAAATCATAAAATATTCCTGAAAGCATTTTAGACTTTAATAAAAATATTTTTAATCTCAGATTTGTACTTTAATAATTTATAAAATACTTTTTAACTTTGAAAATTGATTTTAAATTTCAGAAAATTCTCAAATAATATTTAAAAATTTAGGAGAGGCTAGGAAAAGTATAATTTTCCCTTTTTGGCTTTAATAAAATATTTAAAATGCATTTTCTTGCTTTACATTTTGAAATAAAATCCAGACAATCAAATAAAAGCCAAGTAAAATCCAATTACTTTAAAATAATTAATTTGAATTTAAATTTTTCCATAAAGCCAAATTTTGGGATGTTACACATATGGCATCACACCATATGCCTAATATCACCATAATTTTTCCATACATATGGCATCACACCGTATAACATCTTTTAGCGTTATAGCCGCTTAATTTACCACTGGGATGACACCCAGGACAACTCAAATCAGGGCTTTCCGCTGCCCTCCACTTTTCCATTCCCACCCACAAAGTTTTTGAAATAGAACTATATCTAGTTAAGTTCCGATGTCCGCCCTTGACCGTGGGCACGGCTATTCGAATAGTTTTGACTCTGCAGAGTTTGCACACTTTACCCACAAGAGACAGTTTACTCGTTGCCCCGCACAATTCCTTAGTCATGCGGTTGAGCGAACCATCACAGTAACCGTTCAAAGTACCTCGCCCCTTCCATCATCTCACCCTATGGGCCGTTCCCACTTGCGGTGGGTCCCATACGTTGTGCGGGATGTTCTCCTTCTGAACGCCTAGCAGCTGGCTACCCACACTGCTAGCACGCCACAGCAGAACCTCACCCTCCGCGGATGTCCCATTCAAGCCCGCCACACAGACAGCCGCTTGCACTACCTCACCCCTCCACCGATGATGATGACTTTCAGGGTCCGGTAAATCTACTAGGCCAAGTTGTACTTTACAGACTTGTGGTTGTACTTGTTTTACACAGGAGGTCATGACAAGATTCAGTCCTTAGGGTTATCTGGGCGGTTCTACCACAAACCACACTCTCGTGCACACCTGCACCATACCCCCGAACCATCCGCCCAGATAAATAAGCAATTCGAAGTTTTTGGGAATATAAAATAGCCATATCCAACATACACCAGTCATTACCACCATGACTGCCCAACCAATTTTTCTCAGGATTAAAAGTGATGCTTGGGCGCTCTCGCGCCCATGAGTATCTAAACAATACTAAGCATGGCATATATTTAGAGACTTATTTCCGAAAGGTTACTATTATAATTTTGCTAGGGCGACAAGGTTCACACATTCAAATATTCTAAAGGAGGTGTAACATTATTCAAGGTAAACAATAGGCATGTAACTAGAATCTTAAATTAACATGTATTTGCATATAACATAACAGCATGCAATTTGATAATTTAAACCAAAATAATTTGCAGAAAATGTAGGTTCAACATGATCAAAGTATTGACTCGCCTGGCGCGGTTTACCGCAGTCTTGAGCTCACACCAAGCGTTCTTGTTTGATGGTCTTGAGCTTTTGGTCTCTATCTTTACTTCGATCTTGATCTCGCTTGACCCATTGAATCTTCGCGGCTTCCAATTTCTAATTACGCGATAAACGACTAAATCCAAATAAAAGCAAATAACTCAAAAGATCCAAATAAATCCGAATAAATTCAATTTAGTCTTATTATGGGTTACTGGGTGGTTTGGGTGATTTAAGGCAGGGTCGATGGGGTGCGGAGTGTTAACAGAGTCAATCGGGGTTGGCGCAAAGTGACTAAATGGTCAAGGAAGATTTACCGAGACAAGTGCTAAGAAAAGTTCATGATACTAGAATATTCACAGGAATATTCTGCTTCAAATTTGAGGATGGCCATGTATAGCTGACTTTAGAATATCATGGACCGATCCTTTTATTCCATAACTTCTTTTATCATTTTTATATTTATTTAGGAAGTTCCATGAGCCAGTTTAGGCCTAGGTGCTGATATATATAATATTAGCTTGCTAGTCCTTTGGCACGAGCTGGCACATCGTAAGAGCATTAACCCAATCCTAGGGTTCATACATTGTCTTTAATATAACTTGCATTCAGAGCTAATGGTTAGTCGATAGGTTGACAATTTTTTTCAGCATTACATTCCCTAGTGTTATATTTACTACAGTCTGTTATACAAGCCACGTACTTATAGTTTTAAATAACACCTCAGTTTATTTAAGGTTTGTTAGTGAAAGTATTCTTATGACTTCTCAAGAATATAGGTACGACAGTCATACTTTGGAAGGTTAATTGTGTATCACTTAATTATATACTGCTTTTGGTTGCGCAATTAGTTTATACAATATATTCTAGAGTCATTTTATGTGTAATGCTAATCTAACACCAACTGTCATTATTAATGAAATCTAATATTAAAACTTTATTTCCAATTTAAGTTTATTTACCTAGGCAAGGTGTATCATACAGGGTCACATTTTTAGATTGCTACTTTAATTAAACCCACTACCGAGATTTATTTCATGATAGCAGGTTAAATGGTAATGCATATATTCTAATTATAATTAAAGGGATTTTTATTAAACTTGAACCTTTAACCAAGCCACTTTTCTTTATTAATGCCTGTAATTATTAATTAGATTTAAATAAACTACTAACGGCACACTAATTGTTCATTAAGATAACTAATCTAAATTTTTAGTTTTACATGAACTCTTTTATATCTTGATTAATTTTTGTACCTTTTATATATATTTATTTCATATTTTTATAGGTGTTTTTCTAGCTACTATCGGCTTACAACAGAGCAACAAAAATAAAAAGAACTAACTCTACGCGCTTGCGGGACAGAGGAGTCGACCCCAGGTCGGCAAGGTGAAAGCATGCGCCACTAACCAGTCGGCCGATCGTTGTTTCGCGTCTAACTGGTGGGAACTATTGTTGAAGAAGCAAGTGGGTGTTTGGGGGTTAAAACAGAGGAGCCGGCTAGCCAGAAACAGAGGAGGCGGGGCGCACGGCTGTCGGCGAGGGCTCCGGCGAGAGAGTCGGAGGGCTGGGCAGACCGGCAAAATGGGACGTCACGGATGCGGAGAAGCTGGTGGGAAGGTGGCGCGGCCCGAAACGGTGACGAGGCGGGAGGGCGACGGTGCGGGGCGGCCGGCGGTGAGGTAGAGAGGGGACGGCGGCGCCGGAGTGGAGGAAGGGAGCAAGTGCTGGGTGCTTGAGCAGGAGGGAGAAGAAGGAAAGCGTACCGCACCAACGGCCGAGCCGAAGAGGGCCCACGGCGTGCCGGCGGCGTGAAGCGGTGTGGGGCGGCGGTAGCGCATGGTGCCGGCGGTCTACAGGCGGCGGTGACCCCGGCCAACGATGGGGTGATGTTGCTGAACCCTGTGGTTGCCCTAGCCAGAGGGAATCGACCCACGGTGGTCGCAATTGGCCGAATTGCGTTCGCCGGAGCTAGGGAAGAAAAGGGATGGCCAGCGTACGGTGGAGCTCCAGAGACCAATTCCCGACGGTGGAAGGAAGAGGAGGAGTGGGCGAGATGATTGGGGGCGTTCGTAGCCTCTTATACCAGCTGGGCTAACCGTGCGGTGGGGAAATGTCTGGGCGGCGGGAGGAGGAGCCGCTGGGCAAAGACCGGGCACGCGGCTCGGGAGGAGAGGGCGTGGGGCTCGGCGCGGAGCTCGAGGACGGGACAGGGGCGAGATGACCCAACGCTGGCGCGGGTGCAAGGACGGAGGGAGCCGGCGCGCATCGCGGAGGGCGACGTGGGATCACGGCAGCCACGCAAGGAAGAAGGAAAAAAAGAACAGGCTGCGGGGGAAGAAAGAAAGGGGAGGCGCTGCGCGGTGGGACTCAGCGGGCAGAGAGGGAGGGCACTGGGTGGAGGCGAGCCCGCTGGCCAGAGGAAACGGTCAGGAGGGGAGCCAGCGTCCGGCCACGCGGCGGCGGGAGAAGAGGCGCGGGCGGGGGCGGGGGCGTGGGGCCTGCATGGCAGGGGAGATGGCGCGGGTGGAGGCGGCTGGGCCGCGTGAGGGAGAGTGGCGGGAAGAGAGGTTGGGCCGGATTGATGGCTGGCCCAAACTCCTTTCTTCTTCTTCTTTTTTATATATATTTGCATATGTACACATATATACAGATATATATGTACATGTTTATATATTTTTATTCATTTTTTATACTATTATTTTCAAAATGGAATTGTTAAATTTTAACTCAAGTTTCTCCCTCCTTACACTGGATCATCTTTTCAGATTCTTATTTGAAATTTAATCTCCTTACACTGGATCATCTTTTCAGATTCTTATTTGAAATTTAATCTTCCTATTATTTGCACATTTCCTTTTGGGGTCCTACTAATGTTTGTCTTTATCTTTTATGAATTTCTTAAAAAAAATTGGAAGCTCAACCAAATTCAGGGAAACACCATAAAATCCAAATTCCAATAGAATCTAATGCAAAAATAATTCAAGAAATTCGTATTTTCAAATTCAGATTTTTCAGGATGTTACAGTCATGAACTCTCAGCTGCATACCTAAGGTAGTGTGTTAATCGTATAGCAAAATGAGAGGATATGTCTTGTGGGTAAAGTTGTATATCTCTGTAGAGTAAAAACCTATCCTGGCTAACAGTGTCCACGGTCATAGACATGCTAAGTATTCTTTTATGAAAAATGTGAAAACTTTTAAAGATGGTTCGGTTGGGATATTTGTAGTTAGGTTAGTGCTAGGTTGGTGGCAACACTAACGATATTATTTTAATTAAAATATTGTTTCTACTTATTATATTAAATTCAGCTTTTGTAATTACTTTATAGTATTTACTTCAATCCTACTTTTCCCACAAGCAACCTTATTATGTCTTTCTTTGACAATATCCATGCATGCATCATATCTGTTAATTCTCCTAGTGTAACTTATGGAGTACTTTATGTGCTCACCTTGCTTAAATCTATTGCCAAAGGATGACTTCATCGACTACGATGAGGATTGCAACGAATAGGTCACGTCTTACAGTCATTCGCCTATGGGCAGGCAGGATGGGCTGCTACTTTATTTATCTTCCGCTGTTTTACCTTTAATTTTGGCTTATATGCCGTGATGATGTAATCTTGGCCACAAGGCTTGTTGTAGGACCGAAATGGCGACAGAGGGGGGTGAATGTCGATCTCTAAAAATCGCCCCCAAAGAGTATCTTCTCCTCCAATGGCTATGGAAGCTATGAAGGTAGAAAATAAGCAAACAGGATTTTCAGGCTGGAACTTTGAGACTTCGGATTTTTGGCCAAAAAGAAGGTTTGCTCTCAATCTTTTTTATCCAAGGCCTTACTACAACATACTAAATAGTAAGGGGACCTTGGGAAACAAGAGAATCACCTCCCGTTTCGCCCCTCCTGCACCTTCCGGGAAGCTTCTGCGCTCCTTGTCTCGCACGCCTCGCAACCACCTCGAGTCCACGTCGTCTTCGACACATCTCGACCGTTCTGACCTCAGCGCCACCTGCGCCTAGTCTGGTCCACCGTGTCTCACCACGACTCCACTCGACGTCCTGCAGTCACACAGACAAGAAAACACGTCAAATAGCACCGCTCGATACATGAAAGCGTAAGATAGCATAAACACATCATGCTTACCCATGATGAAGTCCAAACCTGTCGAAACATTAGAATATGCATCCTAATCCATACGACCAAGTTCGACCAAGTCCGACCGAGCCCGTCGCACCATGCAACGACTCGACTCCGAACCACTTAAACCAAACTCGACTCTCATAAACTGATGTCAATTACTCATCATACACATGGGATCACGACCACATGGTCTCTCACTTGTACTCATTTAATTAATAAAGTTTATTATTATGTGTGATATGTATCCCTGTTAACCCTGTGTGCACTAGCTGTTCCTGAACTAGTGCGATTTACATAGAGGATTCTGAAGTTGTTGTTTCGTGATCTGACATGATGGTTCTCAAGTTGATAGTCTGCTCCTCAGGTTCATTCATTTCCTCATCAGACTCCTCACAGACCTCGTGAAAAGAGCTCTATTCACTTTCAATTTCTAACTCTATTTCTGGAATTGGAGCCTTTCCTCTTGTTTCTCTGGTCCTTTGTGCTAACTCTACCTCTAGATTAGTCGTAGAGTGTTGAGGAGAAACTTGAGTGGTCACCGATTGAGGGAGAGCAGGTATTTGGTATGAAGAGCCTGCTCAGAATGCAGGAGACCCATAGTGCTTGATGATAGTGTCCTTTGTCCGAGGCATGTTCAGATAGAGATGAAGGGATAATTAGAACAAAGAGAATTGGTTTAGAGCTAAATGAGATGAAGTGATTTGGTTTTTCAGCAAAATTAGTAGTGCTGCAGTGTACAAGGTGGTAGTACTGGATTATGATCGTACCGCCAAGCATTTTCTGGTTTACCATTTTACGGCAATACTGCCATGTAATGGTCGAGATGATCATATTGCGATAGTACCATAGACGTCGAGTGGTAGTACTGCTTTTGCTGAACTGAATCTAGGGCAAACCACATTTAATCTAACTAGCAATTTTTATGGATTGAATCCATGGAAGTTATGTATAAACATCATATAATGCTAGTTTTATCATTTTGCCCAAAAGAATCTCACTAAATCATCTACATTTTCCAAAACATAATTTGGGGAAACCTAGGGCTTAGGACAAGGCAATGTATGGATTAAAAGGACATTTTTTACCTTAATTCGGAGGAGGAATGCCCTTAGGTGATGTTGATTCCAAAGATCTTGAAGGCAAAAGGTTGATCGGGTGGAATCTCAAAAGGGGACTTCGTAGAAGAGGGAAAGGAAGAACCAAGGGGGGTGTACAGCTTGAGGAAATGCAAAGAAACCGCTAGCGTAGAGAGAGAGAGGAGAGGATAAGGTAGAGGGGCAGTTAATGCGTCCACCAACTGATGTGGTAGTACTGCCTTGCGGTAGTAATGTTGAATCAACACGGTATTACCACACAACGGTAGTACCGCAGCTTCAATGTCAGTAGTACTGATTTTCCTAAATCTACAGGGATGGATTTCAGAAATTTTGGAAAATATGCAAATGATCCTTAATTTTTCACTCAAATAAGTATCGTTCAGTATCATTATGCATTAAGCAAGCCAAGAGATATCCAAAACATAGTTTTCATGAACATAGAGGTTTTTGGGAAAGAATTGAAAATAATTTGAAAATATTGTTGTCCAAAGCTCCAATAACACCAAATGAGAGCAAAAGGCATGAGGCATGAGTTCAAGCAACATTTTAATAGTCTATGACATTTCTTATTCCTCATTTTGCAAATGTGGTTTTCATCTAATGGTTTCGTGAAAATATTCGTTAATTGGTCTTTGGTCTGAATGTGGCTAATGACTATGTCACCCTTGCTTACATGATCTCTCAAGAAGTGGTGGTGTATATCTATATGCCTAGTTCTTGAGTGTTGAACCGAGTTATTATCTATTTTCATAGCACTATCATTATCACACAAAAGAGGTATTTTATCAAATTTAATTCCATAATCCATTGGTGTTTGTCTCATTCATAACAATTGAGTACAACAACTACCTACGGAAACATATTAGGCTTCGGTAGTGAAAAGGGCTACAAAATTTGGTTTCTTGGATGACCATAAAACTAAAGACCTTTATAAAATTAACAACTTCATGAGGTATTTTTTCTATCCACTTTGCAACCCGCATAATCGGAATATATATATACAAGGGATCACGACCACATGGTCTCTCACTTGTACTCATTTAATTAATAAAGTTTATTATTATGCGTGATATGTATCCCTGTTAACCCTGTGTGCACTAGCTGTTCCTGAACTAGTGCGATTTACATAGAGGATTCTGAAGTTGTTGTTTCGTGATCCGACATGATGGTTCTCAAGTTGATAGTCTGCTCCTCAGGTTCATTCATGTCCTCATCAGACTCCTCACAGACCTCGTGAAAAGAGCTCTATTCACTTTCAGTTTCTAACTCTATTTCTGGAATTGGAGCCTTTCCTCTTGTTTCTCTGGTCCTTTGTGCTAACTCTACCTCTAGATTAGTCGTAGAGTGTTGAGGAGAAACTTGAGTGGTCACCGATTGAGGGAGAGCAGGTATTTGGTATGAAGAGCCTGCTCAGAATGCAGGAGACCCATAGTGCTTGATGATAATCCCACAAGACTTTTTCTCCTCTATTCTCCCCCTTTTGGCAATAAACACATCAAGGATGCAAAGGAGAGAATATGACAAGACATGAAATGGCTGAAGTTTGATTATTTCTAAGCATTTTGAGCCATGAGAATTATCCATAATGAACTACACCAAGCCATAACTCAATAAAAGGCTATCTAGATCATGACAGGATATGTATATCCTAGCTAGAGCACATAGATGATGATCTGAAATGTAATGCATTTTATGAGCATGTCAAGTCATCAATAAGCAAAGTCTAACTAGAGATATCCAAGGATGATGCAGGCCATGTCAATTAAGCTAAGCGGAACAAGAAAGCTAATATTGAGTCCAAATAGAGTGCTATAAGCTCAAGATTGAAATATTGGTTAAGTACTTGATTCTTTTTGTAGCTTAAGCAAATTGAACACATAAAACATTATCTTTTTAAAGCTCATGGTCGTTTCCAACCCAATTTTTGTTATGTGATAGATCTCAAGCCTTATGCGACTACTCCAAGCAAGAAACTTAAGAAGATAGTCTAGGTCATCCAAAACTCCCCCTGAGTTCATGCCTAGTGCAATGGCAAGCCGTCTCATGAGAAAGAATTGGTGAAATCAGTTTTTTCGCACAAAAGAGATCATTTTGCTTTTTAAACATGTTGTACTACCTCATGCTACATCAAGAGACTAAAATAGCTCAATCTAAGGCTCAATAAAAGATTCAACGCTCAGCTAAGCCTAGTTGACATGGCATGAATCATAAAGGGATAGCTCCAGAAAGACTAGACTCAAATGCTAGCATGACAAGTTTTACTTCAAGTTGGGCAATTTTAAATAACTTATCATGGTAAAAGTTAGTCTACACATATGAAGTCATGATCAATCTAGCAAATAAGCACAAGTCATGGCAAGGTGTAGAGCATTTTAAACATGTCATAACAGGATAATAATCAAGGCTCAATGTAGTTATATTACAATGCGAAATGCTAAGATGCACGAAAATCCAGCTCCCCCTCAACATGTGATGCAACTTTTAGTTCAAGTTGAGTTAAGTCAATATTAAGCTCCAGAAGCTCCCAAATGAACTCACCCTGAACCAAAGCAATAAAATCGAGAAGCTGGTAAAGAAAACCAGAACAGGAAGTCCTTAAAGCATAGATAAGATATAGAGGATACTATGGCTCAGACTGACTCTCATCTACCCCATATGACTCCAGGACAATCAGCTGACAGTAAAACACACACACTAGAGAGCAAACACGTACCCTGTCTACCCGAGGGTGGCCCAACCCTCGCTAGAACCTATAAGAAGTGAGTGAGCTCAATCTAGTGAGATAAGAAACAGCTAATAAGAAGCATCCTGGAAGCACAAGATAAGAGTAAGAAGTCTATGCAACTAGACAAGAGAAGCACTCTAACCTATGCTAGAAGGACTAAGCCCGATGCACCCCGAGTGCAAAGCGACAGAAATGAGACAGAAGCATAATCAATATAGTAAAGCAGTAAAGCCCAAAGCTCCCCCTCACTACAGTCCATAAGGACAAACCACCCCAAGCTCTCCCCGCAAAGCTGAAAACCTTGAACTATCCAATGGCTTGGTGAAGATGTCAGCCAACTGGTGGTCACTCTCCACAAACTGGAGCACTATATTGCCCTTCTCTACATGATCTCTAAGGAAGTGGAAACGGATATCGATGTGCTTGGTCCAAGAGTGTTGCACTGGGTTCTTAGCAATGTTAATCGCAGAAGTGTTATCACAAAAGAGTGGAACACTGTCGATAACTAACCCAAAGTCCCGCAGGGTCGAAGCCATCCAGAGTACCTGACTGCAGCAGCTGGCTGCAGCAACATACTCGGCCTCTGCGGTGGACTGTGCAACACCGGACTGCTTCCTAGAAGACCAAGAGACGAGAGAAGTGCCAATGAATTGGCAAGTGCCAGAAGTGCTCTTCCTATCTATCCTACAGCCGGCAAAATCTGCATCCGAGAAGGCTCTCAAGGAAAGACAGGAAGAGGAAGAGTACCAGATACCATAGTCAATGGTAGCTCGAAGGTACCAAAAGATGCGCTTCACCGCCTGGCGGTGAGATACGCGAGGAGAGGCCTGAAAACGAGCACACAGACACACGGAGAAGTGTATGTCTGGTCTCGAGGCAGTGAGGTAAAGAAGAGAGCCGATCATACTTCTGTACTCTTTCTGATCAACTGGCTCGCCATCCTCATCTGGGTCAAGATAGGCTGTAGAAGCCATCGGAGTTGACACCAGCTTACCATCACTCATGTCAAAGCGTCTCAGGAGGTCGCGAGTGTACTTGCCTTGATGCAAGAAGGTACCCTCCCGAGTCTGCTTGATTTGGAAGCCAAGGAAGAAGGTCAACTCGCCCATCATGCTCATCTCAAACTCGGTGCTCATGACATCCGAGAACTGTGAAACCAGAGCATGGGAGGAGCCGCCAAAGATGATGTCATCGACACAGATCTGGACGAGCAGAAGGTCGTTGCCAAGTCTACGGATAAACAAGGTCTTATCTACTTTACCCATTTCAAACCCATGACTTAACAAGTAGGACTTAAGCCTCTCATACCAAGCTCTGGGAGCCTGCTTAAGTCCATACAACGCTTTGAAAAGCTTGAAGACATGGTTTGGGTATTTGGGTTTTTCGAAACCAGGAGGCTGTCTGACGTAGACTTCTTCCTCAATGACTCCATTAAGGAAGGCACTCTTGACGTCCATCTGGTAAAGCTTGAAACCCTTAGAAGCTACAAAGGCAAGCAGGATTCTAATGGCCTCAAGCCGAGCTACAGGGGCGAAGGTCTCCTCGAAATCTAGACCCTCAACCTGGGAGAACCCCTGAGCTACCAGTCTAGCCTTGTTTCGAATGACTACCCCATCCTCACTCTGCTTGTTTTTGAACACCCACTTGGTTCCAATGACATTGTGACCTCGTGGGGGCTCAACAAGCGACCAGACCTTGTTTCTCTCGAAATTCTCCAATTCCTCATGCATGGCATTGACCCAAGACTCGTCGGAAAGAGCATGAGAAACATCTTTGGGCTCAAAGGAGACAATGAAAGCAGAATGGAGACAGAATTAAGATAAGCCAGATTTTGAGCGGGTAACACGCTCGAAAAGGTCTCCAATAATCTGCTCTAAAGGATGAGCTTTCTGGATATGTCTAGGAGGTCCTAGATGAGATGAAGAAGTGGCCTCTACCTCGTGAGCAGAAGAGGTAGGAACAGAGCCACTAGCTCCAGAAGAAGCAGTAGGCAAGAGCTGATCACTTTGAGATATCGTGGAAGAAGGCATCTCAAGGGGAGGATGAGGAGCTGGATCAGGTAAACAACCATCATCTCCATCGTCCTCATCATCCACAAAGATGGTCTCGGACTGCTCTAAAGAACCTGAGATATCTGGCCTAGTCCCCGGACTGGCCTCGTCAAAGGTCACCTCACAGGTCTCTACCATTTTGCTAGACTCGCAGTTCCAGACCCTATAAGCCCGCGAAGAAGGCGAGTAACCTAAAAAGATACCATCACAAGAACGTGACTCGAACTTGTCTAGGTTCCCGGACTTCAAAATAAAGCACTTGCAACCAAACACACGAAAATGAGAGACGCTGGGCTTTCGCCCGTATCTCAACTCATAAGAAGTGCGGTGCAAGTGTGCCCTAAGAAATACTCGATTTGAGACATGGCACGCGGTAGCTATAGCATCAGCCCAAAACTTCCGCGGTGTAGAGTACTCATCAAGCATCGTCCTTGCCATCTCGACCAAGGTACGGTTCTTCCTATCCACAACGCCATTTTGTTGTGGGACGTGCGGAGAAGAGAACTGGTGCTCTACACCTGTCTCACCACAG
Organism: Dendrocalamus latiflorus; assembly: GCA_017311315.1. Lineage (NCBI taxonomy): Eukaryota > Viridiplantae > Streptophyta > Magnoliopsida > Poales > Poaceae > Dendrocalamus > Dendrocalamus latiflorus. The sequence continues at coordinate 11,774,410 of CM029629.1, read as the reverse complement.
AAACTCTCGAAGTAGAAATTCTTGAACTCCGTGCCATTGTCACTGCGGATCGCTCGTAAGGCACCCGGGAGCTTAACAGAAAGCCTACCGAAAAGACCTCGGAAATGTGAAAATGTCTCATCCTTCGAGGCTAAGAAAAACACCCAAGAATACCTCGAGAAGTCATCGACCACGACAAGAACATACCACTTCCCTCCTGCTGACTGCACTCGAGCTGGTCCAACAGTGTCCATATGGAGCAGCTGTCCCGGTGCATCGGTCATAGTAACTGTGACCGGAGGGTGAGAAGCGGCAACCATCTTGCCGTGCCAGCATGGAGCACAAACTAGATCTTTGACCATCTTGAGTTTCGGCAAACCACGAATGAGATCGTGGCCGCTAACTCGAGTCAAATGGTCAAACCCAATGTGACCAAGTCTCCTATGCCAGAAAGAAAGATCACGGGACTCAGAAGCAACTAAACACCTGAGAGGATCACCAAAAGACTCAGAAAAATCAATACGAAAGATCCTCCCAAAACGAGAAATCCCGCAAACCAGACTACCCGAAGCATCAAGAATTTTGCAATTGTTTTTCTTAAAGCTCACCTCAAGGTCGTCATCGGTAAGTTGAGAAACTGAAAGCAAATTGTACTGCAGCTTACTAACCAAGGCAACATCCTTTAGAATAAAAGAGGCATTAATGCGCACAGTACCTTTGGCGATGACGCGCCCCGATGAAGCGTCTCCGAAAGTGATCGTCTCATCACCTGGAGCGCGGGTTAGGGAGGAGAACCAACGGGAGTCTCCGGTCATATGTCGAGAACAACCGGAGTCTACAAGCCAAACCTTCTCCTTCCCTACCCGGCAAACCTGAGTCAAACAGAGAGTAAAGTCTCAGTACTGGGGTAAATCAAGAGTGATTTTGGCACCCAATACTGAACAACACGTCGAGCAGATGAAGTCGTCAAGCACGACTGACCTCTATCTACCCTACGCTCTCTGTGACTCAAAGAAGCAGAAGGTCTGTGTGCAGACCTGAAGCTGTTGCTAGGTCCGACTGCTATGGGAAAGCGAGTCGAAACACCGGCAACCTGCTGATCACGCTGTGGGTAACTGTCTCGACGGGGGAAACGAGATGTACCCTCAGGACGGCGGAAGTCATGACCCGGAGCAGCACGAGGACGAAAACCAGAAGACTCAGAAAAACCAAGTCCTCGATGCTGCCCAAACCTGTCAGAAGCAAACCTGGACCTTGTGCTAGTCTTAGGTGCATTCAGGATCTGGGGCTGACCCTGAATACGCCTAAATGCCTCTGCACGGTCTCTACGCGCAATCCTGACGCGCCTGAAGCATCTCTCGATCAAGTGCCCATCCTTCTGACAGAAGGTGCAGTGGTACTTCACCTTCTAAGAGGTGGAAGTAGCACGAAGAGGCTTCGCCTTCTGAGAGGCCGAAGCAACATGTGGAATCACCTTACTGTCAGAGATCCCTTGGACAAAGCCCGCTGATTTGAATTTGACCTCATCAGATCTGGGCTCGACCTCGATCACACCTCCCACTATGGGTCTGAGAATAGCAGGAGGATGCTTCCTCATATCCTCATAGAAATCATATCCTAGACCTTGATTGAACTTACAAATCTTGGATTGGTCTAGAATAAGATTAAGCTTCTTCTTGCCTCCTACAAATCTCTCGAGAGTGTTCATAAGATACTGACACTCCTGAAAGAGAGAGGTGCAAGAAGAGCAGGGAGAAGAGGGAACAGCAGGAGGTAAGGGAGTAGAAGAAGAACCAACAGTAGAGGAAAGAATGGCTTGTGCACGCACAGCCGACTCTGAGGGGACAGTCCTACTACTAGCAGGTTGGTTCGCATCTCTAGGCGTCTCACCCTTACCCTGGGGTTTCTCCCCCACACCATCAATCACATCACAACCAGATTGTGGCTTCTCTAGTAAGTCCTTAGTTAGCTTCACACACTTTTCTTCAAATGCAATCAAGTCAATTTTTAGTTTATCACAATTTTTGCATGGTGAGCTAACAGGGTCCTTAGAAGCATAATTAGCCAATTTCTTATTGTGGTCAATCATTTCTTGAAACAGCTTGGAAACAGATTCAAGTTCAGCAGTTAATCTAGGACAGTTCGAGCATGACGCAACTGGTTCACACAGCCAAGCATATAACTCAGATATTTTATGATCTGCCTTCTTTATATTCAACTTCAAATTATTGCAATTTTCACATGATTCAGGCAGATCAAGAAGCATGGTATAATGACCTCTAAAAGCATTGTCCTTATCCTCACATGAGGTGCAAGAAGTAGTCTCAACAACAGTAGATGAAATAGGCGCTACTCTACTCATCTCAAGCTCAGCAAGCAGACTAACATTCTCCACCTTAACAATATCGAGCTCAGAGGACAAACTATCATGCGAGGTCCTTAATTTCTCCATATCAACCAGCAAAGCAGAGAATGTATCACAATCATCACTAGAGGGAGCAGATGTAAGAGCAATAATCTCTAGTGACAGTCTATCTATTTCCTTCTCTAACTCAGCACACCTAGCCTTAGCTCTAGCATGAAAACCTCCTAGCTTAAGAAAAGCATGATTGAGCTGGTCGTACGTGGGACATACCTCGTCCGAGTCGGAGTACAGCTCGCTGTCGCTGAGTTCACCCTCGAGGGCCATGAAGCACATGCCGGAGAAGTCGTCGCCGCCATCCTTGGGCTCTTGGTTACCCGTCCCGTCGTCGTCGCTCCATCCCTCCACCTCGCTGAGGTCGAGGTCGTCGAAGGCGGTGAGGACGCGGTGGAAGAGCTTCTTGGCTTTGCCGAAGTTGCGGAACTTCTTCTTTCCCGGCGTCTGAGCTGGAGTCTTCTTGTTGCGGTTCTTGTCGGTGTAGTCGTTCTTACCCGAACCGCCGTAGTCGTTCTTGCCCTTCTCCAGCTTGGGGCAGTTTGCCCGAATGTGGTTGGGGCCACCACACTCAAAGCAAATCACGGGTCCTCCTCTCTTTCTGTCTCTCCTACCCTTGTAGGTATGGGAAAACCTTCAGGCTAGGAGGGCCAGCTGATCATCCGCAAGCTCATCTTGTGAAAACGTGCGAAGCACTCATCTAGGGACTCACCAGCAAGCATCTCGAATTTGTTGTATTCTCGCTTGAACTGGTCCTGTCGAACCGTCTTGATCTGGGTGGTGCCCTCATGGTATGCGTCGAGGGTCACCCAGATATCGTAGGCGGACGACAGGTGGGAGATGCGATCGAACTCGCTACGACTCAGGCCCTGGATTATGATGTTCCTTGCCTTAGCGTTTGCCTCAACATCATGCATATTTCCAGCATTGATGTTCTCATCGGCAGGAACAACAAACCGGACCTTGACCTTGCGCCAGATGGCGTACCCCTGAGCCTGGATGTACGTTTCCATTCGGCTCTTCCAGAAGGGGTAGTCAATGCCATCGAAGACAGGCGGCTTGGTCGAGTACTTGCCCGTCGCCATGGCTCTTGAGACCGGTTAAGATCTATTGATTAGAGCTAACCGGCTCTGATACCAATTGTAGGACCGAAATGGCGACAGAGGGGGGGGTGAATGTCGATCTCTAAAAATCGCCCCCAAAGAGTATCTTCTCCTCCAATGGCTATGGAAGCTATGAAGGTAGAAAATAAGCCCTCACTGGAAATCACAGAGATAAGGAAAAACTAAACCCAGAAGGAAGCAATCCAGAAAAACAAATTCAGCGCAAGTCTGGCTGCAAGCGGTAGTACCGCTGGGACGAGCGGTAGTACCGCTGAGCGGTAGTACCTCTCCAGGAGCGGTAGTACCTCTCGAGAAAAACAGCAAACAGGATTTTCAGGCTGGAACTTTGAGACTTCGGATTTTTGGCCAAAAAGAAGGTTTGCTCTCAATCTTTTTTATCCAAGGCCTTACTACAACATACTAAATAGTAAGGGGACCTTGGGAAACAAGAGAATCACCTCCCGTTTCGCCCCTCCTGCACCTTCCGGGAAGCTTCTGCGCTCCTTGTCTCGCACGCCTCGCAACCACCTCGAGTCCACGTCGTCTTCGACACATCTCGACCGTTCTGACCTCAGCGCCACCTGCGCCTAGTCCGGTCCACCGTGTCTCACCACGACTCCACTCGACGTCCTGCAGTCACACAGACAAGAAAACACGTCAAATAGCACCGCTCGATACATGAAAGCGTAAGATAGCATAAACACATCATGCTTACCCATGATGAAGTCCAAATCTGTCGAAACATTAGAATATGCATCCTAATCCATACGACCAAGTTCGACCAAGTCCGACCGAGCCCGTCGCACCATGCAACGACTCGACTCCGAACCACTTAAACCAAACTCGACTCTCATAAACTGATGTCAATTACTCATCATACACATGGGATCACGACCACATGGTCTCTCACTTGTACTCATTTAATTAATAAAGTTTATTATTATGCGTGATATGTATCCCTGTTAACCCTGTGTGCACTAGCTGTTCCTGAACTAGTGCGATTTACATAGAGGATTCTGAAGTTGTTGTTTCGTGATCCGACATGATGGTTCTCAAGTTGATAGTCTGCTCCTCAGGTTCATTCATGTCCTCATCAGACTCCTCACAGACCTCGTGAAAAGAGCTCTATTCACTTTCAGTTTCTAACTCTATTTCTGGAATTGGAGCCTTTCCTCTTGTTTCTCTGGTCCTTTGTGCTAACTCTACCTCTAGATTAGTCGTAGAGTGTTGAGGAGAAACTTGAGTGGTCACCGATTGAGGGAGAGCAGGTATTTGGTATGAAGAGCCTGCTCAGAATGCAGGAGACCCATAGTGCTTGATGATAGTGTCCTTTGTCCGAGGCATGTTCAGATAGAGATGAAGGGATAATTAGAACAAAGAGAATTGGTTTAGAGCTAAATGAGATGAAGTGATTTGGTTTTTCAGCAAAATTAGTAGTGCTGCAGTGTACAAGGTGGTAGAATTGGTTGAGATCAAGATGTCCATTTATCGCCATGGGAGTCTTGATGGGTTTTGCGTCCTCTTTGCCAAACTTCTTGAATAAGTCTTTCACGTACTTTGTTTGACTTAGGACGTTCCATCCTTGAGTTGCTTGATTTGGAGTCCAAGGGAATAACTAAGCTCTTCAATCATGGATATTTTAAATTCCCTAGACATCATATCACCAAATTCTTTGTAAAAGTCTTGGTTGGTAGACCCAAATATGATATCATCAATATAAATTTGGCATATAAAGAAATCATCATCAATAATTTTAGTAAACATTGTTATATCAACTTTTCTAAATTTGAATCTTTATAGAATAGAAAATCTCCAAGGCATTCACACCATGCTCTAGGAGCTTGTTTTAAGCCATATAGCGCATTGGAAAGTTTATACATATGATTTGGATTATTAGGATCTTCAAAACTGGGTGGTTGTTCAACATGTACAAGTTCAGTTATTTTTTTGCATTTTAAAAAAGCATTTTTAACATCCATTTGAAATAATTTAATATCAAAGCATGATGCAAAGGTAAGTAATATGCGAATAGACTCAAGTCTAGCTACAGGAGCAAATGTTTTATCATAATCTAAACCTTCAACTTGAGTATAACCTTGAGCGACTAACCTTACCTTGTTTCTTACCACAACTCCATTTTCATCTTGTTTGTAACGGAAAACACATTTTGTGACAATTACATTGTGCTCACTTGGTCTTTCCACCAATGTCCAATCATCATTTTGGGTGAAGTTGTTTAGCTCTTCATGCATTTTATTTGCCCAATCCAGATCATTTAGAGCATCATCTACATGCTTTGGTTCAAGGGAAGAAACAAACGAGTAATGCTCACAAAAAGAAGCTACATGAGATCGAGTTTGAACACCCTTACTTATGTCACCCAATATTTAATCTATTAGATGATCCTTTGCAATTGCATTGTGAACCTTCAGGGGTAGAGTTGACGGTTGTTGTTCTTCTTTGTCCTTTTCTTCTATGTCTAATATTTGAACTTTGCTTATTGTAGAAGAGGTAGGAAGTTCAACTTCTTTTGATGAAGGTGATTCACTTGTGTCTTCCTTTGGCTTGATATCGCCAATTTGTATATTCTTCATTGTTGTCTTAATCCTTCATCAGCTACATCATCTAAATTCTCTTGCTCTTCTTGAAAGCCATTAGTATTATCAAATTGAACATCACAAGTCACTTCAACTAAATACTCAAAAGTAGGAGATGTTCGATTTTTCTCCGATGAGAAGCTTATAGGAAGTCTCTTTTGAAAGATGATGCAAGTAAAGGTAATTTATGGTATGACATACAGTGTTAATTGATTCCGCTCAAAAATGATCGGAAGTATTATATTCATCAAGCATTGTTCTAGCCATTTTGATTAATGCTTGTTTTTTCCTCTCTACAACTTCATTTTGTTCCAAAATGTAGGTAGTGGAAAGCTCACGCTTTATTCCAAGTTCATCACAAAAATCTTCAATTGTAGTATTTTTGAACTCGGAACCATTGTCACTATGGATTTTCTTTATTTTGAAATCAAATTTATTTTGGTCCCTTTTTGTAAAAGTTTTGAAAATCCCAGAGGCTTCGACCTTGTCATGTAAGAAGAATACCTATGTAAATCTAGAGTAATTATCTACAATGACTAAACAATAGCTATTGCCCCCGACACTCTTATAAGTTGTTGGCTTAAATAAATCCATATGTAAGAACTCCAATGGCCTAGAGATTGACATGATACTTTTGAAAGGATAGGAACTTGTAACTTGTTTTCTGGCTTGACAAGAACTACATAATCTATTTTTCTTAAACTTAACGTCCTTTAAGCCAACCACTAAGTCATGTTTGAAAAGCTTTTTAAGTTGAATCATGCCCACATGACCTAGTCTTCTAAAACCTTTGAAAACTAATTCATTTTCTTTCTCCTTTGAAATGGTCATTCCATCTTTAGAGAATGAGCAAATTAATCCAAGATCACATAATTGAGTAACAGATAGCAAACTGAAATCTAATGTTTCTACAAGAAATGAATTGAAATTGAAAGGTCATTTGAAATAGCAATTTTACCCACACCAAGAACCTTTCCTTTGCTATTATATCCAAAAGTGATCTTCTCATTGCTTCCATTTTTAAAGGTGGTGAATATCTTTCGGTCTCTGGTCATGTGTTGAGTGCAGCCACTATTAAGCACTTAATACCCTCCACCAGTCTTGTAGTTCACATACAAAAGAATATTAAGTTCTTTTATATTTTCAAATTTGTTTAGGTCCTTAGAGGTTAGTAGCCAAGCCTTAAGACACCCAAATAACATTCTTTTTAGCACCTAAAATTGAAGTGCCAATAAGTTTTGCAATAATATTGACATCCTTAGTTTTCTTAAGCATATAACATGAATCATATAAACCTACGGATGAAATCTTACCAATAGAACAAGTTTGTTGCAAATATCCTACTTTCTAGCATTTATGGCAATATTTGCCATTTTGTTTTACAAATCTTGCGGGCTTGTAAACCGGTTTCTTACCTTTCTTGGGTATATACCCAAGTTCTTTTTTGTTGAATGAGCACCTTTGCTCACTTAAAAGCTTGTCAAGGGCAGCCTTACCCTTGAAGCATTGTTCCAAGCTTTTACTTGGTTTGGTTACTTGCTCCTTTAGCTTAGCATTTTCAACAACAAGCTTTGTATCACAAGACTTAGCATTATCATGATTAGAGTCAATACTTGAGCAATATGGCATGGCAAGTAAATCATCACATGAAATAGATATGCTAGTTCTAGCAATTTTTCACTAGGCATTTCATTATAAATATCACATGTAATTCCAATACTAGTATGAGACTTGTTTGAATGTTTTTAGATAAGCAAGTCATAAGCTTCCTTTAGCTCCTCACAAGAATCTTTAAGAGATACATTTTCTTCAAGATCTTAAATTTTGACTTTTCTTTTTCAAGATATTCATTCAAGTCCTCCAACATGCGCATAAACTCATCATATGAGGGTTCATCATCATCGAAATATTTATCTTATCTCATTTAGCTATGAGGATGGAGCCTCTTTGATAGCGATGTCAACAAGTCTCTTTTTCTTGGGGAACTCATTCCCATCACAGTCAGTGTATTCCTCATCAGAGTTCTATTCTCTAATGTGAGCTTTGTTCTTTCCATCCTTATGAAGCTTTTTGAAAACCTTCTTCTTGCCATTAAATTCCTTCTTCTTGGATGACTTGTCTTTGTCATCCTTTTTCGTGGGGCAATGAGAGGCAATGTGCCTCTTCTCATCACACTCATAGCAACAGATATTGATATAGTACTTGTTGTCGTTGTAGGAGTGCCCTTCTTGTTCTTTTCATGACTAGCGTTTCAGTTTGAGCGCCTTCTCATGAACTTCTTCATTCATCTCATGAGGAGAGCCAACTCCTCTAAGAAATCATCCTTATCATCTTTGGACTCATCGCTAGACACCACTTTGGCTTTGAAAGCAGTGACCTTCTTACTCTTGGAGGAGGATTACTCTAAAAGCTCCTCCTTATCTTTCTTGTACAACTCATTGGATTTGAGGTTATCCAAGATTTATGTTGGTGTCATCCTTATCAACTTGGGAGAATTGAGAAAGAGTGTCATTAAAGTCTCATACTTCTCTGGCAAGATTCTAAGCATTTTTTTTACAATATCAACATTGGTTAGTATCGTGCCTACGCCTTTGAGCTCATTTACAATGTTTTTGAGGCGAGAATACATTTCATTAATGTCCTCATGTGGTAACATTATAAATATTTCATATTTCATCCGGAGTCTATGTAATTTGGTCTCCTTGACTGTGGATGTTCCCTCATAGATTTCCAAGAGAGTTGTCCATATCTCATGAGCGGTTTCCAAATTGCTCACTCGATTGAACTCATCCGCATTCAAGGCTCCAAAAAGAGCGTTCATCGCTTGAGCACTAAATAAGCGTTGTGCTCCTCTAGTTCCGTGGGGTGGGCCAGATCGAGAGGCATAGCACAACCCTCATTTACGATTCTCTATGGGGTGGGCCTTTTAAAGAAATAGACATGCTAATTTTCCAATATGCATAATTAGAGCTATCAAATAGAGGTGCCTTTCCTATAGCAATACCCTCACTAGCCATCCTTCTCTCTTAGATGGTTAAGTCTAAATCAATGATATACCAAGCTCTGATACCACTTATTGGATCAACGAAAACCGACAAGAGGAGGGGTGAATAGGAGGTTCTAAAATTTCTTGCTTTTTAAAACTAATTTTTACAACTTAAGAGCTAAGCAAAATTTCTATTACAATTCAAGACCTACACACAATTCTAGTAACACTAAAGTGCCACAAGCTAAGTCTCTACAAATATGTTTCTAGCTCAATAAGATAAGACAATTTCAATTGCTAAAAATATAAATGCAAAATAGTAGAGACAAAGAAATAACCAAATTGAGACGCGCGATATTTTGATGTAGTATAAAAGATTTGTCGGTCTTCACTAGTCCATATTAAAAAAAGCCCAAACGAATTGGATCGGCTCCACAAATTAAGCCTTACTCCTTAATTCCACTAGTGGTTGTTCTTCCACCACTCCAGAGATGGTGAACACTGAGCCACTAACAATTAGTGATGTGCCTCTTTACAATCTTCTTGAAGAGATCACCGCGCGAACCATCTTCAAGCTGTCTAGGTGCTGGTGAGCACCAAGAGTAATAAACCATGGCCTTCGGTTGAAGGCAATCAAGTGCCAAGAATCAAACTATAAATAAATGCACTTGAATTTGGCTCAACTACCTCAAATGAATGCAATTGATGTATGTGAGGTGTGAAGAGTGTGCTACAAGCTCAAGGGTATTCAATAAAGTATTCTCTATATGTCACTGGGCTGTCGGAGGGGTATTTATACTCCTCACCAACAAATTCAACCGTTTGTGGTCGGCAAATGCGGTAGTACCGCCGTTCATCGGTCGGTATTACTGCACCTGTATAGTAATGGCTATAATAGGTGTAATTAATGCTTCTGAACTAGCCGTTACATTGCGACATGGTACTAACACCATTCAAGGTCCGGTAGTTCTGATTTTCGGTATTACCATTTCCACAGAGCGGTACTACTATTTTTCTTGAGGGCCAAAACTGACCCTCTTTGGAAATAACATACCGCTAACTAAATTTTGATCCTACCGATATGCAGTAGTTTGCTCCTGATTTGTGGTCATATCGCTATGCAGTAGTACCGCTAATTGTACTCCAGTACTACCATTTTCCCAGGAGCAAAGGTGTTTCAAAATGTACCTTTCTGGAAATTACATACCACTAACTAAAATTTGGTCCTACCAAGATGCGGTAATACCACACTACCTCCCGGTCATACCGCTGAGCGGTAGTACCGCCAAGTAACCTCTAGTACTACCGTTTTGTCCTGTGAAAGCATGTTGGCTTTGGAATTTTAATTCTAAGTGTATGCATGATCCTTAGTTGATCCAATGGCACAAGAATTTGCTTTCAAGCTACTAGTCACGACTCCTCTTAATAGTATGGTGTCTAGCGTAAAATCCAGTCTTCCACCAAATCTCCAAAGACTTGTAAAATCAAAAAGAGATTCTAGACTGCTTATACTTTTCTTCTATGCCATTGTGATCTTCTCTTCAATTCTTATCATGCATCTCTAAGTCGTAAACCAACTTTTGAGACTAAATCTTGTAAGCACGTAAACACATTAGTCCCATGTTCACTTACTATCATTAATTACCAAAATATTTTTATAGGCCCAGATGTTTTCAGTGTGTTGGATTGAAAGGAATAACAAAACCATCACTCACAATCCTCCATATACTCGGGCTCATGACTTTTAAATATGTAGTCATGCGAAATTCCCAATAAGAATAAATAGAGCCATTAAATAAAAGTGTCTTCCCTAGAGATATACCCTCGTAAGCCATCCTTGCTCTCTAGGCGGTAAAGCCTAATAATAAGAGACTAAACTCTGATATCACTTGTAGGATCAAGGATAACCGATTAGAGAGAGATGAATAGAAGGTTTTTAAAATGTTGGGTTAAATCATAATTTTTACCAAGTATGAGCTTAATCAAAAACTTATTGCACATAAAGCCTAAATCTTCTAGGTTTCACTAAGACACCACAAGCAATGTTAATACCAGATACACTTTTAGTTACACAATTCAATTCAATATAAGTGCTAGAAATATAAATGCGAAAAGTAAAGACAAGAGATTAAAACCACGATGGGACGCACGATATTTTCTCTGTGGTATCAAAGATTGCCAGCCTTCACTAGTCCATGTTAAGGTAAACCCAATGAATTGGACTGGCTTCATGAATTAATCTTATCTAAAGACCTTAAGTCCACCAAGATTACTCTTCCTCCACTCTAGAAATGGCGAGCACCATACCACTCACAAACGGTGCAGGATCTCTTCACAATCTTCTTTGAGGACATCACTACACAACCTCCTCCAAACCGTCTAGGTACCAACAAACACCAAGAGTAATAAGTCACAATGTTTGCTTAAAGATTTCTCAAGTGCTACAAGGAACAACAAATGATGTAATGCACTTGAATACTCTCAACAACTACAAAATGTGCAAAAGGAGTAAATGTATTGGAGAGAGTCTAGCAAGAGCTCAAGGGTATTGAATGAATGACCAAGAGTGCTAAGAGAGCTGACTTGCTGCTGGTGCGAGAATATTTATAACCTTCACCCACCAAGATGACCGTTGGGGTCGAATTCCCCCAAAGTCAGCAAATATGGTACTACTGCCATGTAGTGGCCAGTTCTACCGCATCCACTATTTAATGGCTATTTGAGATTCATTAAATGCACAAAACTAGCTGCTACTTCAAATATTGGTAGTATCGTCCTCATAGGGTCCGGTAGTACCAATCGAGCGGTAGTACCGCACCTAAGCTGCAGTAGTACTGATTTCCAGAGGAGAGAAAATGCTCCAAAACACACATATTTGGAAATTAGCTACCGCCTACTAAATTTTGGTCGTACCAATTTCCAATAATATCGCCAATCTTGCGGTCATACTGTTCTGAGGTACAACTGCACAACACATGCGGTAGTGCCGATTCAAGAAATGCTAAAAGAAAACCTTTCTGGAAATAAGCTACCGGCATGTAACAGCTGATAGTATCAGGGCAGCGGTACTACCGTTTAAGACTTGCGGTCATACCCTTTTTTTTAAGGAAAATCAGAGAGAGTTCCAAATGAAATTCAAATGCATGCATAAACACTAAATTGATCAAAATGGCACAAGTTAACCTTCAAGCTATTAGTTATGACCCCCTCTTTATAGTACGGTACTATTATACAAACCCGGTCTTTTTATCCAAACATCAAGACCTGTAAAAAGCTATAAAGAGATCCTTATACTATAATTTACCTTTGTCTTAAGCTTTATCTTGATCCACGCACTCTTTGATCACTTTTATATACCTTTTTTCATGATGTCATCAAACTTTGGAACTAAACTTTTAATCATCTCAATAAATAAGTTAGTCTCTTTAATAATTATTGTTATTAATTATTAAAATTATTTTACGAGAAGATGCTCTCAAGGGAGTACATCATTAAGATATTCTTTTTTGGAAACGGGGCGGTCATGGTATACCTTGGCAATGGTTCGAACTATAACGAGATTTTATTACCGACCAGGTTGTTGGGTTTTATTACCGAACTAAACCAAATGTGTAGGCGAGGTGGTGGTGGTCATGTTGATCATAAGCCTAAAGTAGGGTGGTGGCTTCTTTTCATCCTATTGGAAGGAATCGAGGATTAGATGTAGATTCTGTTTGCATTTATTTCTCTTTTTTTGTTTTTGTTTGAAAAACTAAAAGTTAATATAAATATTTGGTTTCTCGAAATGGCTACTCCACTCTTCTGCTATCATCTTGCTCTAAAATAAGATAGAGAGTCGCAGGTGCATCATGTATCTCACTTCTCTCACTCCTGTCACGCGCATGCACCTCTTTCACACATTTTCTAGAGAAAATTGATACTTTGCCATCCTATTCGGTGGGCTTCGACAAAATGACACTCCCTAGAATGACCACTATAAAATGCCACTCTTAACATTGACACTTTGATTATTTGCCATTTTGAGAGTTTTTTAGGATTCTTAATTATTTTTTAACCATTTTCAGATTATTTGCCATGGGAAAAGACACATTTGCCCTTGGGCCATTTGCTTGTTCTCCCACCCAACCCAAGCGACCAGGAGAAGGAAGCGACTCGAGGTGTCAATGGCCGACGACGAAGTGGCCGTGTATGGATCTTGGCACTAAGTATCCCTCAATGAAGGAATTCAGGTTAGCTGTGATTGTGCCTAACATAGTAACATGCTAGCTCACAGTTATACATTGCTGTTTTCATAAAATTGAGCCTTTTCTACCAATAAGAAATGACATGAGTTTAGCTTGCTAAATTAGATGATACTGACTTTATCTGAAGCTTCCATCTCCTTATTCTAAATTGTCATTCTGTTTCGCCTTCTTTCAGCTGTTGCATTAGCCCTTTGCCAGTCAGACCCAGTACTGAATGATGGGCAGGGTGGCAGCGATTCATCACGGAACAACGTCATAGAAGGTGTTCGCAAGAAATTCATAGAGAAGGTTGTCGCCCAGCATGAAGAGCGCGAAGAGGATGATAGCGACTGAACTTTTACTCTCTCTGCTGGTTTATCTTAGTTCACTGATGTTATTTGGTGTGTGGGCGAAGTCTGCCCTGGGTCGCGTCCTGACGCGAGCGAAGATGATGACCGCGCTGGCGAGGATCCACGGCGGGAAGACCCCGTTGACCACCCTCGGCGACCGCAGCGGCTCCGGCACCCCCTTCAGCGCTATCGCCACCATCATCGCCGGCACAAGCAGGCCGGCGACGATCACCGACACGGGCTTCGTCCACGACTCCTAAAGCAAGCGAAGGCGTAAATGAAATTTACAATATCTATGTACTGCGAGGTGTGGAACGCAAAAACAGAAAAGCGAGTACTACCTTTGGCTCACCGTCGAGGGCGATGACGGCGCCATCGCGGAAGAGCACGGCGGAGTGGCCGCCGGTCGGATCTGGAGGCCGCGCCGGGAGCCCTCGGGCTTGAAGGCAAAGAGCGCCCGGAGCCCGTGCTCGGCCCGGATGCCGTGCACGTCGAGGCGGTCGCGGCGAGAGCCTACCAGGCCCGACCGGAAGACCGCGACCGGGCCGGCGCCCCGCCGGTAGAGCCGCACCTCCACGGACGGGTCGCGAGCTGTTGGCTCGAGCAGCGGCGTGGTTAGCGACTCCTCTTCCACGAGCGCGGCCACCTCGCCGTCGGCCATTGACACCTCGAGTCGCTTCCTTCTCCTGGTCGCTTGGGTTGGGTTGGGTGGGAGAACAAGCAAATGCCCAAGGGCAAATGTATCTTTTCCTATGACAAATAATCTAAAAATAATTAAAAAATAATTAAAAATTCAAAAAAACCCTCAAAATGGCAAATAATCAAAGTGTCAATGTTAAAAGTGGCATTTTATAGTGGTCATTCTAGGGAGTGGTATTTTGTCAAAGCCCACCGAATAGGATAGCAAAGTATCCATTTTCTACCACTCGTTCACTCCTTCTAAAAATTATTTTTTTCAGTCACTAATATTTATTTTTAACTAAAACTCATAAATCACTGCTAAAGACCATTAATAAAAGGCAATACAACGCCTCCGTACTAAGTTTTGCTCTGATGGCTTGAGCCTTGAGTCCGGGGAGGTCGGAGGCATGGGAGACGGCTGGTTGATATCACAATAGTTCGAAAAACAAAGGGGTTTGGTGCAAAAACTCGACCGCTCAGTTGTACTTCCTCTCTTCGGCCCCCCCCCCCCCCCCCCCCCGAAATTGCACGACGACCCCTGACCAAAAACTCGAATCCCGCCGCTCCAAATCTATCGAGCGGGAACTCCGAAATCCAAAAATTCCCCAAACCCCCTCCCAACCCTAACCCCCCCCCCCCCATTCTCCTTCCCCTCCACGCTTCCAAGAACCCTCACCTTCCGCGGCCTGACCTTCCAGATGCTTCTAGAGTCTAGGGTTTTCGAACGCCCACCCTGAAAGAATGACTTCTCGCGCCCCGCCCGGTAGCTTAGCGGTCCGAGGGGGAGTCATGGAGGGCGGCGGCGGCGGGGATGGGAGCACGAGCGGGGGGAGGTTCCCGATTCTGCAGGCGAACCGGGACCCCGAGTCGAACTGGGAGGTGGATGTTGCCAAGAGCCTCGAGGAGTACCTCCTGAAGATCTGCGCCGGCGAGATCTCCGGCGATGACGGGGCCCACTCCGTCAACTTCGCCGAAGGTGCGGTGGTGTGGAGGCCGAGTTTCATGCGGTGAATGTGCGGGGATTCTTTTAAGGGTGTTGCTTTGTGTGGGGATCCGGGGAGTTGGAAATTGGGAGGGTAGAAATTTAGAAAAATTTGGGTAGTTTGCTCGTGGATGGGGAGGGCTGCAAAGTTGAGACATGTGGAATTGTATTATTTTTAGGCGGTTTTAGTTTGTTTACTAGAATAATTCTTAAAAAAAGCAGCTTCTTTTAGGTGGGTTTTGTTGTTCTTCCTGGGAAATTTAACTTTTTGCCACTCTTAACATTGCCACCTACTCAAATGTCATCCTCTACATTGCAATTAATATTTTGCCACTCTCCAGCCTACGTGGCGCCTAGTCACCGCCATGTCACGCCCGCGCCTCCCCGCGCCCGCGCCGCCGGCCGGCCACCCCGCGCCTCCCCGCGCCGCCGCCCGGCCTCCCCGCGCCCGCGCCGGCGCAGGGGAGGCCGGGCGGCGGCGCGGGGAGGCGCGGGCGTGACATGGCGGTGACTAGGCGCCACGTAGGCTGGAGAGTGGCAAAATATTAATTGCAATGTAGAGGATAGCATTTGAGTAGGTGACAATGTTAAGAGTGGCAAAAAGTTAAATTTCCCCTTCTTCCTCAAGCGCTTAGAGACCCTGGAGTTTCATTGTGGGTGATTTCCCCAGGTTTCTTGAGATTAAGGCTAATTTAACCAGGGTTCAGCATTAAAAGCTGTTATTTTGTTTTTGTAAACCCTTCTGTTGCCCTGTTTACCTATGGTTATTTCATGTGCAGCGGCGCTATTACTCCAGGGATCAGCTCAAGTTTACAGCCGCAAGGTGGAGTACCTGTACTCCTTGGTGCTTCATGCGCTCGAGTTTCTCTCGCAAAAGAAGTAAGAAAGATTGACTTTGTCTGCACATTGTCCGTTGTGTGATAGCTTGCTATCTTGGGCACCTCGTACAATCTTACTTTTGAAATGGGCCTCAAACTGACGGACAGTGATAAATGCATGCTGTGAATAGGAAACTTTTTTGCACATCTTGTAATAATAGGCTTTTGGAGCGTCATATGGAAGATAATTGTGGTGCTGGTTTAGGAAACTATAAGTTCTAAATTAGGCACTTTAGGGCAGAAACGACGACGGTGGTGTTCGTTAGTTTCGGGTGACGCCTTACATTTCGTTCTTGACCGAACACTTGGGATTTAACTCCACCATACAAGGCAAATCTTTATTTCAAAATCTCTATGCATTTCACAAGTGTTGGATATGAAACGGATGGTCCATATCAAACTCCACTG
Source organism: Dendrocalamus latiflorus (assembly GCA_017311315.1). Classification (NCBI taxonomy): domain Eukaryota; kingdom Viridiplantae; phylum Streptophyta; class Magnoliopsida; order Poales; family Poaceae; genus Dendrocalamus; species Dendrocalamus latiflorus. The sequence continues at coordinate 11,757,807 of CM029629.1, read as the reverse complement.
GGTGGATTTACACCCTAACTCTAGGTGATCATATCTTTCTGAAGTTCTGCAAGATAATAATCTAATACATCTTTGGAACACTGTTAAATAGTAAAAAAAATTGCGTAACACAAATCACTATCAGCCTAGGGTAATGTAAGGAGATAATTCTTTTTATTTCTTTAACAACTCATTCTCAATATTGACAAGGATGGTCCTTATGGCTGGCCAGACCACTGCGGTACCTTCAGGCTACGCAACTCAGCACTTAATTGATATTGTCTTAGTATATGTGCAGTGTATCTTCACTCTATCACCTGCTGATTTTTTTAAAAAAAAAATCTGCAAATTGTGTAAATATTTGAACTATACCAGGCAAGATCAACAGGAATATGGTTCAGCTCAAGCTAATGAAAATGATCCTAGCACAATTCCCAATGAAGAAGATGATATATTTGCGGGGTTAGATGATGTCCCAGGTAAGTGGACCTTTTACCAACCAGTTCCTTACTTTGAATTACATGTAGCTAAGGAGCCGGTATTTTCCTGTCTGAACTTCCAGTGGAAGCAAGGACCACTTTGGATAACAATCTTGATCGACATGACTTGCAAAGAAAAATTGTGAGGCCACCAGCAAATCTACTGGTGTTTGAAGGAGACTGTCTGGATAGCGAAGCTAGCGAGCTAGATTCATATTTGGTAACCTTATATCTCCTTGCAATTACAACTGGCTAATGTTTACTGAGATGCTGAATTAGCTATAGTTGTTTTTGTATTGCAGTTAGCAACGTGTGGTTTTTATGGAGATTTCCTCCTATTTGATCCATCTGATGCACCAGCTGTTTTTGACTTTTTGCAAGGAAAAAATTCTAGCAAAGATATTCTGGCCCATAGAGGCAGCTCAGCGCTGTCTAAAAGCAGAAAAAATGTTTTCACTTCCCCAAACGGAAGATCTGGGGGCACTGGTCGTAGATTGACCCCTGGAAAAGTCCAAGAAGACCATCCAGATCAAACTCAGGAGAACAACCCTGAACAATCTCAAGAAATGAATTCAAATCAAACTCAAGAAAATTCCTGTGATTTCAATGAAAATGACACCCATTGGTCTGATCATCCTGTTGGCCATGATTTTCCTGATGCGGACATGTCCCACCCAGATGATGCAGACGCTGGGTGCCCAGATGTTGGGGATGATTCTGATGATGAGGATCCATGGAAGCCTTTGAATCCCCATGAACCTGGCAACCTAAAGATTAGACCTTACAGGAGAGGTACTGGAAGCTTTTGTTTTCTGGACAGTGCTATTTTATTTTAGTGCCTTATATATTATTTTCACGACTTATGCGGTGAATGTTTTGGAACAGTAAAAGGTTTTGCTAAGCAGGTTATTGGTGCTCCAAAAAAGAAAACTCTTGCGCCGCTATTTCCTATGGCAAAGATGGATGGTGTCATTAGTCCTGAACTAGCAAAATCTTTTGAAGTTCATCTGTCTCAGCAGGAAAAACTTCATGCTTCCCAATCACCTCCTCTTTATGAAAAGGTGCTCATTGATTGTTGTATATATGTGTTAGTCCATTAGGCATGCCAGATATTTAGTCTTAATTAACTTGTTGAGGCCCATCCAAATTGCAGCTTAGGAGGTCACTTGAAGTCGGAGAACAAGAAAATTGTCATATGTTTGGAGATTTGAAAGATGACAATGAGCCCAATATTGGTGTAAATTATTTCGATGATATTAATGAGCCAGATATGCTGAATGATATGTATGACATGGATGTTGATATGGACATATCAACATACCCTGATAAGGTTAATTTTCTTGAGTATTTTATTGGCTGGCTGTTGTGTTCTGTCACCCAACATTTGGGTAATATGACATGCTTATTTTACCTCTGTTCAGAATAATGATGTACCACTTGATGGGGCTCAAGGTACACAGGATAGCATGGATGCACATGAAAGCCTTGAAGATTTGTGTCGGTCACATCTGGTAAATAATAACTTCATAAGTACTGTCAACGGTTCTGCTCACATCAAATTTACTTTTATGTGTGCAGTTCTTTTTTTTTTTTTGGGCCATGCGTTTGCAAGCAACTTGGTGCCATGCAAGTCAACAAGTGGGCAAACATATATTAGGTGGACAGATGTACTAGTGTGAAGCTTATTTAGAATAGCTTTTCACCCCATTGGACGACAGTGCTTTTATAGGTTTAGCTCCCTTATTTTCCAAGTCATTTTGGTCCTCGCTTTCGCAGCTTCGTCTCATTGCATGATACTGTAGTTTATAGCTAAGATTCTACAATGAAGTGTCTGAAAGAATAACATTGTGGTTAGTGAATTTCCATGCTTGAATATGTTGCCATTTTGGTGCTAAACCTGTTCAACAAAAATACTATGTTGCTGGTTGATTTCATGTGTTTTACTTTCCATGCACGCACTGGTTAAGGCATGCCATTGTGGGCATACCGTATTGGTCCCAAAGGTTAATCATTCACAGCTTGAGTGAATAGCTAAACTTAGGTATTTTGATGGTTGATTTGGCACAAAATACATTATAGGTGTGAGTTGATCCTTTTTTCCATTGCTGGAGTCAAAACACATGTTTTTGTATCCTGAACCATGTGGCATTTAAGGCTTTGTTCCAGCCATTGCCCTCTTAAGCCTGAACCAGGGCTTTGGATCGTCAATGTTATCTGGTTTCTAGTAATGGGCGGATTTCCAACTGCTTTTTGAAAGATCTCAGTAAAAACATGTTCTTTTTATATTTCATTTTTACCAGAAACTAGGATTGTAGTTGAGAACCGGCTAATTTTATTTGTCCTGAATTTCTCCTTAGCCCTTCAGCTTCCAAACTAACATGGTTAATTCCTCACAGGATGCTCTCCTTGCTAGCATAGCGGAGGCTGAACAGCAGACTGAGCTGGATGCACGGGTTTCAACATGGAAAGAGCGAATCGAGCATGCCTTGGAAGAGCAGGTAAGTTTGATGGTTGAACTGCTAACTACTCCCATATCTGACTTATTTACCACTCATCACTACTGCAATTTGTGCCTTTTCAGGATAGAGACCCACCTTTTGATATTGGTTCATATGGAGACCAAATCCTTGACACGCTCTCATCGAGAACTGATAATACAGGGTTTGCATCATTCAGTGAGATTGTTAGTGGCAGACCAAAGTATGAGGTTGCGAGAACATTCTCTGCCCTTCTCCAGCTGGTAACCCCCTTTCTCTTCCAATCACGTTTTGGTACAACTCCAAATATTTCTGAGCTTTGTTCTTATTTCAGGTGAATGGCAGAAGTGTTGATCTGGACAAAGGACAAGATACAAATGAGTTGATATGTTACACAGCTATCAATCCATTCCATGTAAGGCTGATTGGTCCCAACCGGAGACCGGAAATGGATGCACGTTTTGCACGGAAGAGAGTCAAGTCCCCTTTACAGAGTTGTAACAAAGGTGGCGAACCATCTCTGGTGCAACATAAGTCTCCTAAGAAGCATGCACATAAAAATGGCAAGGTTTCAGTCAAGACAGCGGTCAGATCGACTCCTGATGGGAAGCGGAGGCGAAGGTCGGCTCAACTGTTGCAGCCATTCAATCTGGAATCCAGCCGATGAAAAATGAATGGCAGACTGACTCATGGGCATTACTTCTATGATTTGTTTCCTTGTAACTTGAATTTCTAGCTGGTGGCAGCGCCGCAGCGGGGTTGCCAGGCAAGAGTGAACTAGAAGTTATGACTTATGCCTAGCTATAGCTAGATGTTGTACATAACAATGGGTCATTGTGCTGTTCTGTATGTAACTATGTATGGTATCAACCCCAAATGTAATGTTAGGTATTTCATTCTAATTCAATAACCAGCACTAGGGAGCCTATCGCCTGATGCAAAACACGAACCATATCATTGTGCTGTTCTGTATGCATCGTATTTCATTCTGACAGCTAGTTCTGCAATCCGCATGCGCTAAAAACCTGGTATCAACACCCACAACCTCCTACCTCTCACAAATAATAGACAGTTTTCAAGCTTCATGATCTGAGTAGCTAATTTCGAAATTTGTTAATTTGCAAATCGATTTCTGCCTCTACTCATTAGTCGTAACATGGTAAACGCAAAGTAACACGGAAGCAATAGTACACAGCACAATAGCTTATACAAGCTAAACAAAACGAAGAATGCAGCGCAGGCGGATTCTTTAGGCGTTCTTTGGGCCTGTTTTGCTGCAACTGCGGCTTATGATTTTTTGCTGAAATTTTTAAATTTTAGCTATTTACGGTACATATTACAGAGAGGGATACTCAATTGCGATTTTAGCTGGTACAGATGTTGAACTTTTAATGTGTACATCGTTTAACTTGTAGACCACATCTTGAGAAAATACTCCATTTGAAAGTTAGATACTATAGCAAAAGTCAAAAACCGCTAACTTCGAAGGAAAAGAACATGCCATTTGTGCTTCCAATCAGAAGACACTTATCACATACCGCAAACCAATACCCATATCCACAGCCCCATATGTAATCAGAAGACGCAAATATTTTGCATTGTCTCCCCTGATTACCTCGAACTCGCACAAAACAACCACACAGCGAAACTTTTCCCGAAACTCGCTCATACCAACAGTCCATCATGACAGTTCTACAAGATCTACCTTCGCACTAAAATCACTTCTAAAAACTAACACCTCTAGACTAGATGATTGTAGCTAGGAATGCCATATTAGCTTTTCGATGTGCCAGATCGTCGATCGTTAGTGAGAAGATGATAGACGGTGACAGCCTCCCCGAGCCGCCACAAATTGTTCTCCTTCAAGACTCCAGTGCGACCATTCCTTGCAGAAAGAAGAGAAGCCGTTGAGTCAGTGAAACACATTAGCCTGGGCCAATACGACGAAGGAAAGACTAGTAGTATTTTTTGCACGGATGATGTACTGTTCTTTCTTCACCTCTTGTCAAGCTCCACCTTCTTCTCAAGGTCCTGCACCAGACTGCCCAGCCTTCTTATGTGGTGCTGCAGTGCTCGGGCCATCTCATGGCCTTCTTTGAACTCGCACAGCTTCTTCAATATATCGCATGCGATGTAAAACCCATCCGCTTTGTTCCTGAGGGCATTATCAAAGAAAAAGAACACGTTTTATAAAATACAGTTTATCAGGCAACTAAATAGGAAGAAAATAACTAGAAGACTCAAAATCTTTACGGGCAGTTGAAAGATGAATTGAATACTTAGAAACTTTACCTCAGCAACTCCTGGAAAATAACTTCAACCGATTGTGGAGTGTTAGCTAACACTGGTCGAAGATTTGGGAAGCGTGCAATGTTCCTTAGAGTAAAGAGCACTTGCTTCAAGACTTCCTGGTCAGGGATCCCACGGTTCAACAAATTTATTTGCTTCAGCAGAATGTCTACAGCACCAGCACCAACTAGTGTCTCGCAGCACTTCTTGGAATGCTCCGTAGCAATACCTGGAGGAGAAAAAGTACAGATATACTCTCAACTCTTGAAGCAAGAGCCTAGTAAAGGATCGCAAAAGAGTAAGGTCCTAACAACGTCAACGAAGTCAATATGACTGAACTGTAACAAAAGTACAAAACTAGGAATACAATATCACAATGTAACAATGAAACATGAATTTAGGCTGGAATGCTGCTGGAGGAAACATAAGAATATATTTACTTAATGTTGTGCAAGTTTGTCGAATGCTGCTGGTGCTCCTACAGCGCATGAGCTGCGACAGTGCAGCAACCAGTCTGTTGATTAGGCGCATATCATCATCAACTTGTGCAGAAGACTTCTGTAATCTAGACCTTATATCAGCAACTTCTTGCTTTGAAGCTTTCCTCACCAGATAGGCTTTGACGTAGGACTGCAAAAATCAGTTGGGAAACAAATACACCAACATAAGTACAACTATTGCAAATCAAGACTGGACCCTCTAAATACTCTACCAAGGAGATCTACACACACTAAACCATCCTAAGATAGTTAGCCTTTTATTCGTACTATTTAGTGCTTAATTAATTATTGGTTTCTAGGCAATCGAGTCTCTCATGTTAAAGCCAAGATTGTCTAGCTTCTATGCAATCGGGGCGCTCATGTTAAAGCTAAGCTAGAACTGTTGTGATTCCGGACGGCCAAGCCACTCTCATTGAATCACAACCCACAATCACAAAGTACTAACAAGTACGGCTTACCGTGACAGTCCAATACTAACACAAAAGAGAAATAACTCAACTCTTTATTTACTACTACGAACTTTGGTATAACACAACTTTACACTCTTAATGGCTACCATAACTCTCTACCTATGGCCTTCTCAGTCATGGCCATCCCTAACATCATTCATATGCTTGTGGTGGCTCTTATGGTTACTCATCCATAGCACACACAAAGGGGGTATGACACCCCTATTTATAGTGTTACAACACCGTTGGATTGTAGCCATGTGACACAATTTAAGCCCTATAACTATAAATCTCTTCTTTAGAATTCTCTTCCTAAATATCTAAACTCTAGACAATTCTAATATTTGCCATGAAGAATTCCTAAATAATTTGTTCTAGAAACTTCTTAGCTAAATAACTAGCTCATAGCAATTCCCAAGTATTCTAGAATATTCCTACGTATGCATTGCTCTTATTCTCAACAACAACTAATGCTATCAAAATGAAATTGGAATCTCATGCATATGGGCATATGAAATCATCTTTGCTATGTCTGCATATATGTATGCAACTATGTATTGAATTTCATATATCCAAAAAATGAAAAGAAGTATACTAAAACCAGACATCTATGTAAAACATCATATGATTGGCGGCCGGTCAGTACCTGAATAACAGTTATACGCTTCTTGTTTCTAATAGCAGCCCGTCGTGCTATCCAACCACGGATATGGGACTGGATAACAATCGCAGCTCTTTTCATTGATTGAAGAAACATAACCTTTCTCCACCACCTCTGCAAATAGACTGATCATATCTACCTTTGCTCCCTCTTAAATGTTACTATCCAATCTAGAAACACTAACAAAAAAAATAGCACACATACTTGGATGACGCAGATGCAACAGATAATTCGATTTACTTGTGTCCGAGCCAACCAACCGCGAACAGAGGATTGAATTGTGATTGCTGATATTTTGATGGGCTGATGCAATAGGACCTTCCTCCACCATCTTTGTAGCCTTAAGACTGAGTATACCACAATTTTCAGTTCAATACTTTGCTGAGATTTTTTATGTTCACTTAGGTCAAATGCACGAAGGCTTGTGTAGGCTTGCAGCGAAGAAGAACCTGCATGAGTAATGGCGATCAGTAGTCAAAAGGTACACATCAAGAGCCATGTTAGATTTACATACTAACCTAATAGTCGCTTTCTGGCTAACCATCCTCTGGCATAACGCTGGATTACTATTGCAGCATGGCGATGCCGCTGAATAGCCCGGCGGCATAAGATGTGTCTTGTTACAGCTTGGATGGCAATGATAGCTTGAACTTGCCTTGTGAAAGAAATCCGCATGGAGAAACCACGCCAATGGCTCTGAATTTTAATTGCAGCAGACATTCTTGAGGTTCTATTGTGTACAGATCTTCTATATGCAAATTGTATCTTTCGAGCAGCCATTACTTCTTTGCAAAACAGGAAATCGAGCTGGGCAGATACTGGCTGTTCATGCTGGAACAAAGCTCGACAAGAAATATTGCTGCCACAGTCCACGTCATCCTCACACGCAAGCATAGTGGCTGAAGCTATGCTGGAAGTCTCAACCTCACACAACTGGTGACTGACGGAATTTGTGGAGCTGCTCTCAACCATACTCCGCTGAGGACTGAGAGAAGCTACGGAGTCATGCCCACTGTTGCACAGCTGAATGGAAGAAGTTACAGAGTTGCTCTCTTCGTCCCCGAGCTGCAGAGAAGTGGCTGAATCTATACAGTCAGCCTCATCAAAAGAAATGTGTTGAAGGGTAGCAGAAGCTATCGAGGTACCCACATCCTTGCAATGCTGCCAGGGAGTGGCTGAAGCTATGGTTTCATTTCCACCATTGCATAACTCCTGAGGAGCAGGAGCTATGCGATCAGTTTTGGATGAAGCAGTAGTGTCCGAGAACTCAAGTATTTCAAAAGGCTCATTGTTCTCATGCCTGTTTCTTTCTCTAATCCAAATCCTTACAGCCTTCTGAATCACAATGGCAAATCTTCTCATTTGCACAAATCTATGCCTTTCGAATATGAAAACGAAATATCTGTTGTAGTTTCCTGAAAAGAAACGGATGCCAACAATATTATGGGTGCAAAATCAGTGCATGAATCGTGAGGAATTAGTGAGGTTAATGTACCATGTGCTTGCCAGGGAGTAGAGGCTGCAACATTTAGACAGTTACATTTGCTTTTCCTGATAACAACTGACCAAGCCTTCATAGCACCTTGCAGGATAGATATTGCCTTCTTAAGCTTATGATATTTGTTCTTTGCAATAATTCGTCTGGCTTGAGTCTGTATAATTGTTGCGGCCCACTCTGGAAAAAATAATAACATGAATTTCACTAGTTTGCACTTTGCAGAGAAATCCTATATTGCCAACACAGTTAAAAATCGTTAAACTAACTACCGAAATCTCACACAACAATAATTCTAAATCTGGCTACTGGTCTGCAACATCTCACAATAATATTACACTGATTTTTTCAGTAGCAGAAATTAATAACTAGTACTTTCAAAGTGTTTGTGAAAATTGTATAGTTAGAGCATTAAAAAATGGCAATTTTCAGCTTGTTCAATGTAACAACAGGACAACTGAGGTTGAGATAAAGGACAAACCCTGGCTAGTGCATGAACCATCTGTGTTACCTGTCTGAGGGGATTGAGACTCTATACCATTCTTTCCTCGAGATCTACGCTTAGTAGAAACCTTAGTCTCTGGGCTTTGGTATTCCAACTTCGTATGGATCAAATTCCTTAGTTCCTCCTATATAAATCAGTGAAGGTGTTTCATGCATGCTGAACAGGACTTTAACATAAGGATTAAGTAGAGAAAATGTGAAAGTGATGAAACAAAAATTACCAATCTTTTATCATTAGTCAGATGTGAAGATAAGAACGCAAGCAAAACTATTGCACTCTTTTCATCAAATAATACATCATTAGCTAGGATGCCACTTGCTGGAAAATCCTGCATATTGCAGAAGAAGTATGAGAAACAGGGTGGGTTCGTTTTGGCTTAAAGCCAACTTATGCCCGCACTGTCTACAGTAACTAGTTTTTAAATGATACATTTTTTTAAAGCAGGATCAATAAAAAGATTATAGTAAAAAATGTACTGGGTTCAGTTGTACAGGCCAAAATGATATACGACTATTTTCTTGTATTTCTCACGAACAGCTAGAATTCAAATATTTAAGCCATAAACCATAAGTCATCAACCCAAAAGAACGCACCCACAAACAACTCCTTGTTGTCCAAATAAATAAACCACTACCTGAAGAAAGTCTGCAAGCACTTTTCCTATGTTGCTTGATGGGCAGATGGTGATATCAGTTATAGTATCTGGTTCACGGCAACTGAACAATTCCTTTCGACAATCAGACAATGTTTCCTGACAAGCAACAGAAAAATACGAACACATATGAAGCAAAATGGCACTAAAAAAAGGTTAAATTACATTAAAAAATGCAACAGAAATCCTCAATGAAACTAAGGACAACCTTCAGAGGAAACCTGTGAATGTTAATGTTCAAATAATAGTTGATGAAGTAGTTCAACACTCTCCTGTCAATCTGAGAAGAATTTTCCACACTGATGCCATATTTTGCACATATCACCTGTAAAAGAACATCGAAAACATGTGTAGCAATTAGACAAATAAATGCAGGACAGAATGTAAGATTAGAACCATACTAGTTAGAGATCCGTGCATTGCAACGAAGTCATAAAAATGGTGAGACAAAACTTACTGCCTGACCAACTTCACACATCAAACATTGGAGAGCAAGCGACAGAGATAGAAAGGTGGCCAGAATACGCGAGGAGATGGGGAAAGTGGAGGGGGTGGGCGGTTGTATCCTGAGAGAGAGAGAGAGAGAGGAGAGAGACGAATGGTCCAGATCAAATCGGATGGCTGAGAAGAGAGCAGAGAGAATGGACCAACCACCAACTCACACTTTTATAATAGTAAAGATAAGCTGAAGAATAGTAAGCTCAAAAGGATCCCAAATCAATTGGCGATGAAAGTATGAAATGCTAATCAATTGGCGATGAAAGTATGAAATGCTAACATGTAATCAAAGATGTAAGGCTGTGAACTATGAGCTCACAGTCACAACTTACTGAGGCAGCGAATCTCATCGACATGTGAGTTATGTATATGATGTGCACATGAAAACCCAAATATGAATGTTTCAATAGAAACGAAGCATGGCAGCATTTTACAAACACAAGGAAACTTAGAAAATATGTATTTATGAATATTCATAATAGGCTCATAAATAGAATTACGGTCTTTTCACAGGCATAGGACAGCTAGTTACAACGTTATAATTTAATCATGGTGGTTTGCAGTATGCAGTATGTACTCATACACGTGGTGAACATTTAGGCAACAGAAAGAAAAGAAAAAGAACCCCTACCTGAATCCAATCGTAAAGCAAGCCAATGTGTGACTTGGTCTCAGAGATTGGTTGTCCCTGACATGAAAAAAAGTAGAACTCTCATAAAAATAATGAACACAAGTTTCCAATCAAAATCATAAATACAGAAGCAGACTTATATGACAGGTTTGTATGGAATTTTGGTCTGTTGCTTGGGCAAGAATATACTGGTACTGCCAAGCACGTATTTCCCCTTTCTGCGAGTACAATGCGCACAAATTCACTGTTGACAGTGAAGTGCAGCAGAACAGAATTGCAGAAAAAAATTTGCTAGTGCAGGCAGTACTTGTTGGCAATAGTTTGTAAGAGACCGACACCGTTTTTCAGAGCACTTACAGGAGTAAGCAGCCATATGATTCAGTGGTAATCTGATAGAAACAAGAACCAGATATAGTGCGTTGTTCAATAATGAGGACCTATTTATGTAAGTAATACATCCTGCAATCTTGTGTAATAGTATGAATCTTTTATGCTAACTGCTTAGTGCTACTTATTTCTAAAATGGAGTAGGAAAGACGATGAGGAATGATCAAATTTGATCTTATGAATACAAAGAACTCACCGTTACAGTTGCTTTTAGCCTGTATAGTTCACGAGCTAGTGATGTTTTGTTTGCTAGCAAGGGTAACTGCAAAAGACCAAAAGATTGTTAAATGTAAAGAATGACAAGCCGGTATTCTGGAAACATGATAACTTAAGGTTCAACACATCCGTATAAGCAAGTTAGATGAAAACATTGCCTTCACAAAACCATTCTGAAAATTAATTAGTCTACGGACTGAGGGAACCATTATACAGTGTTTGTGACATAGTTTATCAATTTAGATTGAGAATAGACACTAGGACGAGAAGACAAAAGCATACACTTGCTCACTAAGTAGAAAGTTGGTACTGCAACCCTTCTGATTTAGCCAAGTAAAAGTCATCAGATATTATTTAGACTGAGAAAAGAGCATAGTAGTGAAACTTTAGCAAATCCCTACTGTAATTGTAGTCTATGCAGTGAGTGAAAAAAACCCACTACTAAACATTGAGCAAACCAGAATTCCAGATCTTTGGGACAAATGAAAGATGTATTTTAACAGTAGAAAACTTTGACAGGAGTAAGGCAACACTGAATGTTTAGATTAACCTGCATATGGATGAACACATTCCATAGCAACGAAAGAATCAACTCCTTATCCCCACTAACAATGTCTTCTGCTGAAATTGTGACTCCATCTGCATCAGATATTGGAACCCCAGCTTGCTTGATAAACTGGATAGCCATGGTGCAATTATGCAACTTCTTCTTATGTGTATCTGAGGGAGCAATCACTTTCTGAAATAAACAATGTTGGCACCGTAAATCAAATGGCAATAAGCATCTGATTAATTAATGCAGCAGAAAGAAATTCATACCAAAATAATTGATGCATCAGAAAGCAGGAGCTGAACAACTCTACAAAAAATTATGCCATCTTGGAGATCTTCAAATAAATTTCCTATAGTGAAATCATACTCTGACAGAGCAAGCTGGCAAAGTAAATAGAATTAGAGCAAACCACCAAATATCCAAATTAAGCATGTTAATTAAACCATTCCAAAGGAAACTTATAACTAAAACACAAAATGACACAGTTAAGCGCTCTGTTGCATGAGTGGAGCATTACTAGCAATCAAGGTTCGGAATACCGGCGGTTACCGGCCGGTAACCGCCGGTAACCGTTCTTCCCGGCGGCGACCGGGATTAAAAAACCGGCCGAGATGGAAATTTGAAATTTTTGAATTTGTAGATGGTGGAATGGGTTCCAGGGGGCATTTGTAGCTACTTTGGATGGCTAAGCATATGTTTAGGAACATGTTGGGCCCATGGGCATGAGACTTTTGTGATTTTGTCTATTGCATCATTTGCATGTGAAGAAACAAAGTAATGGTTACATCTTCATTACTTCCCATGTAAGATATTTGGGTGAAAATGTGTTATGAAGATTACGTACTAGATAGATGAACTACTTTAAGAAATAATCTGCATGTGGGAGACAAAAGGCTTGAGATGCTTATATAAATTTCTAATGGTTACATCTTCATGACTTCACATGTAAGATATTTGAGTGAATTTCAAATATACCAAAGGCCAAGGTTACCATATATGGACATATGGGACAATGCCGAACAAAAGAATGCATGTAAAATATAGTTGTGCTTATACCCTTTCCAATCTGGTAATGTTAAATGATGTCTTGGCTGCTCTTGTGTTGATGTAAGATTGTGGTAGAGTGCTGCTCTGTCAAGATTCTGTAGTGCTAGACTATTTAACTCATATTCATTTCAGTATTCTAAATTAGACAGGCAGTTAGACTTTAGTTGCAATTTTTTTGAGAACAGTAGGGAGAGCCCTCCTGAAATATATATTATATATTATGTGTGTGTGTGTATAATATAAAATAGTTTACATAGTGACATACAAAGTTCCACAGGAACTAAGGCACAGCTGAAAAACCTATTCAGCCTAACAAAACTGAAAATAACCAACTAACAACAGCTGAAAATCATCAAGCAGATAGAGAATAGCAACCAAATCCGGTTTTTCCGGTTTTCTCACCGGTAAAACCGGTAACCGGTCCGGTTACCGGCCGGTTACCGGCCGCCTCCCGCCCCGAACAAAAAAAATATTTGATAAATTTCATCCGATTTTATACCGGGATTACCGGTTACCGGGCGGTAACCGGCCGGTTACCGGTACCGCCCGGCGGCCGGGATTCTCCCCGGTAACGGTTTTTTGATCCTTGCTAGCAATCATGATACCTGTTGATAATTCACTTTATATCCCATGGTCGTGAGATGCATCAGGAGGTCACCTTCTCCATGCATGGCCTCCCCCAAAGACTCTAGAGTTCAGGAACCAGTAAAAGAAGATAAGAGCAGCTGAATAAAACACATACAAGGTCACAAAGAAAATTAATCAAACAGATTGATTCGGTTAGCTTACCCTGAATAATTTGCCGACTAGATTTTATTTGGGCCTGGTGACAAAATAACGGAGGGGATCCACCATCAAGGCCATCAATTCCAGATTTGAGAGGTAGGGCACTTTCCATTTTAGCTCTGTCTAGTGCAGCAACAAGCAGAAAAATTCTTTTCAGTATGATGTTGCCCAATGCTTCAGTATAGGCCGGTCTGTGGAGCCCTTCTGCCAACTTGTTGTGAGCAAAAGATTTTGCAGTCACATTTTGAGCAAACAACTGCTTCTCCAGAATAAGTTTCAGAAAGGGAACCTCCTTGTCCTGTTTCCATGATCCATTTTGTAGCAAGGAATCACCCCCAAGGACAATATGCAAGCCTATCCTGAGCCACTCTGGATTGTAACACATGAAAATTCTAGTTGCTTTCTCTTTCAACCTAAGATCAGTAACAAGCGGGCAATGTGCTTTCATCTTCAGCCTACTCTCATCAATGTTCTGGAAAAATACATTACCGATTAGAGCATCAATAATGGCACTGTGTGATATCAGCTGAAAAGGTTTCTATGATTAAGATACTCTAGGTCCATTTTAGAAAAATACAAAACTACAGTGTTAAAAAAATACTATATGGAAGACTAGAGATAGTGAACTTACATTTTTTTTACCACTAAAACCTTTTCACTCACAAAAAAACAGCAAGTAGTCTCACAGACAATAAAGAGATGCACGACATCCCAACATACAACATACCTATATACTATATCCAACTTACCCAATCTTTCCATAACCCATGTGTTGTTTTGAAAGATGTGACACTCTACATTATCATATCTATGTTACAAAGAACAAATCATAACATGCCACTGAAGTAAGATCAACCTCAATGTTTGCATCTTGTCCGGTTCACCCAGTACAGCCCACACAAATATCCAACAAAGCGGCCAATCATCAAAGTTGGTTTAAAGAATAATGGGGCACCCCAGATAATTCAACTCAATTCATCTGCTCTAACCTAACACAATTTTCATATTGAGTACATCACCATGTTCAAATTCAATGCCGTAGAATCTAAACCATAGAAAAATCCTCACCTTGCAAATTTGGCACATCATGACGAGCACCTCCTCGCACGCCTCCGTACTCATGTACTTTCCCATCCTCTCCGTCACATCCTCCAGGCCGCACACCTCCCTCAGGGACTCTCTTAACGCAGCCGCCATAGCCGGCGTCATCCCCTTCCTCCTCTCGCTGCCGCGATCCCCACCTCGGGGCCGCTTCGGGCTGCGGCCGCGCGCCCGCTCCCCATCGAGGGCGTCGCGCTTGCCCACAGCGGGGGTGTGGGTGGCCGCGGCGGGAGAGCAGCCGCAGGCGGAGGGGTCGCGGAGGAGGAGGGAGAGCCATGACGAGGCGGAGGCGGTGAAGGCGCGGAGTGCGCGCTCGCGGCTAGACTCGGCGCGTCGCGCGGAGCGCGACTGGTCAAGCTCGAGCGCGCGGAGGCGGCGGCCGAGGGGCGTGGGGGTCGCGGCACCGGCGATCGGCCTCCGGCGGAGGAGGGGCGTCGGGGTGGGGGCGGGGAGCAGGGTTTTGGAGGCGGTGAAGAAGAGCGGGCAGGGGGACTTGGGGTTAGGTTTCGGGGTGCGGAGGTTGGAGAGGTCGCGGAAGGGGGAGGCGGCGGGCTCGCGGCGGTTCATGGCGGCCGAGGGGGAGGTTCTAGAAGGTTCGGGAGCAGGCGGGGAGGGCTTCGATGGGTTCGGGAAGGTTCCGGAAGGTTCGAGGAGCGGGGATTGTGGGGGATCGTCTCGTTGTGGGGTTGAGGGAGTTGGGGTTTGAGCGGGAGATTATAGGTGGAAGCCGAACGGTCGGATTTCGAAATGCACGCGCCTCTGCTGGGCCGGGTCTAGATGGGCCTCAATTTATGACGTACCAGGCCAATGCATTTAATCTCGACTTTACTTTGGGAAAATTGCAAAGACCCTTAAAAGTCGTTCTCACTTTGATTTACCTCTTATAAGCTAGTTACTAGCTCTAAGACAACTTCTCCAATAGTACTAACTTTTAGTACATAGCTCATAACATAAATAGCCTCACATTACACTCTCACATAATCTTGGAATGTGTGTATGAGACTAGCTCTTGATCAAGAGATAGCTTTTCTCTCTCTTCTATTAAAATATGAAATAATATGCTTAGAGCTAGCTCATAAGTCACTATTGGAGATGCTCTAAGTATACTAGTTACGTACCTGTACGTTGCAACAGAACTCATTGAATGTATAGAAAATCGTGCTATAGAAGAGAATTACTCTGACCGGTTGGAAAGTGGAGAATGATGAGAAGTTAAGGAAATAAAGCGGTTGGAGGAGAATGGTCGTATAACCACTAACTCGTTCTTTTTATAATAGTAATGATTTGTAGCAAATACACCTCTACAAGTACATAGATGTTTGATATTCCCCTTAGCAGCCCTTTTCATGCTGACTCACATGGTGTCTTATCGATGATCGAGTCACCGATCTTACAAAATAATATGAGAAAATTGCTGAAATTCTTAGAAGAGAACAGGGATATTCTTTTATTACTATGAACTGGTTACAGGATATCTTTAGCAGAGCGTAAAACTATCTCTAATTACACCAAATTGAATGGGATATCAATTGCCCTTCTGTCTTCTCTCGTTCAGCCTTAAATACCAATGAAGAGACACCAATTACCCGCTTAAAAGTAGTCAAGCTATATTCCATTATCCCACTAGGGTAAACATTCACCGGGAGCCATACTGTTTGTTAAAGCTGCAAACCAACCATTGTTGTTAGATTCCCCATTCTTCTAAAATTCCACCGATCCACTTATTTTAGCCAATCCAATCTCTTTTGAGTCAGCCCACTCATTTAATCAATTCAATCATCTATATCGCTCCAATTATTTAACCAATCCGATTATTTTAGTCAATCCAATCCTTTTACATTGGTCCGCTTATTAAACCAATCTAATCATTTAAATTGGTCCACCTGTTTTAACCAATTCAATCATGTAAACTGGTCTATCCACTCAGTCAATCCTATTATCAAGTTGGTTCACCCATGTAACTAATCCAGTCATTCAAATTGATCTTCCTATTTTTCATCCAGACATTCACACCATTGATACTCTCTTACAATTGACATGAATCCACCAGGATTTACACTTATGTCTGGGAAATCAAAGCGAGTTTTTAGGATAAACTGGCAAGGAGTTAAATTTTTTTGGAAAACTTCCCTTGGAAGCTTAAGTTAGTCGAAATAAGCTTTGCAAATAATTTTTTTTTGATAATTTCACCTTCCAAGGATGAACAACTTTTGCAAATAAAACCCAATATAGGTTTTATGATTTTGGCCCAAGGTAATTTTTCAGAAGAGAACTCAGGCATGCGTTAGTTTGGATTCGGGATAAGAGAGCCTTGGAGCTAAAAATGGCCAGGGCAGCAAATAGATGAGAGGGAATCATCTAAGAGGGATAAGAGTAGTAATACTACTTATATTTTGCAGTTAGATTTTGAAGAAATAATTCTAGTCATAAAGCTAACGGCCATGCTAACTAAGGCTTCGACCTACAGTCGATATGCTCTGATACCAGCTCTGTCGGACCTCGAGTTAACAAACCCAGATCCTCTATGATTCCGCCGCACTATTCCCTGGATCAGTAGATAGTGCTCACAGATACATTACTGTATATCAAACACATATCATGCGAAAGCGTAATTAATACAGTAATACTTACTCATGGGCCGGTTAGGCCGAAAACGATAACATGCAGCAGCGGAAACTTCACACAGGTGGGACCCGCAGGACTTGCCCACAGGCAGCCAACTGGGGTTCGTGACCTAGTCCATGGCCTCATCGTCTTCCAGCTCTGTCGACCCTTTTTAGGCATCGCAGGGCTTGACTTTATTTCCTTTCTGACTGAATGATGGCAGTTAAGCCAGAATGAGTACGATGATACTCAGCAAGCCACCACACAGGATGCAATAATAATAGATGCAAGACCGTCAAAGGAGGCGCGAGGCTCTTTTATTTGCTTAATGCGACATTTGCAATAATCATAATTAAAATTCCTATGACTTGGCATTTTATAAACATGCTTTAAAGAGTTTGAAATGTGCAATAAATATAGCGGTGTCGGTTCCATCCATCGATTACATGGTTCCATCCACCTATGCTAGCTTTTGATCATTATGCCACTTTCATATTATCCATCACGCTGGAGTACGTCCCTCCAGGAAAAATCCCAAAATCAGAGTACCTCCCTCTGATAGGTTTTTGTCCCACCCACAAAGGTTTTTGAAATAGAATTAACTCGAGGAGAATCCCATGTCCGCCCTTGACCGTGGGCACGGCTATTCGAATAGTTTGACTCTGCAGAGTTTGTACACTTTCACCACAAGAGGCGATCCGCTCGTTGCTCCACACGATTCCTTAGTCATGCGGTTGAGTAGATCATCACAAAAACTGTTCAAAATATCGAGCCCCTTTTGTCATCTCACTTTATAGGATGCTCCCACTTGCGGTGGGTCCCATACTTTGCACGGGATGTAACCACGGAAACTAGCGCATTCGGACTGCAACTCTCCACAACGCTAGCACGGCTGGAAACTTCACCCTGCACTCGGTGTCCCTTTAGGCCTTCTCTTGCCCTTGTAGCATCCTCCTTTCCCCTACCAGTGAAATGAGTTCCGGGGGTTCGATAGATTTACTTAGCCAAGTTGCAATTTGCAGACTTGTGGTTGTACTGTTTTACACGGAGAAGTCATCACAGGATTAAGTCCTTAATGCGTCCGGGCGGTTCAGTCCACAAACCACATATTCTCGTGCTACTTCCGCACCAACCACTCTTACCACCCGCCCAGACATGTATAGCAGATTTTGAGGGTTTTGAGAAGCGTAAAATAAGTAGTCACAAAGTATTCAGCCACGTACATCCCGTGACTGCCCAAAACAAGTTCTCATGTTTTTGAAGACTGATGATCAGGGCAACTAGCGCCCTGGACTTGACAAGACTAGCATGGCACTTAATATGACTTATAGCTAGTAAAGTTATCATTAATATCTATGGTGACAAGGATCAGGTGATTCAAGTATCAAAGGATGGCATAATAAATTTAATACAACATCAAGTGGGCATGTAGCTACCTTAGGCTTTAACATATATTTGCATAATCAATTAGGCATGCAAGTTGATAGTTTAAAAGAACATAATTTTTCATAAAATGTAGGATCAATATGATCAAAGTGATGACTTGCCTTGCTTGGTGTACCATGGCCCTGATTGACCTAATTCAAGCCTTCTCAGTCAATGCTTATAATTTGCTGATCTTCGCTTTTACCCAAGTCTCGATCCTGTTCGAATCCGTCGCCTCATCGAGTCTTCCAATTCTAATACGCGTCAAAGAAAAGAAAGACCAAATAAATCCAAACACTTTAAATGCCCGATTTAATTTAAATTATACATTTATTAGGATTTGAGAATAGAGGGATGATTCGGATGAGGTGTTGTAAACACAACGGTAGATGAACTGGGCGAAGGAATGAGGTGGCTGAGTAGCTTTACTGTGAGGGAAAATTTTAGGATGACGAGGATCAAAAATGAAAAAGAAGTAATTACAGGAATTATCCACTTTGGAAAAGGAAGTGGTCAGACTTAGCCGATCTGGGAAAGGCAAGGCTCGATCTTTTATTTGATGACTTTCTTTTAATTGATTTACATTTATCAAGGAAGTTCCATGAGTCGGGCAGGACTTAGGGACAGATAGAAGAGTTTAGCGAAGGTAGCAAAGAGGAATAGAACTTTGTGATTTTGGAAGGCATGTATTTTACACAAGATGGGTATAATTTTAAATATTCAGTGTAACTTCGATATTTCATGTGGCAATACTCATTGAGATTGCGACTGCCAACTTAATGAACCCATCTTTTAATAGTTTTGTTGAAGCATGGAGTTGGTCATTTTAGTCCAATTTTTAAGGTTGATTATTCTGCTTAATTAACCAGGTTATTAGGAATGGTCGTCAATTGTGATTTGCTGGAGAGGGGTGCTATGAATCAATAGGGATCTTCTTAATAAAGCTATTTCTTTCATTGGTAATTATTCTCGACCATTAGATTTAGATCTTGGGATAATGATTAGGGATTTGGGTGTGAGACGAAGATTAATGATGGCTCTTTCTTGTTCTGGAGTTCTTAATCGTAAACATCTGTTATTTTAAGTCTTAGTATTTAGGATAAATGTTAGAGTCTTTACTACAAATATTGTTAAGCATTTTTGAAAAGAGAGTTTTCATGGTTTCAGAGATGAGCCACCACACTTGTTATTTTATGTGGCATGCAAACGAATTCTTGAGGGTTAAACTCATAAGCAAGGTAGCTTCAATTTCCTACTATTGAAATGTTATATTTGATGTTACATTCGTTCAGATTATTTTACTAATTATTTTTGCTGCAATCTCAGTTGTTATGGACTTAGACAAGATAAAATGGGTACGAATCTTTTACCAAGCTTCATAACTAAATATTTTAGCCATAATATTGTTACCATTATTATTGTTAGCATCATTTTATTAACTTAAGGTTAATTTCTTGGTGATTGAAGAATAGTTCATGTCATAAGCTTATTTTACTTAATCTTGTACATAAGGATTAATCTTTACTCTTGATTGGCATACAATTGACCCATACTTAGTTTTAATCTAATTGCATCAATCTCTTTCATTCCCATTTTGTTTGAAGCTCAAATTTTATAAAGTTGCTCTTTCAGAGTATTTGTACAATATGGATTCATAATTTAGTCACACACCAAGGAGTTTTGGGACATGCATGCAAGAAGTTTGGAGGCACTTACTAGCTGGGCCCACAAGTCAGAAGAGGGACAGACAACGAGAGGGGCAGCTTCGGCTGGAAACAGGGGAGCTGAGATGGTGGTGGAGCCGTGCGGCGTCGCCGGCGGGGAGCGGCCAGGGAGGCGACGGCGACCGGCGAAATGGGTTGCCCCGGCAACGAGGAGGCTCACGGCGGCAGGGCTTCGGCCGGGGTGGCGTCAAGACGGGTGGGAGGCGGCCCTGGCGGCCGGCGATGAGGGAGAAAAGAGGCGCCGGTGGCCGAGTGTGAGGGGGGAGGAAGTGGGGTGCGCCTGAGCACGAGTGAAGCACTGGGAGCTTACCTGAGTGATTGGCTTGATCGGAGAGAGGCCGGAGCGGGCTGGCGGCGAGCACGGGCGGTGGCGCGGGGAGACCACCGTGGCGGGATTGCTCTGGCGGGGGAGAGCTTCGGCCGGTCGTTGGGGAAGCCTCGAGGCACCGAGGTGTTGCTCCCACCACGCCGAATTGACTTGGAACCGACCAAGGAGGAAGCAGCGGCGGAAATGGCTTCGGCCGGCCGGAAGTGGAGAAAGGGCTTGCGCGGCGAGCTCGGGCGGTGATTTTCCGATTAACGGTGAGGGGAGGCAGTGGATGCTCGGGCGCACGCCGTGACGCGGTTGTTTTGTGGAGAGATTCATCGGAGAGAGGGGGCGGCGCAAAGCGGCGGTTGCCGGCACAAGCGCAGACTGCCCGAGCGAACTCGGATAGAGGGAGGAGGAGGAGGAGTAGGGAGGAGGCGAGCCCTGGGCGTCTTATAGGCGAGGGAGAGGAGCAGTCGTTCCACTGGTGCACACGCTCAGGGGAGTACTACCAGCATGGGCGGCACGTCCGGCGGCATGGGCACCACATCCGGCGGCATGGGCGCCATTGTAGCCCAGCAGGAGTAGGAGAATGGCGCTGGGGCTAGGCCGGTGGTAGGGCTACTGGTGCAGAGGTGACGGGGGGAACCGGGGGCGGCGCGATACCGGGGCGGAGTGGCTGCGCGGGCTGGGACGGTGAGCGCCAGGAGCTGCGGGCGGAGGAGGAGGAAACGGGGGAGGAGGAAGAAGAACGCGGTTTGGGCCAGAGGAAAGAAGGGGCGGCCGAACGGGCCGGTCGGACCAAGAAAAAGAGACCGGCCAAAAAAAAGAAAAGAGGCCGGGGATAAAAGAAATGGGTTAAGCCCAAAGAAAATTTTGGGGATTTCAGACCTGGTTATATGAGTAGATTTTAAATTTAAACACTTGGTTCAAATTTTCAGATTCAATAATTAAATGTTAAGATTGACGAATTTTGAGAGATACTCTTTGAATTTCAGAATTTAAATTTTTGGACATGAACATTAAATGAAAAGGATTGATTTTAATTTCTGCTCTTGGTTTTGAATATTTGGAATTCAAATTTTTAGATTCGAATTCAAGACTTCAAAGGAATTATGGTCTTCTAAATTTTAAGTTTTCACTCTCGGTTTTTTATTCCAAGGTTTTGATTTTTATTAATCGGGCTTTTGGCAAGAAATCCAACTTGAGAAATTTGAACTTCGCCAAAAACTTTTTGAGAAGCACTAGAAAAATGATTAAAGATTTTGAAATTTTTTGAAATTACACTAGCTCCCTAATTGGGATGTTACAGAGTATATATGAACTACACAAACTATATATATACTCAAGGGATATATTTTAAAGTAAAGATCCTTAATATGTAGAAATAGAACATAGATCAATACTAATGAAAACACAAAACTTAGAGTGAACTCATTTTAAATGTATGCATACAGAAATGTGTTGTGAAAGTGTATGCACATATTTAAGTTTGACTTATTTGGTGAAGTTCATTCTATATTTCAGATCCGAAGAATGCAATAAGATAAGAATGTAATATTGAATGCATACCTCTTATGTTTTTCACCTTTTCATCCAAACGAGACTAAGCAATATCATAATCAATAAACATATTAGTCTCATAATTGTTTTATCACTATCACCAAAATCAACGTAATGGAGCTTGAACTTACACCTTGATCCTGGCTGTTACCTCTCAAAATGAGAGAATCAGAAGACCTAAGGTAAAATGATAACTCTTTTCATTGATTGTATATTTTCTAATCAGTGTGTTGTAATGCTCTTATGATGTGCAGATGATTGGGTCGAAGAGTAGTGAGCTATCTGAGTTCACTTCAATCAGTGATAAAGCAAAAGAGAGGGAAGAGCCACTGATCGATACAACTATGACTGTAGAATCAATGGTGATTCTGAGTTCACCGGTTGTGGGCTCCGAGACAATTTTAACCTACCAAACTGAAGCTTCGGTGGTCGTAACTAATCAAGTTGAAGCTTTGGTCGTCATCCCTCAAGCACTGGAGGAAACGACTACCCTGATAGTTGAGGGAGCTCTAGCCTCCCAGTAGGTGGCTGAAGAAGTTGCTTTTGATCACCCCATGGAAGATCTGGCTAAGGATAAGCTTATCCAGTAGGAGGACTCAAAGGGTCCAACCAGCCCTACCAGTGTAGTACTGGTAAAGTCAGTTGAAAAGAAGAAAAGGAAAGTAGGCATTCTAGACTATGATCTAGGGTGTTTTAACATTAAAACAAAAAATACCAAGTACATACTAGTAAAAATTCATGTAAATTCATACCTTTAGATCTTTTGGTGTTTTGAAGTCCTTATTTCTTCTTCTTGCTTTGTAGCACCTCTAGTACTCTAATCAGTCCTGATCCGAGTACTCCTCGTGAGGAGACTCATAAGGAGGGAGTAGTCAAGGTAGCCCCCGAACGAGTAGAGATAGAAGAGAAGTTTCGGCAGGATCTGACTATTGCCGGGAAACAAGTGGTCAAAGAGGAGGGAGCAAGTTGCTTCATCCTGTCTTTGGAGGACCCAAATAGAGATCTCTGGTCTGATCAGGAAGTCTCCACACCCAAGGGACATCCCTGACTAGCTTCAAATCTTTAACAATAAATAACTTGAGGAGCTCTGGTGGAGGAGGATATCGGACTGTCAATTGAGGATAGGTCCCGAGGTGCTATATTCTACTTCTGCTGATAAAATAGTCCAAGTAAGTTCTCACGACCACTTTAGGATGCATTTTTAGAGTTTCTAAAACTTTTATAGATTTTTTTCTTTTGTAGCATATGATGGAGAGCGCTGCTCTGGTCAGAGAATTAACCAAGCGAACATTAGCTTTGGAAAATTAAAGCTACCTTTTGTCGAGAGACTAACGAATGGTAATGATTTTCCCCTCCTATTCTAATCATGAAATATTTTTCCTTCTCATAGTCATTTTATTATTCTTTTCAGGTTAGGAAGCACCGTTAAGATGCTCGAGGACACCTTAAAGAAAGAGAGGGTAATGTTCGGGTCAACCTTGACTGAAAATGAACACCTCCTCATGACTCTTGAGGAAAAAGTCTCCAATTGAGAAGTAAGTATCCTCTTGAAACTTCTTCTACTGCTTCTTAACCTTTGTTTTTTCTTAACTCTAGTATCCTCTTGAAACTTCTTCTACTGCTTCTTAACCTCTGTTTTTTCTTAACTCTTCCCTTGTCATGGTCAACAGAATTAGAAGATTTTGAAAAAGAGACTAAGGCAAAGGGAGTTGTTATTGTGAAACTTGAGGAGATGTGTAAAGCTAAAGATTGGTCGATCAAAAACTAGTTGATCATGTTTAACGATAACTTCCTCAAGCACAAGGAAGTTGTTAAAGCATATGAGAAGAAGAACCAAGATAATTGATCGTTAATCTGACCAGTTTATTATACTTTTGGTTTATATTTACCTAACTTTAAGTTTTCATCTAGAGCAAGCCCTAAAGCTTCAAAAACTAGAGAAAGTTCTTGGTTACGAAGAGAAGGAAAAGAGCTTCAAAGAAGCATTCAAGAGAAGATACTTTTCTTCAATAAGATGCTTGCTGACCTAGGGGCAGAAGCATTTGAATCCTCTTCAAGAGAGCCAGACAAGAAGGTGAAATGCCTTGGCAAACAACTTGAAACCCTTCAAGGCCTACTCGCCACTTCTCAGAGCAACCACGAGCAGACGATAAGAGATGCCATGGCTAATAGAGTTAACTTGGCCCTAGCAAAGCTTAAAACTTCCAACCCATCACTCAACCTCAAAGTATTTGAGACAGACTTCAACTATTCGGAGGAGGATGCAGCCAGACTCTTTGAAGAGATGAGGCCCTTCGAAAACAAGGTTGCTAAGTAGATGAAGGTCGGGTCTCCATCGAATAGCGGCCAGTCTGGTGGCTCCGATGAGTAGATAAATATTTATGTAATATGTAAAATTATCATGTAAAAAACTTATCTTTATCATCAGTAAAGTTTATGCCAGTTTCTCAATTCATTGAGTACTCATATATTTCCTAGCCCTGACTACTTATTTAGTAATAGTACTTACTAAGGAAGTAGTAGACCAAGAATTAAAGAGTAATTTGTTCTGACCAATGGACTAAGTATATTAATATACTCTGATTATGTTGTAGGAAGGATTAAGTTGTTACTAGGAAATCAATTCGGACAGAGCCAGTAGATGATTTCGACTAGCCTCATGTACCATTTGCATAATCAAAATACAATAGTCTAGTATGAGGTTGGAAAATATCATGGACTCATTGCAAGTTCTGAATAGTTACTGAGGCCTTTAGAGGATTCCTATCTACAGAGGGGGTACGATTACTTGAGTTCCTCTCCGAGCACTTAGCATGTCCCATTCGACCCATCAGGCGCGGTGGAGTAGAAGCAAGTGAATTGGCCGATCGATGTCCACCAATTTTATTGCCTCCATCCTCTCGGGGTGATGTAGGAATGTTTGCACCATTTTGACCAATGGGTATTGGTGGGTCCTATTGTGAAGAATCATGTACGGTATCTGGAGCGTTATCACCGATTGCGTTAACTTCATGCCTTCAATACAAATCTCGCAGTGATCCCCTGTTGAAACTAATGGAGAGCCTTCCACTTCTTCGACAAATAGCCTCTACGGTGGGGAACATATGGAAATCACCACCTCCAGTGGGCTTTGTGGTGGACTCAGCCTGATCCAGAGGATTGTCGATCGGATCCTGAGTGTTATCATATTCACACGTCTCTCTGCCAGAGGTAACTACATTGACACTGCGACCAAGTGTCAGTTGGCTCCCAGAATATGTAGACCCATCAACGAATAGTTGTCACCCACGATTGTATTGAGAGTAATCTGACCCTCGGATCGTGGTGTTGCATTCTTGTTGCCTGGTTTGCTGGGCTTGCAGAGGTACTATGGTATTTTGACCTAGTTGGAACAATCGATTCCTCTGAGAGCGTTGTTGATGGGTGCGATGAATATTCTTCCATTCGGTCGATCTCATTAGTCCCAGCGAGCGATGAGCCTGCGATGAGGATGATGACAAGACATCATGTTCCTTGGCGTAGATGCATGTGTCCATATCAAGGTTGGCATAGTCTGCTAAGTCAAACCAGTTCTCCTTATCTCAAGCTCCTGTCATGATCTCATGAGCGATGACAGCGGGGAACAAAGAAGGATGAGGATTGCTGAATGAAGAAAAACTTCAAGGATTTAGCGCCTTTTGTCCCCACGGATGGCACCAACTGTCGATGATTGAGTTACTGATCTTATGAAATAATATGAAAAAGATGGTTGAAATCATTGTGAGAGAACATGGATGCTCTTTATTACTATAAATTAGTTATAGGGTGCCTTTAACAAGGCAGGAAACTAGCCCTAATTACACTGAATCAAATGGAATGTCAATTGTCCTTCTGTCTTCTCTCGTCCAACCTTAAATACCCATGAAGAGACACCAATTATCCATCGGGAAAGACGCCTTACAGAACCAATGCGTCTGGTCGAGGAGGTAGTTATTATCAGAGAGAGCACACCTGATCATCGGTTGTTTTTAGTGGGAGATGAATATGAAAAGCAACTGCATGGCAGTTGTTGGCAAAGACTCAGGCTAAAACGTCATGTTGTTTGGAGTGGATAGTGCGTATGAATAAAAAATAGAAAATGTGGGTTTGTAAGGTAAAATATTTTGTAACATGAGATAAGTTGAGTTCTACCTTACCGGTATGTCCACAGTGAACTTTTGTGGACGTACACCCATCGCAATGCAATAGGTCTTATATGCTACAATTCGTTGGTTAGAATTATTTACAAAAAAATTGCATCGCAGAAAGCTTGAAGGTATGGATCCAACCTCTGCAAACCAGTTTTAATTATAAGATTAATAATATGGTAGGCACATCGCTGATATAACAAGAAGGATTTAGCTTGCTAGGTCTCGACATCAATTGCTTCATAACCTTGTTGAAATTTTTCCACACGTCCAATGTGCTAGTTCTGGACCTCTTTGTTCCAGTGCTTGCAGATGCAGAGACACTTGTAGAGCATGATGGTGATACAGCCATGGTCTGCTCGGCGGTGGCGATCTCATCCATTTGAGGTGGAGGTGGAGCCTTCACGAATGATGCAAGATCTTCTTGATTAATTCCATACTCACTCATAGCAAATTCGTCAAAATGTTCCATAAAGAACTTTGGAAATGTGGAAACTGCAAAATACAAATATAAAATTAAACTAGGACCTATTTTATACTACAATAAAGGGGAATTAGAACAATATAACAACATCAAAATTAATATTATTACCTCTTTGCTTGAATGGATGCCGGATTTCAAATTTTCAGAATTTTCACAAAATTATTCCGAATTTTGCCAAATTACCACAAAGAGCTTCGAAATTTTCACAAAAAAGTAAGTAGAGAAGAATGCTAGTTTGAGTGTGGGTTGATGAGGGGGTATGTTGCCTATTTATACAAAACAATCAGATTTTTTAAAAAAAAATCGTATTTTTAAACTCACAAACAGCCTCAAAACGACTATATTTTTTGAAAAATCAATTGTTGTCGTGCTACATGGGCTAAATAGGCCAAATGGACCGTGCCCATTGTGTCGTGTCCGTTTTTAACAGTCGGCTTTCATGACAAATAGGTTGTGCCACAGGTTACACGTACTAAATGGGCCACGTCGTGCCGATGGCCCACGCATGCCTGGTGGGCCATGCCGTGCCAGCTCGTGCTGTGGGCCGTGCCTATAGTAACGGACCATAGGCCAGCCGGTTAGGTACGGTCCATTTGGACACCACTACTCCACTAGTGAGATGGAGCAGAACGGGATTGGTCTGGGTGATGTTAGCTACAATACAATGTTGGGCCATTTCGGAGGGTTGGTGACTTGGAGGGGACCTGGAAGATATATAGCAAGATGGTCGGTCGGCTCAGGGTTCATGCCATGGACCAGGACGACGATGTTGCTCATGGATGTCTTTGCAAGAATGGGCGACCGGTTCTTGGGCTGGATCGCTGGGATTATCTGATCGGAAGGGATGTGTACCTCACCGGCATGCATTGGATGTTCTGGTGTTTGTGTTGCAGAGATGTGGCTGTCGGAGCATATAGGTGCTTTAGGGAGATGATTGAGATGGGGACGGCACCTACAGATCATGCATTTTAGCAGTGACACAAAATTTGGCTTCCTAATGACTTTTGATTGTTTTCACTACACTTAACTGATCAATACAACTGTTATGTACAAGAATCTGCCGACTTGGACAAAACAAAACTCACAACACTTTCAACTGTTGTTATTTCCAGTGAACAATCATGACATTTGACAGTGGACCATATCTTTTCCCTCAATTTTTGTGTCACTGCTACACGTAGTGTCATTACAACCTGCTGTAGGTACGCTGATTCGAATTTTGGCAGCAAAACCGTCTATCTGAACAAGCTCGAGACTTCCACTTTCGGTGCTGGCAAGGTATGGTATGATCTAATCTAAGTTTAATCATGAACATTAGGTTTAACCCTAGACTTAAATCATGAACACAAAATATATAATCATAAGTGCGGAAGCGTACCCGAACTCGAAGAAGCCATCTTGAGGTGGTCGGTGCTCGGTTGGGACGGTGAAGGAGGTCGCCGGGGTTGCGGGAAACGGAGGAGGTCCGGTCTTCGTTCACCGCAGCACGCCATTAGAGATCGAATCTGTTAGGGTTTTTAGAAGTCTAGAACAACTTGTGTCATAGCCTCTGCCGAAAAACCTTGTTTTTATATGGCGCTGGGTAACCGGGACCGAAACCAAAACGGTGTTGGAAACGCTGCCAATCATTGCGCGGGTGGAGGTTGAGGCCTCCCTAAAATCTCGGAAGACGTTAGCCGAGAGATCAACCCAACATTCTCCCCTTTGATCGTAAGGCTAACATCATAAGCCCATTCTCAATAAAACAGTATACCAAGGCAATGTGTTGCATGGCCAATGAAGTGCCATACAACTTTAGTACCTATAGTGTACTATCTTATCTTGAAATGGATATACATTATACTTAATGGGAGTTGGTTTGCTTTAAGGTCTTTTTATCCAGAATCAGAGGCTTTCCAATAAACCCATGCCGGCAACATGATCACGAAAGATATTGGGTGGTAAGCCTTTAGTAAGTGGATCCGCAAGCATTAACTTGGTACTAATATGCTTGATACTTATGGTTTGATCCTGGATTCTATCTTTCACAACATGATACTTAATGTCAATGTGTTTGGCAGCTCCACTTGACTTGTTGTTATTTACATAAAAGACTGCGGGTTCGTTATCGCAGTATAAGGTGAGTGGTTTAGAAATGTTGTCTACCACTCTAAGTCCCGGGATAAAATTCTTAAGCCATACAGCCTGCCCGGTAGCCTCATAACATGCCACAAACTCAGCTTGCATCGTTGAAGATGTTGTAAGGGTTTGTTTGGAGCTTTTCCACGAGATAGCTCCTCTAGCGAGTGTGAAGATATAACCTGACGTGGATTTCTTAGTATCAACACATCCCGCAAAGTCTGAATCTGAATAACCAATAACTTCAAGGTTATTAGCAAACTTATATGTGAGTATGAAATGCTTAGTAGCTTGCATATAACGCAAAACTTTCTTAACGACTTTCTAGTGGTCCGGTCCTAGATTTGACTGATATCTGCCAAGCATCCCGGTTACAAAAGCTAAATTAGGGCGTGTACAAACTTGAGCATACATAATGCTTCCAACAGCTGAAGCATAAGGAACCGACTTCATCTGATCAGTTTCATATTGGTTCCTCGGACATTGAAATGTCCCAAACTTATCGCCCTTAACAATAGGAGAAGGCGAGCCAGAGCACTTATGCATATTGTATCCCTTCAGTACTTTGTCAATGTATGGCTTCTAAGATAAACCTAATATTCCTTTGGACCTATCTCGGTGAATTTCAATGCCAAGAACATAAGAGGCATCACCGAGATCCTTCATATCAAAATTAGATGAAAGAAATCTCTTGGTCTCAAACAACATGTCCTTATCGCTGCTGGCCAATAAGATATCATCCACATAAAGTACTAAGATGGTGAATTTACTCCCCTTGAACTTAACATATATGCAGTTATCAATTTCATTTTCCTTAAAACCAAAACTCCTTATAATCTTATCGAATTTGAGGTACCACTGCTTCGACGCTTGTTTTAAGCCATAAATGGATTTCTTAAGTCGACATCCCATATGCTTCTTGCCTTCCACAACAAAACCTTCCGGTTGAGCCATGTAGACATTCTCTTGCAAGTCGCCATTAAAAAATACCGTTTTAACATCCATCTGATGTAGCTCTAAATCATAATGAGCTACAAGTGCCATAACAATTCTGAATGAATCTTTAGTTGAGACAGGAGAAAAGGTGTCATTATAGTCAATCCCCTCTCTTTGTGAGAAGCATTTTGCTACGAGCCTTGCTTTGAACCTTTCGATATTTCTCTTAGAGTCATGCTTGGTTTTGTAGACCCATTTACAGCCTACTGTTTTGACTCCGTAAGGAATTTCTATTAAGTCCCATACATCATTAATGCTCATAGACTTTAGTTCATCCTCCATGGCTTCAAGCCATTTAGAAGAATGCTCACTCATTATAGCCTCTTTATAAGAGGTGGGATCATCTACCTTCCCTATATCATTAACATCCTCATTCATATAGACAACATAATTATTTGGGATGGCAGATCTGCTCTCCCGCTGTGATCTTCTAAGAGGTTCATTAGTTATTTTAGGAGGTTGCTGAGGCTCATCATTAGGTGTAACATCAGGAATTTCGGAGACCTCAACAATGGGTGCAACAACAGTATTCTCTACTGGAGGTGCAACCGCTTGAGGCACAGGAATAAAGATCTCTGGGATGAGCGGTGTAGGAACATATACCTGCTTCTCCTCAAGATCAATTTTCCTGGGCTCCAGGTCCTCGTTATTTTCTAAGAACACAACGTGCCTTGTTTCTACAAACTTAGTTATCCTATCAGGACAATAAAACCGATACCCTTTAGATCTGTCAGGGTACCCAATAAAATGCCTACTTACTGTCTTAGGATCTAATTTCCCAATGTGTGGATTAAATAACTTAGCTTCAGCATAACAACCCCACACTCGTAAATATTTCATACTCGGTTTCCTCCCAGTCCATAATTCATAAGGTGTTTTAGGTACTGATTTACTGGGAACCCGATTAAGAATATGTGCGGCTGTCTTTAGTGCTTCCATCCACAAGCCAATTGGTAAACTAGAATGGCTAAGCATACTCCGTACCATATCCATAAGTGTACGGTTGCGTCTTTCAGCTACACCATTCTGCTGAGGTTCGCCCGGCATAGAATACTGGGCAACGATGCCATTTTCCTGAAGGAACTTAGCAAAAGGGCCAGGTATTTGCCCATAAGAGGCATGTCTTCCATAATATTCTCCCCCACGATCCGATCTTACCACTTTAATTCTTAGGTTGTGCTGATTTTCAACTTCAGCCTTAAATATATTAAATTTCTCAAGTGATTCAGATCGGTCTTTAATGGGAAAGATATAACCATAACGGGAGAAATCATCAGAAAATGTGATGAATGTATCAAAACCATCCACTGAAGTCACAGGAAAAGGACCACAAATATCAGTATGAATTAATTCTAAGAGTCCTGTACTGCGAGTAGCTCCCTTCTTTATTTGCTTAACATATTTTCCTTTAATGCAATCAATGCAGTGGTCTGAGTCAGAGAAATCTAGTGGGTAAAGAATTTCTTCTTTAATGAGACGCTCCATTCTCCCCCTCGAAATGTGGCCTAAACGACAGTGCCACAGTTTCGAAGAAGTCTCATCATTATTTCTACGCTTAGCATCACAAACATTAAGGATACAGGAGATTCATTAAGGGAAAGCATATAGAGCTTGTCTTGTCTAAAGGCAAGACCAACATTATTTGAATTAAACTTAATAATACATTTATTATCTCCAAAAATACATTTAAAACCTTCATCGTCCAATAAAGAAACTGAAATCAAATTCCTCCTGATGGAAGGAACATAAACTACATTATTAAGACGAAGAATGAAGCCGCTATCTAAAGCTAATGAAACAGATCCAACTGATTCAACTTTGGCTTCCTTTCCATCCGCGACTTTAAGACTTCGCTCCCCCTTTCTTAGTGTTTTCGCGGTAAGGAATCCCTGCAAAGAGTTGGTAATGTGCACAGTTGCACCTAAGTCAATCCACCAAGAACTAAGGGAAAAATTAGCATAAAGAGTTTCGTCAATAAACGTTATTGTATCATTACCCCTTTTGGCGAGCCACTTTAGGAAACCAGCACAATCCTTCTGGAAATGCCCTGGCTGCTTGCAGAAGTGACATTCCCCCCTTTAGATGCTCCGGCGGGAGCAACATGAGGCTTAGGTGCATTGTGCACTTTAGGCCCCGGCTTGTCTGAGTTAGGGGAGAAATGCAGCTTCTTCTTGGATTTGAAGTCCCCTTGGAACTTCTTTTTGTTTGAGCCACCAACATGAAGAGCAAAATCTTTCTTCTCTGTTCTTATTCTCTCTTCCTCCTGGACACACATGGCGATCAAATCGCTCATGCTTCATTTTTCCTTCTGAGTATTGTAATTAATTTTAAAAGCTGTATACTCAAAAGGAAGAGAGGTCATAATGAAATGGACAAGGAAACCATCAGATATTGCCATGTCCATGCCCTTGAGTTTTTCTGTCATATCAGTCATCATCATGATATGCTCTCTTATACTGTCGGACCCATCATATTTGCTGGTTAAGAGCCTCTGAATTAAAGTACTGGCATAAACTTTAGTGGAGCCTTTAAATTTCTCCTCGATTGAAGCCAAGTATTCCTTAGCATTTTCGGAATCGGGGATTGCTCCCCTAATCCCGACTGAAATGGAGGTCTTCATGATCATTAATGATAAGCGGTTAGACCGCTCCTATTTTTCAGCATTAGCCTCATAAACTTTCTTTTTCTCATCAAAATTCTCCTCACCTTCGGTGGGAGGAATGGGAACGGCTACCCTTAAGGCATAGTCGAGGTCCAAAACCCCAAGGACAACATGAATTCGTTCTTTCCACATGGAAAAATTGCTCCCCGTGAGCTGCTCAATGTTATTAATAGTGGTGGCAACGTTTGAAGCATTAAGTGCTAAATTTCAAAATACAGGGCAAAAATTAGAATTATCATAAAGATATATGTTGCATGTAATTAACCCTACGTTGGTCTGATTAATAACATGCAAAATTACAGTTCTAATTCATATCACCGTTGGGCAGAAAATGAAAAAGAACTTAACTTTATATGGCGACATATGATTATAAACAACGTTGGTCAGAATATAACCATATGTATACGTAATGCCAAAATTAATCGTAAAATCTCAAAATTAAAATATCCCGTTGGTTCAATTTTAATAAGAGATTATACATAATAATATGGTAAACAAATACATGAAATTTGGGCCACCAAAAATAATTAAAAACAGTGCATAAAATAAAGACATAAAGCATAACAAAAGTACTGGAAATAAAAAAATATTATTCTCGGTTGGCCCCTAAAGAAATAGCCCAAAAAACACACTCACGGCCCGCAAAAAATGCTGCACGGGCCAAAAATTGCCACACGGGCCTAAAAACGATCACTCAACCCATCAAAAAGAGCGCATGTGGGGCCCAAAAGAACACATGCGCGCCGCACAGGCCGAAAATTCGGACGTGGCCCGGAAATTCCCGCACGGCCCACAAAATTGCGCAGCCTGGAAAAAAAACCCGCATGGGCCAAAAGGCTCATGGCGCGGCCCAAGATAACGCGCGTGGCCGCAGCCCATAAAACGCGCACGCGCGCGAGCCGTCGGATCTTCATCCGACGGCCAGAAAACGTGGCCGGCTCATCACCTTCTTGGCCCGTGAAACGGTGACCATTGGATGCAATCGAAGGGCTGATAACACACGCGCTGGGAATAAAACTTGAAACCCTAACCCTAATTGACATTTCGACCGGTTACTCCCGAGAAAAAAGGAGTGGGGCGGCGGCGACGGTTTCGCAGAGCGACGGCAGCGGCGCACTTGGCCGAGCGGCAGCGGCGCACTTGGCCGAGCGGCAGCGGCGCGTTCATGCGGAGCAGTGGCGCGGCTCCAGCGGCGCCATGGCAGAGCGCGGCGGCGCTCGCTGGAGCAAGACGGCGCCCGCGTGTAGCGGCGGCGCACGCGACGGCGGCGGCAAAAGGCGTGAGGCGGGTGGCCCGGCGCGCCGGCGACACCGGCGGCTCTAAAGTGGAGAGCGGCTCCGGCGACGCGCGCGGAGCGGCGGCCCCGACCGACGGCAGCCGTGCCCGAAACCGTGAGGCTCTTCCTTTTTTGTTTTGTTGTTCGTTTGTTTGACTCCGATCCAAAATTTCAATCGGGTAATTTGGGGATTTAGGGTTCGGGTGGCCTTTTGGGAGTTCATTAGAGGTTTGCGAAAATTCATGATTCACCTCCTTCTAATTTCTAAAACTGAGCCACTAATTTCTAAAATCCGAGTTCGGTTAAGACTAATAGGGTTCATGAAGAGTCTAGGTGGCTCTGATACAAAATGATGAATACTAATCTAAGTTTAATCATGAACATTAGGTTTAACCCTAGACTTAAATCATGAACACAAAATATATAACCATGAGTGCGGAAGCGTACCCGAACTCGAAGAAGCCATCTTGAGGTGGTCGGTGCTCGGTTGGGACGGTGAAGCGGAGATGAGGGTGACCGACGGCGTGAAGGAGGTAGCCGGGGTTGCGGGAAACGGAGGAGGTCCGGTCTTCGTTCACTGCAGCACGCCGTTAGAGATCGGATCTGTTAGGGTTTTTAGAAGTCTAGAACAACTTGTGTCATAACCTCTGCCGAAAACCCTCGTTTTTATATGGCGCTGGGTAAACGGGACTGAAACCAAAACAGTGTTGGAAACGCTGCCGATCATTGCGCGGGTGGAGGTTGAGGCCTCCCTGAAATCTCGGAAGACGTTAGCCGAGAGATCAACCCAACATATTAAACTAATAAGCCGCGGCTAAAAAAAGCCCCCCAAAATTCTGTTAATGCTCATTTAAATGAATTTCTGAAATATCTTCCCAAAGCATCACAAATTCATTGATCTGAGCTCATTATTTATTCTTCTTAACATTCTCATCCAACCAGCTCCTGTAAGTTCTTTTCTTACAGAGTTACAAGCCTATTCACTAGTTGGTTATTGCCGGGATCATGTCACCTACTCAACTTAGAGCATCTCCAGCAGGAGCCCTCAAATCAAGGCCCCTATTTTTGATTTGAGGGCTCTCCTAATATTTGAGAGCTTGATTGTTTTGCATCTAGTCCAGCAGCAGCTCTCAAATCAGGGCCCTCAAATTCATCCTAATAGACACTGCCATGTGGGACCCATTCATCATCCTAAACCAAAATTTGAGGGCTGAGGACAAAAACACAGGTCCAGCAGGGCCCCTACTCAGGCCCTCAAAAGTAGGGGCCTCCTCCAGGGTCCCCAGGAATGAGAGCTTGATGGGTGAATTTGAGGGCCTCCTACTTTTGAGGGCCTGAGTAGGGGCCCTGCTGGATCTGTGTTTTTGTCTTCAGCCCTCAAATTTTGGTTTAAGGGCTTGTTTGAGGGCCCTGCTGGAGAGGGTCATAGTGCAGAAACCACTTAAGTAGTTTCTATCTATGCCATGTCATATAGACACTACTTTAGACACTATTGTCTCCAATGCACCATGTCTATTTATAACCCAAGCAATTAATTAAGCATCAAAATCTCTTTCTCGTCTACACCAATCATAATTTTTTTCCATCTATCATGAATATACCACCATCTCTCCAATGCAAAATTTGGTAGTGTCTATTGCATTGGTTTTCTCATAGAAACTAGGTCTTGCATGAGACCCCGTTTCTTCCTCTTTTTCTTCTCTCTCTTATTTAATATAGCGCCACATCATCTAAAACTCCTACATGACAATCTAATTACATGAAGCACTGGGACTGCCCTTAGTCTCCTCCTGAAACAAAATGGTCCATGAAAGGGGATGCTGATACTGATGAATCAGCCTTGTCTGCTCCGTCGTTCTTGTCCTCTGTCTCTTTCCTTGTCCTCCGCCCCTTGTCTTGGAGGAATTCTGCAAGCACTCTCAGCGCAACGTCGGCGTCCTCGCTCCGCAGCAGCATCTCGGACACCTCGGCCGGTGTGACATCCACATGTGCAAGCAGCTCCTGTATCTCCGGGAACAACGGATGCTCGTCGACGAGGTGGTAGTTCCGGGCCAGCGTCCTGAAGGCCTCCCAGCAGCAGTAGCCCATGTAGACGTGCATGTCCATGCGCCCTGGCCGCAGCAGCGCCGGGTCGAGGCGGTCCTTGTAGTTTGTGGTGAAGACGATGATGCGCTCCTCGCCGCTCGTCGACCACAGCCCGTCGATGAAGTTGAGCATCCCGGACAGCGTTATCTTCTGCGGCTGGTACGCTGCCGGGTGGTATGGTTTTGCCGGCGGGCCGTCGTCGTCCGAAGAGTCCGATGAGTAGTCGACATCGGCCGGCTCCGGCGTCTTGCGGTCGCCCCTTGACTTGGCGTCGAAGCAGCAGTCGATGTCCTCTATGACGAGGATGGACTTGTTGGGCATGCGGATGAGCAGCCTCTGCAGCGCCGAGTTGAGGGGCACCTCGGAGAGGTCGAGGTCGTAGAGGTTGAACCGGAGGTGGTTGGCCATGGCGGCAACCAGGCTGGACTTGCCCGTACCGGGCGGGCCGTAGAGCAAGTACCCGCGCTTCCACGCCCTGCCGATTCGCCGGTAGTACTCCTTCCGCTTCAAGAAACGGTCGAGGTCGTCGACGATGGCCCGCTTCAGCGCCGGGTCCATGGCGAGCGTGTCGAACGTGGCCGGGTGGTGGTGGTTAATGCCGTGCCACCCCGTCCCCTCGTTCATGAAGATCCTGAGCGCGCGGTCCTTCTGCTGCAGCTGCTCCGCCGTGGCCATGACGAAAGGCACGTACCGCTCCAGCGCCGTGTCCGTGTGCTCGGCGTCAAAGCTGAGCTCCAGGGACTCGCGCGGGGCCCGGTGGCCGCCGCCCTTGCCGGTGCCCTTCTTGCCGTCGTCGCCGCCGGTCTCGATGGACGTCCACTTGAACTCGACGCCGTCGAAGGCGTCGGTGGTGGAGTTCCCGGGCTCCATGAACAGGAGAGTGCTCCAGCTGCTGCTCCCGTCGGGCTCCTTGCTGCGGGAGCGCGCGAGGCAGAACCGGCGCATGGCGCGCGGGTCGATCTTGGTGGCCAGGTACGTGCGGGCGGCGTCGAAGAGGTGGTTCTCGCTGTAGCCGCCGGCGAACTGGCGGCGGATGACGATGGTGTGGCGCTCCTTCTCCGCGGAGCCTAGGCGGGCGCGGACGAATGCCGCGCCCCAGCGCACGGCGGCGTGCAGCTCGTCAGGGAGGAGCTCCCGCGCCATGCTGCGCGCCAGCACGGTGTACGCGGCCACCGATGCCGCCGTGGCCAGCGCCTTCTTGTACGCATCCACCACCCTCCCCTCCCGTGACGACGCCGCCGCCGCCGAGGTCAGTGGCAAGTGATCCATGGCTTATGAACACGGTGTGTACAACACCAGCAGCAGCGTCCTCCACAGTCTACGCTGTGCACACAGTGAAAGAGTACAAGACAATGCTCCAATGCTCTTTGCTAAATGGCCTGTTCTTATATGCAAATCGTCTCTGATAAAAAAAAAGGTAAATGGAATTGCGATGGAGTTTCCTGAAGGGTCATTATTGTCATTTTCTGACGTTTGTTTACTTGACTAGTCAGTTCATATTAGTTATGATGCATGGTTTTTAATTATAGTTTATTACTTTTTATTAAAAATAAATAGCAGTGGTTAAAAAAGAAATTTTTAGAAGAAAAAAATGGATGATGAGAAAAATAAGGAAGAGATACGTGTATAATATATGAACGAGAGAAGTGAAATGTATAATATGTATGTGATTTTTTTTATCTTATTTTTAAAATAAGATAGAAGTGGAAAAAGTGAGAAAACTATTTTTAAAAGACAAGTTTTTATATAGACTTACGACGAAGTCGTTGTGTCGTTATCAGCCCGTCGGATCTTTTTGACGTTTTTTATTTGGTGGGGGCCGGGCGTGGGAAAAAGGCGAATCTTGAGATGGATTCAAAGCCCACAAACGTCCGTTCTTTATGACTTTCCACGCAAATAAATAGGATCATGTCCGACGCGATAGATATGCATTACGTCTTTCGGCCTCGTATGATATGAATATATAAATCGAATGGAATCACAGCATTCTACCACTATTCTAGCCTAGTGTGTCCGCACGCAAAGTCCGGTCATGTCCGACGTGTGTCCGCACGCAGAACGACCAATGATTTAGCTCGCCGGCGGTGAGAAAAGCCGGGCCATCAAGCAAAATGAGTAATGATTTTCGTGCTACCGGTCATGCTGTGAAGCAGAAAAACCAAACCAAACGGACACAGCTGACACGCACAAAGTACCAGATCATTCGCATCAATTTTTTTCCATATCATTCAAACTTACAATTTGCTCAGAGATTCGTGCTTTGGGTCACCGTCTTCTTTGTCTTTGGCGTCCGCCGTGCCCAAGCGCGCACGAGGACCGCCGATGAACGCTCATCCAACGAGTGCACACTCCGCTGAATGCACACTCCACCGGACGCCCATCCGACAAGGCAAAATCCCAATGATATGCCAAAAAAAAAATCATTTGTACGATGTATAGACACTGCAAATTACTACCAGTAGACAGTAGTAGAGCAATAGTCGTCTGATTGTGTCATGCGTGACGTCATCTCCGCCCGTCAATGGAGTCAATGGATTGAGTGCGTGACGTCAGCTCCGCCCGTCAATGGAGTCAATGGATTGAGGTCCACAGCAATTCCTGAAGCCGGGCCCAGTGGCCAGAGCCAGACCATGACCCGTTGGCTTGGGCTCCACTCCAGCTTTTGACTAATGATGCTGCCGGCCGTCAAGACCGGGACGAAGCGGTACCGTAACACCGATTTTTTTTATTTGGTCTTATTATACTACTTTAATTTTAAAATTAATTTTGTATGATACGAAATTATAATTCTAATCTTCTTACCGAGCGCGAAAGAATTAACAGGTGATATAGTAGCGTCTAGCGCGTCACCCGACCACGGCGGGGGCATCCTCAGCACGGCACTATTTGCCTAGACATGGCAGACTATGGAGCCTACGAAGGTGCCGTGCCAGCCGATCGAGAGTTAGAGATGTGTCGCGCTAGGAATGTGCGGCAACGGATGGTGCAGGTGTGGTTCAGTGCATCGTTCACTCCAACTTTTGCTTCTTTTTCGGAGCAGGACAAGCACAACAATTGCACTAGTTGCAAACAGTTTAACAAAGCCACTTTTATTCAAGGTAAAAAGTTGCCATGCATCAACACTCGTACAGCTCTACAAAGTACTCCTACCCTCATGAAACGGTGGAAAACCCATTTCGGAGTAGCTTGACGCGCTCGGCTCACAGTCGACGCATGTGCCAGGCGGGCCCTGGTGCCACGGAACTAGAGAACGGCATGTCCCCAGGTCCCCTGCCGCAGTTGGATGGGGCGGTATCTTCATGGGGCCTGCCACCTACCGTGCTGGGGTGCTGCGGCGGTGGCCAGGTTCTGACATAGTCGGGTGGCACGGGCGTGATAAGTCCTTCTTATCCTTTTTCGCCGGGCGTCCCCGGTTACTTTGGACTCGAGGAGCCGGAATTCTTGTCCTTTTATTCTGAGGCCTCTGAACGGGATTAGGGATACCTTCAATTTTCTTTGGTATTTCAACCCTCTCTGGTGCATTGCGTGCAGGCACATGTGACTTAGTCACGCTCTTCAAATCACTAAAGTGATCGGGCAGTTGGTTTGCTAATGCTTGCAAGTCGATGATTTTCTGGACCTCTTTCTCAGTTTCATTAGTGCGTGGGTCATGTGCATGAATTCCCGTGGCTTCCCACGTAATTTCCCGATATTTTTCATCAAGGGGTTGATTTCCTCCCCCTAATGACGGGAAATTATCCTCATCAAAATGCAGTCAGCGAAGCGGGCAGTATGCAAATCTCCCGACATGGGTTCCAAATATCTGATTATGGATGCAGTCTCATAACCAACATATATCCTAGTCTTGCGGAGTGGGCCCATTGCAGTACGCTGCGGAGGTGGTATAGGTACATAAACCTTGCATCCAAACCTCCTGAGATGAGAGATTTTCGGTGGTGACCCTTGCGCTAGTTGCATTGGTGAATGGATGTTGTAGGCTGAACGTCTAAGGTTGATGAGATTTGCTGCATGTAGGACTATGTGTCCCCAACATATAGCTGGCAAATTACAATATGCAAAAGGGGTCGGGCAATAAATTTAATTATCTTGATTAAAGCCTCTGCCAAACCATTCTGGGTATGGACATGCGGTACCGAGTGCTCAACTGCAATTCCCATCGCCATGCAATAATCATCAAATGCCTTTGAAGTAAATTCTCCAGTGTTGTCCATTCTGATGGACTTGATGTGATGATCAGGAAACACATTTTTGATGCGAATGATCTGCGGGATCAATTTTGCAAAGGCATGGTTTCTTGTGGACAACAAACTCACATATGACCACTTCGAGGAAGCGTCAATGAGTACCATGAAATACTTTAATGACCCTGAGATGGGCTGAATGGGACCGCAAATGTCTCCTTGGATGCGTTCCAAGAATGCAGGAATTTTATCCTTCACTTTCAGAGTGGAGGGTCTAGTAATTAGTTTCCCGGTGGCACATGCAGGGCACACAAAATCTTCATGATTCGGGAAATTCTTCACATTTATATTATGCCACTGCGAATTATTGATTATGTTTTCATCATTCTAAGACTTTGGTGGCCTAATCTATCATGCCAGAGACAAAAGAGTTCAAAGTTTCTAAATATTGTCTTCAGCACAGTGTAAGCTGCAGGTGCCTTAATGTTGGTATAAAATAGCCCAGTTTCTAGTGAAGGAAGTTTTTCTAGTACCCTTTTTCCATTCTCTTCGCGTTTCGTGGTGAGCAGGTATTCCTTACCGTACTCTTCTTCAGTCTCAACGTGGAAACCATTGGCGCGAATATCCTTAAAGCTTAGGAGAGTTCTTGTTGATTCTGGGTACAATAGGGCTTCTTCAATGACCAAAGTTGTCCCATTGGAAGTATAATTGTGGCTCTGCCGGAACCTATTATACATGCATCACTTTCGGCGATTATTGTAAGGCTGTCAGTGCACTTACGGATCGACTGGAAATACTTAGTCTCTCTTAAGATGGTATTCGTTGTACCGCTGTCAGCAAGGCATACTTTCTCCATAGGGCGCCACACGTGTTCTAATATAACGTATTTAATTAACATGTATTAGAAGGCATTCAACACATAAATAAAATATGCCAATATCAGAACATATCATGCCATTAAAACTGAATAAATTAATGAATTATTCCAAAATCATCCATCCATTATGAGAAAACAAATCCTAAAGCACCATCCATGCAAGTTCTAACTTGTCCATTTAACACCAAATAAATGACAATTAAAGTCTAATGCATCC
The DNA here is from genome assembly GCA_017311315.1 of Dendrocalamus latiflorus. Lineage (NCBI taxonomy): Eukaryota > Viridiplantae > Streptophyta > Magnoliopsida > Poales > Poaceae > Dendrocalamus > Dendrocalamus latiflorus. The sequence continues at coordinate 11,716,417 of CM029629.1, read as the reverse complement.
TGTGCATCAGACTGAATCAACTAGAAAATCATCGACTTCTTCAGCTATCTTTTTAGGAGTAATCTTCTCTTCAAGAGAGATCATAGCGGTGGCTACCTCTAAGTCATAAGGGGGTGCTGCTGCCGGGATGGATTCAATTTCCATCAACTTAGGCAGCTGCTCAGGGTGCTCCCCTCAACTGCTGCAAAGTGGCCATAGGTCTTGCCACTCTTCTTAGCCTTTTTATCACTTGAAGCATATGACTTGCCTTTCTGGGCAACAATCTTACCCTTCTTGCCCCTTCTTTTCATCAAGAGCCTTCGCACCTTGTAGTTACTAGCGTTGGCTTCACGGCCAGCGGAGCTGCCTGGTGGTTGAGTGGCGTAATTCTTGCGGAGAAGTTCGTCCTGAGCCTCCGCAACTTGCATCATATCAATCAATTCGGCGTACTCCTTGTAGCCATCTTGACGATAGTTGCGGGCGGATTGTACGACATTGGGGTGAAAGGTGGATAGGGTCTTCTCGATCATCTGCTCATCTGTGATCTGCTTGCCACAGAGTTGAAGATTGGTACAAATCCTATGCAAGGCAGAATTGTAATCCCCGACCGTCTTAAAATCGGCAAACCTCAGTCTGATCCACTCCTGCTCTGCTTGAGGAAGAATGGTGTACTTTAGCCTCTCAAACCGCTTCTTATGTGCAGTCCAGGGTGCTAGCATGCTTTTCTCCGCCATATACTCATTCTTGAGAGTAAGGCAGAGGTGGTGCCTGAGAAAATGAAGTGCCTGATCATTCTTCTCAGGTGTGTGTTGGGCGTCTTTCTGTCCGTCAATCCCAATAGCCGCGCAGAGTTTCCTAACTCCAAGCACAATCTCGACATCGGATACCCATATCAGATAGTTTTGGCCATGTTGGGCTAGCTCCTCGAACTCCCGGTTCGTGATGCCAGTCATCTACATGTGTATGAATGGAATAAATAAGTTTACTTCGGGTAAACATGCATGTAATAATTTACTGCGGGTAAATAAATGGTATAATAGGTTCTCGTAATGTTTCATAGTTTTTTATGTATTTTCTATAATTTTATTGCTAATTTCAGTGATTAAAAGCAATTTAAACAATTACAATTAACCCAAAACAGTAAATAAATATGAAAAATACAGATAATAATAACGTCAGAAAAAAATAAGCTTCAAATGCTAAAAATAATTCAAAATTCGGATTCCTAAGGCCCTTTTATGCTAGAATATGAATTTTCAGCGAATTCTGCAATTTCTGGGGGTTTCTACGTAAATTTTCAGTTCAGAGAAAAATTCGCGCAATTTTCTGATTTACCGAGGGTTTTTTCTGCAAAACTCTGGACCCATACGTAAATCTGAGGACCTATCGGTAATTTTCAGAATTACGAGGCCCTTTCTGCAAAATTCAGACTCATATGCAAATATTAGGGCACATCGGTAATTTCTGGAACTCTGAGGGTTTTTCTGCAATTTTGACCGACGCCAACCCACCTTTTTTTCTTTTCGTCCGGCCCATTTGCCTCCCCGGCCTGTTTGGCCTGTTCGGTCGATACAAGAGTAGTGGGGTAGGGTTTCCCTACCCCATTACCAAGGGTGGCGGCGGCTTTCTACCGGGCGGTTGGTTGGGCGACTCGGGGTGGCCCGGCCGGGCGGCGATGGCCGGCGCGAGGAACGGCTGTGGGCTGGTCGGGCTGTGGCGCAGCGGCTTCGGGCACTGGTCCAGCTCGGGCGGCGGAGGTGAGCCCACCGGCTGCGGCGAGGCGTGCGGCGGTGCCGTGCGGGGCGCGCACACTGTGAGCGGTGGCCGGGGTGACGCGACTGCGGGTGGCAGCCAAGGGCGGCGCTGCTATGGGCGCTAGCGGTGGCGGTCCGGGTGCCAACTCGGGCGGATGGGGTGGCTAGCCGGCTTCAGGCCGGGTAGCGGCCGGGCGACATGGGCCGGCGTGTGCTCGGGCGCGGAGCGGCTACTCGCGGTCCGTACGGAGGCCAAGGCGGCGCGCGCAACGCGGAATCCGAAGTATCCCAGGCGGCGCGCTTCGTGCGCGACGGCGAGTGGGGCCCAATGCCTTCGGGCGGCGTGCTTCAGTCACGGTACGCAGGGCAAGCGGAGGGGCCAAGGCGTGCGAGCCGGCCGGCGCGTGCGATGACGCCATGCGGGGCGCACGCACGGGTTGAAACCGAGCGACCGGCGGCGCCTTGCGAGGCGCGACGGCTTCACCCGGTGGAGACGGCCGAGCGGGCGGCTCGGCTTCGGGCTGGGCACGCGTGGCAAGACGGCGGACCGGCAGCGTGCGTTCGGGCGGCTGCTGGCTGGTGGCCGGCGGCGCACATGCGGGGCGTCGGCCGGCGTCGAGCCAGTGACAGGCCGTCGGCCTATATATTTTTCTTCCCGCACAAAGACCGAACAGAACCGAACCATTCAAAAAACTTTCGTTTTCGTTTTTTTTCGTTTCTAATCTACAGTACAATCAACATCTACCCCGTTTCACAATCTACCGATCGACATTGTGCCAGCGACTTCAGGTCTGCTCACGGTAGATTAGGGTGGATTTGCACCGTAGAGATTCAATCTAGAACGCGAAAATACGAATTCAAAGCGATCTAGAAAATTCAATCTATTAGGTGTTTCGATGATTATCTTCAATTCACCGGAGTGAAGTCGTGCTGATAACGTGTTGAGAAACCGTCGCTGGCGACCAGTCCGACCGATTCCTCTGCTTAGAACAAATCGAATCAATCACAGAAGGCAGAATAATAGATTGAACACAGAGAGAGGTAGAGAGAACTCATGGTCTTTCTTTATTGCTCTCAATTACATGTATGTACAAATATGTCGATATGACTCCCTATTTATAGCCTACGGTGGGGTGCCCATAATGGGCCAGGACTGCTGGTCTGGGTCCAGGTTTCCTAACAGTTTCGTCTAGAAAAAGAAGTGGATTATTTACTGTTGTAGGGCTTAGGCCCTATTTACAACGCACCAATTTTACAGCTAAGTTCACTGCAGGAATGCCCCCAGTTTTTTTTTGAAGTGGTAGGAAGCCAGGAATCACACTCGATAAACTCACGCATTCCAACCTGGGCCTTAGCCCAGCAGGAACCCGGCATTGAAAGGCCTAGATTAAGACATACTAATAGGGCAGGCCCATAACTAGCGAGAATGGAGGCCGGAATGGCAGGCTTGGTCCAGCCCGATTCGGAGCGGCCACTATTATCTTTTCGCTGAGACATTATATTTTTTGAGATAACAGTGAGTAATAGGGGTGTTGATGTAAACAGTATATATAGTTTAAAATTTTAAAAAAATATTTGAAAATTTTGCTTGGAAAAATCACATTCCGACTTAGATAAGGTACAGCCGAAAGGAAGCCCCCGTCCCGTCCAGTTGGCAAAACTGCAAAAGGCAGCCAGTGCAAGGAGAGGGTCACTGTAGAATACACCCGAGAGGGAGGGGGAGAGACGACTCGATAGGCACCGCCACCAACCGCCGGTGCGAGTTAGGAAGGGAGCATCCGGGAGGTGGGGTAGAGCAGAGCGGCATGGAGGACTTCTACGTCACGATCCCCTACGGCCTGGTGGTCCTCGGCGGCGGCGTCGCCGGCTACGTCAAGCGGGGGAGCGCCGTCTCGCTGGCCGCCGGGGCCGGATTCGGCGGCGCACTCCTCCTCGCCGGCGCGCTCAGCATCTGGGCCTTCGTGCGGGGCCACTCGAACTCCCTCTTCGCCACCGTCCTCCAGACCGGTCCGTTACTGCTGCTGCTCCTCTCCATCCATCCTCCCCTTTCTTGCTCGTTGCGCGTCGGGGTTATCCGATGCTCGTAATTTTCTTTAGTTTGGATGGAACAAGAGGACTGGGAGTTACTGGGAGAGTTGATGCTGTTGAGTAGTAGCATTGGGAGCTCGTAATCATTACAACTTTACGCAGAGAAACCTGCTGTTGCAGGGCAGGGATGCATCTTGCATTTACGTTAGGAATTAGGATAGATGTAGATGATGACATGTTTCAAATGCGGTATCCTAGAAATTGCAGCAACTGACATTTCAAAATGTAATTAATTGGCTAGAAACAAGTGATGGTAGAATTCTAAAAGGCTGAACCTCCACACATGAGCCTGTTATTTACATTCCATTGTTTTATGTGCAACCTAAAATTCTTCTATGCGCAAGCCATGTGCTCGCAAATCGCAATGTTTTAGAGCCAATTCTCATACACTACCAGTAGCGAAAAGGATTTCACAGAAGTTTTAGCAGAGTATTTTGGGAAAGTGAATTGGTGCTGCATTATGTTGTTATCAAGTGGATCGGGTTGCAATTCCTGAAATCGCCTCACTCTTTCAGTATATAATAAAAATTCTCAAATTTAAACAAACTTGTTGATCTTAGAATGTTTAGTTTTGCTGATGTGTTATATTTACCTATCTTCTCATATGGATGTTTGGTGGCAATTCAAGTGATGTTTGAATTGGCCTTTTGGTTGGATCCCTTTCAATGTATGAATCCCCGCAAACAATAAGAAAATTAACTCTAAGCTTGTATGTAATCATTGTCTTGGGAATGCCATGTCTGCTCATTTTGCAACCTTATGTCTGGAATTTAGTAACTATTCTAGGGCTGTGTTGTTCTAGTTCCAGTGTTGTTCTAGTTCCAATTGGTGCTGTTTCGCTAGTGAATGCAGCTGATTGCATTATGGGTTTTACAGGACAAGAGGAGCTTATGTAATTGATATGATAGGTTCTGCTCATTTCCATGTTTGATGTCCTTAGCAGTGTTTAATGGGACGAACTTATTGTTTGTTTCTTCTTATTAGGATTTATCTTATAAGCTTTATTGTTGAACAGTTTGTGCTGTGGCATTAACAGTCGTTATGGGAATAAGATATATCAAAACAAGAAAGGTAATGCCAGCTGGAATAATTGCTACCATTAGGTTCGTTCAAATCTCTCCCTGTCTCTCTCATGTTATATGCATGAGTTGCTTGTGCCATGTTCTTGTATAAATAGTCTAGATGGTATTTTTTGGTCTGTTCTTTTTTGTTTTGGCGGGCCTCTTCTTTTCAGCTTCTAAAAGCTGTTTTTCGGCTTTTCTATAGTAACTAGCTTTCAAATAGAGCGTCTTTTCAAGACGGAGTCTATAAATTTATTGTAGCACACACTGTAGTGACTTCATTTATATTGTTCAAAACTGCATGTGAGTTTCTGTTATTTCGTACTCTCACACAAACAGCCTAAAAGCCGCAGCTAAAAACCATAAACCCAAGCCAAAAAGAACAAGTCCAGTGGTTTTTGGCTACGGTTTATGGCTTTTGCTTGTTCGGGAGAGAGTACAAAGAGAGTGAGACTCGCGTGCGATTTTGGCCGATATAAATGAAGTCTTTGTAGTGTCTACTACAATCGATTTGTAGACCCTGTCTTGAAAAGACAATTCATTTGAATGCTAATTATTGTAGAAAAGCTGGTTACCGTAGGAAAGCGGTTTTAAGAAGCTAAAAAAGAGAGGCCCGTATATAAGTTTATAATGTTAGGTGATTTGGGTCACCTGTCCGACACACAAGATGTTCTCATTTGTTTGTACTTGAACTTGTGTAGCCAAAATATAGCAATGATAATCCTCAACAGAAAAACTGATGGCTTCATCTGCACTTTGATACTAGCAGTTTATTTGAACACCCTGCAACTTGGTACTTAGTATCTGTTGTTGCGTTAACTTCACTGCAACTGTCATTATTGTATTGTCTATTGCGAGAAACAATTTATATCGTTTGTATCTGGGTTGGATTAGATATTCAAAGAGAGCTATGAAGGATCATGACTGAATAAGCAAAACATATCTATGCGAAAAGTTGGAAACTAAGTTTTTTTTGAATCAGCTAAGGCAGTAAATCAGAATGTAATGTTTTACCTGGAGTTTGAAGCAGTAAATCAGAATGTAATGTTTTACCTGGAGTGTCAAGATAATCAATGTTGTGTTTGAGGTTTATCCTTGCCAATTCTTTTTTATGGTCAGGGCAGGTACTGGCCGCAGTGGCAAGTACCTAACACTGCACTGCTTATAGGAAATTTTCAGTTTAAACTATTTTATTTTCACTTTTACAATGGTTGTAATGTGTTAGTTATGGTAAAATGATAACTTTTGAAGTTAGCTTTGTATTGGTATGTTCCTATTGGTGCCTTTAGGAGATTTTTGTCCTGATATTTCTTCCTGCTTTTCAAAACCTAGTGAGCATAGCTGTTGTCATGCAAAGAGTGCCCATATGTGCTGTGTGTCCGAACAGCATGAGTTAATTAGCTCTTTGAATTTAATTCTTAAAAAAATATTTCTTCCCTTGTACATGTAGCGCACGACCACTTCACTGATTTTCACTACACATTCCATTCATAATATGCTTGCACTGCCTCCCTTGGTTTTTGCAATCTTGAGTCCTTCCGTTCCTTCAATAATAAGCCATTCAAAGCAGACCTTTAGCTCTGTTTTATTCCCATGCTAGACTTTTGCAGTTTAGTGAACACAAAGCTAAAGATATAAGTAAGATCGTGTTCTTGACAGTTGACGTCATTATAACATGTTCTCCTTTTTTATTCTTTTACAGTGCACTTGTATTGGTATTTTATGTGTACAAGATATCAAACGGTGGTAACAAGGTTTACTTCCCAGTGAGTGCCGAGTGAGCCTGCTGGTTGCAGGATCTCCAGTCTTCTGGTGTACATGCTCTCTCTATGGACAAATAAATGTGAAGCAAACCATCTCTCTTGTATCCATTTGTATTCTGGTGATGCAAACATTGTATTACTTCATGTCCCGATTAGGGATGACACAAGAAAAACCAGGACAATTTATACTAAACCTGCAATTTGTGGCATATGTCCTCTTGTTTTATGTCCACACCAACATTGTTACTGATCTCTCTAGTGTAATACAGTAAATCTGTAATGCGACCATTATGCTGTGATTTCTGCCCATTCTGGTCATGATCAAGGAGAGGTCTTTTGCTCAATTTCGATCGGCAGGCCATGCAGCGGCGACGGCATGGGGTCCCTTGTATAGGTGTCCTTGCAGCAGAGCTTCCACCTGAACTGCCTGACCAGGTAATGCATCGTGACCAGCGTCTCGATCCTGGCAAACTCCATCCCGGCGCATATCCTCGGGCCGGCGCCGAACGCGACGAAGGTGCACGGCGTCGCCGACGACTGGTTCTCGAACCGGGACGGGTCGAACAGGGCCGGTCCAGAGATTTTGGAGGCCCGGGGCGAAATTAGAAATAGATGCCCTACTATAAATATCTAAATATAAATCTACATACACACACACACACACACACACATATATATATATATATATATATATATATATATATATATATATATATATATATATATATATATATATATATATATATCTAATTTTACCAACAAACTCTTAATATGCGTTATGTATTAAAGAAAAATACATATAAAAGAGTTTATAGATATTACCTTAAAAATTTCTTCTAACATTTCTAGATGCGAAGTCATTGATGATGGTATTGAAATCAATCTCATCCAATAATTTCTTCTCAATACATAAAGTTGCCAAACCGTTTAACCTCCGTCATTATTATATTTCTTTGTTTCCTTCCTCGTCTACATCGCACTTTCAATAATGTCTAGTGCAACTTAACTTACATAGCATTCTTTTTTGCATAAAGGCTTAACAGCTGATGCTTGCAAGTGATCAAATAGGACAGATGAGTGAATATAGTAGCATCCTCATGTTAGATAACTAACGCAATTACCTCTGGATGCATCCCACTCCAGGGACCAAAACCATTTCCACAAAAGTTGGGCATGGGGGACGATGGATGCATCTGGTTTGGACTTGCGACCAGCAACCTCTCAAAGTCCCCAACACCATGTTGGCGAAGCATGCCCTACACCCGCATTACCTCTGGTAGCATGTGTGCAAAAGCAAACATTAGCACACATCATTAACATAAGAACATGGAAAACTTCCTGCCACTGAAGAAAAGATACAGTCTTTATTTCCTAATAACCAAACTACATCCTTTCAAGACCTATTGACACAAAAGGATTGCACCTCCCTAAACAGAAACATAGTCACCGAGCAAAGTTTGCATAAACAAAAGACGAGGAGGAATTAGGCCACCGTGAATCAGCAAAGACAAATTCCAATCTAATCCAATAATGCTATCCACTCAACAAACAGAACAATGGAGGCTAAGAACCGGATCAAACCTCTCACCTTGATTCAACAGCCTGCAGCAGATTGGGAGCACCTGCATGAACGGCCCCAGCTTCTGGTGCTCCTGCAACAACTCCGCCAAGTACTGGCTGCGCCACCGCAATCCAACCCCGCGCCAACCAATCCGACCCAGGCACACAAGAAAAAACAAAGGCGCAATTTCAGACGGCCGGCCATCTAAGAACACACCAAAGAACCAACCTTTTCTCTTCCCAAGAAACAAAACCCAATCTCAGCGTTCTCATCTTACCCTCCTACGTCCGACGGCCCAGCAGGGGCCATATGGGGGCCCCTGCATTTTGGGGGCCCGGGGCGGCCGCCCCGCTCGCCCCCCTCCAGGGCCGGGCCTGGGGTCGAACTTGGCCGGCTCGTGGAATATGTTGGGGTCCATGTGCGTCACGTTTGCCGCCCAAAAGACCTGAAAGCAGTTCAGGGCTAAGATTTTACGCAGCATTTTTCGACAAATTGGTGATGCCACATTGATACAGATTGTGCAAGGAAGCCAAAGCAATGACCTGCCATCCTTTTGGGATGCAGTAGCCCTCGAACTCGATGTCCCGGAGAGCTGTTCTGAAGTTGCCGAAGATTGGAGGGACCATGCGAAGAGTCTCCAATGCGACTCGCCATGTGAACTTCATCTTCGTCAGGTCTTCCCATGTCAGAGCCTCCCCATCAGCTTTGTTCTTCGCAACCTCTTCATGCTCTGTGTCACAAAAGATTCATGACTAGCATGATGACCATGGAGTTGTACGCAGAGCAGTTCTTGTTACTTGCCGTACGTACAAAATGCAATGAAAATGGTGATGCATTCGCTGGTTTCTTGCCTTGGACCATGGCGGCGAGGGTGGCTGGATCACTGGCGAGGTGGCGGACCATGAACGTCATGAGGATGGACGACGTGTCGTGGCCGGCAACGAGGGCGACCATGGAGTTGTCGACGATCTCCTCCTCGGTCAGGAGCCGCGCGCCGCTGTCGTCGGTCAGGCTGAGTAGGCAGGCGATGAGGTCGCTGGTCCGCGAGGCCTTGCCCTGTTCCAGCTCCGCCTTCTTCTCCCGTGCGATCCCCGCGAGCAGCCGGCGCGCTCTGGCGCTCGCCCTGAGGCTCCGGCTGAACGCCGTGAACGGCAGGTTCACCGGGACGGCCCACATGCCTTCCATGATGCGCGCGAAGTCGCCGGCGAGGGCGTCCCGGAGGGCGCCACTCTCGAGGCCGAAGAGTAGGGAGGCGATGATGTCGAACGTCAGCCTTTTCATCAGGGGCAGCACCGTGACGGTGCCACGGCCGGCCCAGCTCTCCTCGAGGTGGCGCCTCACCTCGCCGTCGATCTTGCCCACGTATATCCTGAGCATCTCCGGCCGGAGGAACTCCGACAGTGCGCCGCGGACGCGCTTGTGGTCGGCGCCGACGAGCTCCAGGATGCTCTTCTCCCCCAGGATCCGCCGCACGGGCCGGGGCTGCCGCATCGCCAGCGCCCCGCTGAAGAAGAGGAACTTGTTGGCGGCCGGCCCCGCCAGGAGCACCGTCGGCGTGCCGAACAGTGACAGCTTGGACACCGGACCGTACCTGTCGATCCGGTCCCGTATCCACCGCTCGCCGGTGTTGCCGCGCATGGCGCGGAGGAGGCCGAGGCTCTGGCCGACCACCGGCAGGCCGAGGGAGCCCGGGGGCAGGTTCGCCGGCCATGGTTTCTTGGCACGTATCAAGAAATGGAGGATTATGGATGAGGCAACGATGGTAAGTGCTACGACTATAGAGAAGTAATCCATTGAGGAGTTGAGTGTTAGATGTTACTACTAGAAGCTGTAAGGGATGGCAAATGAGGCCTTGGTTATATATTGGAGCATGAGCAGGTTAATTTTTCGATCTTGATCGGACAAATGGGAACCAGAAATCGTGATACTCATGAAGTAATTGGGAATCAGAGAAAAAGGAATCTAGCATAGTCCAGGAGCTTACAAGCACTGAGATGCCCACCGAGGAGAAGACAATTTGAAAAAAAAAAGTTTAGTTGAATTATTGATAGAGACGGACGGTCTTTTGGAAGTTTTTGACATATTTTGCTCTGTTCGGTATTTATAAAAAATAGCTATATGGCTATCATATTGATAAAAATATCCTTTTTACCGTCCGTGGCAGGGCGGCAACACGGGGAGCTGACGCTAGTCCCCTGCCATCCCACCACCGGATGGCAGGCTGTCTGCTGCCCCGTCACTGGATGGCAGGCGGCCTGCTGCCCCATGTCAGACCAGCACTACCTGCCTTCCCATGGCTAGACGTAAGTCAGCTTAATCACGTGTCCTATTTTTTGTATATTATTTGTTTGAATTTTGGAATATAGAAATAGGCTCAAAAATTATGAAATTTTGTGTGTAGCCTCATGACATAATGTACTTGATTGTGCAATTTTTTTGGTAATTTTATCCACTATGAATGTTACTCAAAAATTCATACGATTTTGATATTTATAGGAGTTGTTACATATAGCAAACGAGCTCCAAAAATTATGAATTTTTATGTGAAACCTCCCGATAAAGTCATAATAATTGTGTAATTTTTTTGAGAATTTTATATACTCTGAATTTTTTACATTAATTTATATTAATTTAATCGTGAAATTAACGATGCTTAGGCATCTTTTGCAGTGCCTGACCTCTGTCTTTCGCACACATATCAGCCTGTTGCTGCTATCTTTTCTTTCCCACTGCGTTCTTCACATGATTGTCACTCTGTCTGTGTCGTCCCCCCTCGCGCACACCCTTGTTGCACTAATATCATTATGTCCATCCTGTCCCCCTCGTCCACTCCCTTGTTTGTACAATTATCAGTGTTACCATACTGTCCTCCCACAATCGAAGTACTACTCGTCGATAAGGAGTCCTTAATTTGAGTGGTGAGCGCACCGGGTTCCCTTTTCGTTCGGCCACAAATACGAACCTCTCACAGTTTGTCATCGCTCATCTTAGTCGCTTATTGCAGAAGCTCATTCTTGCGGTTGTCACTCAAAATTAAGAGTGCGTAGCTCATTATTTTGAGAAGCCAGTGCATAGCTCATCAAGGACGCGGCAGTGCTGATTGCTTCTCCCGAAAGGTAGATAACTTTTTATTGTATACTTTCGACATTATTCTGTAGTCCTAGTTAATTAATACTATTTAGTTAGTGGTAATTAATATAGTTTGTATTATGAAGTAAGTAGGTTGTAGTAATTTATATATAGTTTTTACTATTTTTGTGTACGCACGGTACCCACAATTTGTTATTGTATGGTAGTATATAATTAAGTAGTCGTAATTACTGTAGTGGTAATTATTTAGGGTTAAGTAATAAGTTAGTGCTAAATAATTAAGTGCTATGAATGACGGTAATGAATTACTTGTAATTATTTTTGGACGGGTAATCAAATTGTTAGTAATTAATGAATTATTCGTATATAGTTATATGCACGTTTTTGTATTTTACTGTCATTATTAATCTTCGCACTAATATTTCATCTATTCCATTTGTTGCAAGGTACTCTCAAAATTAAGAGTGCATAGCTAATTATTTCGAGAAGCCAGTGCATAGCTCATTAAGGACGCGCCAGTGTTGATTGCTTATCCCGAAATACAGCTAATTTTTTATCGTATGCTTTCGACGTTATTTTCATAGTCCTAGTTAATTAGTATTATTTAGTTAGTCGTAATTAATGTAGTTTGTATTATAAAGTAAGTGGGTCGTAGTAATGTAGATATAGTTTGTACTTTTTTGTGTATATACGGTACCCATAGTTTGTTATTGATGATAGTGTGCAATTAAGTAGTCATAATTACTGTAGTGGCAATTAATTAAGGTTAAGTAATGAATTAGTGCTAAGTAATTAAGTGGTAAGGACGACGGGAATAAATCGCTCGTAATTTTTTGGATGAGTAATCAAATTGTCGGTAATTAATGAATTATTCGTATGTAATTACACACATGTAATCACTAAACTGTAGTATTTTAGTGTCATTATCAATCTTTGCACTAATATTTGATCTATTCTATTTGTTAGAAGGTATAGCTTTACTAGAGCTTCTTAAACAGTTCTACGATAAGAACCACCAGTGTCACTCATGGATGACAGGTGACGCGGCTGGCCCTCCACTCTTCAAGCTGCGGGGTGGGAGGGATCTGTGGGAGCTGGATAAGTGCTACGTCCCAATCCTGCGGGGCACGGGTTTGTTGCCCTTTGCGAGGCTAGTCTCCATTGGACGTGAGTTCACCATCGACAGCAGCCTGCTTGTGGTACTGGTGGATAGGTGGAGGCCTGAGATGCACACATCCCACTTTTGGTGGGGGTGACATGACGATCACTCTGTAGGACGTTTTGTTCTTGACCGATCTCTCTTTCCAGGGTGACGCACTTGTTCCAGCCTCTGCATCGGCGAACTGGAAGGAGAGGCTAGCTGACTGGTTTAGCTTGCTTATCCCGGAGGGTGCTTGTGGCATCCCCCACCCTTGGCTAAAGAATTTCAGTGTGTGCCCATAAGATGCACCGCTCGAGGTCATTAGGACACACCTTGTCGCGTACCTTATGCAACTCTTTGGTTGGAGCATGTTTCCATCCACACATGGCGATATTTACAATACCGAGTTCATCCATCTCACCGAGTCTTTGATTGACACGGAGTTTGGGGCATTGCCTCAATACAACTGGAGATCAGCCATCCTATGCGCCACATATTGGGGTTGTGTGACGCTTGCCAGTGCGGCACTACTGATAACCCCAACATGTGCGTTTGCTACATGCTCCTGCAGTTGTGGAGTTGGGAGCACTTCCCTGTCAGGTATCTAGCCATCGTGATGCCAGTGCACCCGTTCGATGAGTTTATCGACCTGATAGACGGGTCCACTATAGGCTTCCGGTGGACTAGTTCCCGTCTGCGCCGGGCCAAGGGCAAACCGTTGAGGTAGTACTTGTTGTGGCACAATGAGTTTGAGTCATTGCACGATAGTGACATCTTCTGGGTCCATAGACTATAAAATTCGTGGAGCGTGTATCGCCGTATGGGCTGTCCTTGCAATGCCTGTAGGATGCGGCGCTATGGGCGATGACACGCCATCTGGTGTTCTCGTACATGGTGGAAGTTTACGCGCCACAATGCGTAATGTGACAATTCAGTTTTCACTAGGTCATGCCCCCTCCAGTCGGTAGGTTCCTTAGGCGAGCTGAACACTCGTGAGTCAAACTCCATCCAAGTAATGTTTATACTTTGTATGTCTTGCTCTTAACATCAATGATTTCGAAAATGCAGGCAATCGAGGGCGGGTCGGCATGCTAGAGACTGGCAGCCAATGCAGCATGAGTGGACGACAACATAGATGGACAAGGCATACTTGGATGTCATCATGGAGCAGCATTTGTACGACGAGTACCTGGAGTGGTACATACCCCGGTCGTACAGCAGGCTCACTGTTCATCCACCAGATTGCCCCGAGCAGATCATGCACGAGGACATCTATAACGCTCGATCAATCACCACAGCGCTTTGCGGTGGCATGACAGCGTAAGACAATTGCAAGTTTTGATCGTTTCATTTACGAAAGTCATACTGGTCGTTATTGAACCTGTTTCGTATGCCACTTCAGTTGGAGCAGGCGCAATGTATTGCAAACGCATCTGAGACCACCCTCACCAGTCCAGACACACCACCGACCATGCAGAATATTTTGAAGTACATCATAAAACAGGCCAAAAAATAGTGCACAACCTAAGCTGCGGTTGTTCAACAGATCATGCCATGCACATCGGGCACCTAGTGGGGGTACCATGCTCACCCACCAGGTCATCACAACCTAGCGAGTCTGATCAGCCATCGCAATCTACTGAGTCTACCCGGCGCCATAGCACTAGTCGTCGATCATCCGCGGACCATATAGATGAAAAGGTAACTTACATACAAATCTACGTTTTATTTTCTTGTTAGGCCTTACGTTCCACTATCATTACGGCGTTCTCCCGCCATAGGTCTGTCGTCGAGATGCATCACTTTTGATGTCTGCACCACGTACACAGAGTACCGCTCCCCATCATTCATCTTTGCTGCATATCTGGGGGCACGAGATTCGCATTGTACATCTGGAATATTTATTGTGACTAACATCGTTTCATCTTGTAGCCACCAATTCAACATGAGGGTGATGTTGAGTCCACCAATGACGACAAAGACCTCCCGGAAGCTTCCAAGGAGCAGTACATAGTGCCAGGGTTTGCAGCATACACAGGGCAGAGCTCAGCGTTCATACCATACCTAGGGTTTGTATACTTCGATGGGCAGGGCTCCTCCCGCTTTGCTGTCATGTCATACGGTCAAGGCGTGAGCTCCTCTGCACCACGAGGAGGATTTCTAAAGTCATTCATTCATGATATTATTGCTGGTGGCTCGCAGTTCGGCATGTCTCAGCTGTTGGACATCGATACTTACTGGACCCAACCTGCTGTACCTCAGCCTACTGGACCATTGCCGGCCACTCAACAAGTGGAACGGTCTCTCTCCAAACTGAGACGCAACCTTCGAACCAACTGATGTACCCCATGGGACATACTCGTGCTCAACGGAAAACAAGGCAACACATAGGGAGGCAGACGAGGCAAGGAGATAGCAATGGCTCAGATGGGTGAGCCATGTCGCATCCCGTGTGATGTATTTTTGTATTATTACATGTACTTCTACAAATATTCATAATGTATGGAATTAAAAAAAAAATAGATGTCACGCACTACAAAAAAATGCCTGAGCATCGTTAATTTCATGATTAAATTAGTATGAATTAACATGAAAAATTTGGAGCATATATAATTCTCAAAAAAATATACAGTTACTATAACTGTGTCAAAAGGCTTCACATAAAATTTTGTAATTTTTGGAGCTCATTTGCTATATGTAACAACTCACACAAATATCAAAAGCGTACAAATTTTTGAGTAATATTCATAATGGATAAAATTATAAAAATATTACACAGTTAGGTATGTTATGTCAAGAGGCTATATATAAAATTTTGTAATTTTTTGAGCCCATTTACTTTATTAAAAAATTTAAATAAATAATATACAAAAATAGGACAAGTGATTAAACTGGCTAATAAGCTGACTTAATCACCTACCATCTAGCCATGGGACGGCAGGCACTGCTGGGTTGAGGTGGGGCACCAGGCTGGCTAGCTGGGGTGGCAGGCCGCCTGCCGTCCGGTGACGGGGCGACAGACAGCCTACCGTTTATTAGTAGGACAGCAGGGGCCTACGCGTCAACTCTCCCCACGTTGCCGCCTGGCCACGGGCAGTAAAAATAATATTTTTGTTAATATAACAGATATATGGCTATTTCTATAAATATCATTGTAAACAGTGCCAAATATATCAAAAACTCGTCTCTTGGAGACGTCCATTTGTACACGTCCAATGCCTGTCCAGAATACTCATCAGCTGTTAAGGTTAGCAACTGTTTGTATACTTTTTTAATTTAGCCTCTAAACATCTTTTTTTTTTTGTAAATCTAGCATTCTTCCATCTATTTTTTTTTTTGTAAATCTAGCATTCTTCCTAAGCTAGACAACCACGACAGACGACACGTTAATAGCTTGACAAGTTCTACCGAGCCACAGTGGCACACAAAGCGGAAGGATTAGCCACAAGGAGCACTAATGTGTATGATCAGAGAATTAGCCACAAGTAGCACTAATGTGTATGATTAGCACTAAGTAACCATCATTAACACTAATTAATAACTAATTTAATCACTAATAAAAAAGAACATGCAGTCGACGATGTCTTATCGAGCTGTCCTAGCTTGATAGGTCCGAAAAGAGAACTAGATTTATAAAAACAGATGTTCAAAGATCAAATTTTAAAAAATAGCAACAATGCTATTTATGTAAATAGTTCTAAGGCACAAGGCTTAGGCACGAATAGGGGTGAAAACAGATCAGATTGTGTCTAAATCACATTTGTATTCGTGTTTATAAACGAATACAAATATAAATTAGAATATTCTTGAATATGAATATGAATAAATACAAATTCGAATCAAATATCTACTCAATTCGGTCAAATTTGGATATCCTCATAACTTATGTAGTATGAAGATATTAATGATATTTTATCATTTTGACCATTCTAATTCATTTACTTCACCTAAAGAAACACGAAATCGCGTTCAATTAAAAAACTTATCCAACTAATTAGTCGTATTGTAATAAAATATGTATATTATTTCGTCAAATACGAATATAGATAGTCCGGAAAAATAACATTTCAAATGGTAAAAGTCTATACCATATTCGTATCCATATTTTTATGCGAATTCGAATACAACTATAATAGATATTGTTAACCGAATGAAAAAACTATACTATATTTATATCATATCAAATACGGTAACTAAATAATATAAATAATTCGTATATATTTTTCGCTCTAGCACGAACAATGCTAGTAAAAAACTGCGCGGGCCGAGCTAGCCAACATAAAAATACAAAGACAGAGAGCTCAAGCTGACCACTCGGCTGCCGGCTGCCCGCACCCATGGCCGGTTTGCCGGCGGTCAGTTCCCCTACTGCAGCCTCTGCTAGTAGTTCGCACGCCGCGATTCAGCCCTCCGCCGCTTCCCACCCTCCGCGGCCTCTTGTGATTGTGGTTTCCTTGGTTTTCTTTCAGCTCTTTGGTGTTCTGCAATCGCAACCCAAAACATTATCGTAATCAGATGACTAAATCAATAATTTTGGAGCCTCTGTGCGGTGCCACCATTCTGTCCGTTTGGTGCCGCAAAACATTCAGAATAATCAGAGCAATGACCCAACGCACGCCATTGCAACTAAGGCCTCAGTTCCCTATGATTGATGGCTTTTAACTTTTGTCTTTCAACTAAACGATATTATAATGGCTTTTAGCTTTTGACCAAGGTATTTAATTAAATAAAAATAAAAAAGATGAAAAACCATTATATCTCAACGGACAGTACAAAGAGAAGGGAAAAAAAATCACGTTAGAAGAGCTGCGCCTAAGCTTAGTGCATATCACGTGTGTCCATTTAGCAAGAAAGGGCATGCTAGAATTTTGCTACTATCCTGCTGTTGCAATGTGACGGACGCACTGCCGCTAAGCTACCTTACCTGCTCTAACAAATACGTTATCCCATCTGTTGTCTGCCCTCCTTTGTTTTGTTTGATATTTGTTCTAACCTGGTCTTTTAAACGTTTTGCTTTGTTTGATTTGTACAATGCTGTTATGTGTAAATATTATCTCACAGTACCATCAAACAGTACTATCTTTCTTCTTTCTTAAGCATTGTTTGTACAAATATCTTACTATTAGATCAGTACGAATGATCACTCCATCCCTTTCTTTGCTTCTGTCTTTGTATCTCTCTGTTTAGGGAACAATGTTTTTTAGGGGAATTTGTCTGTGTATCTCACATTTGAAGGAATTATGGCCTTTGATAGCACAAGTTGGGAAATGTTATTCGCTAGCATGAATTATTAACATATAATAAAACATCATAAATTGATTGGAGATGCTATACAATAAACTGACATTCAAGAAAGTAGTTATTAATTGACATTCATCTTCAGCAAATCGCATATATTATACTAAGCTGGTCCTAGCACTTGGCTTGAAGATAGAATTGTTTATATCTGAATTAGTCTTTTTTGCTGTCACAAATCAGATTTGTTAAAGCATACTCCATTAAACATCATGCAGAAATGACACAACTCCAGTTGACCTATATAGGTACAGATCCACAAGCTGATCCTCCAACCCTCATTGTGCATACGATACCATGTCTATGGCTTTATCCATCCTCTTTGCTCTGGTGCTTGCCTTGTTCATACCCATACTCCTCCACATAGTCACCAGAAGCAAGTGCTCATCCTACAGTCTCCCTCCAGGTTCCCTTGGCTTCCCACTCAACGGCCAGAGCTGCAGAGCATCGCCCTCCTCCGTGCGCTCCGCAGCAGCACTGACTACCAATGGTACCAGGACAGGATCAAGAAGTATGGTCCCGTGTCCAAGATGTCGGTGTTCGGCACACCCGCAGTCTTCATGGCTGGACCTGCAGCCAACCACTTCATACTCATATAACCATTACTTCGAGAAAAACCCCAAATGCACTGCGTTTGCACTGTTGCACCATCTTTGAGCTCAAGAGGTTGGGCTTCTGGGCTTGGGCATGTAGGCACCCACGTACGGCCAACATCACCCAGAACTCGAGCTGGGCACTCTGCTGCCGGCATCCATGGCGGCACGCCCGGGCCGTCAGCCGCTGCACGGCCTTGCGCGGGTCTCCCCTCCGCAGCACACGGCCGGTGTGCCAACGGCGCCGTCGTCCAGCTCTCAGCCGCTGTTTTAAGGTCGCCTCGCCATGACTGCCGTTGCGCAACAGGTACGGCCTTCTCTTGTAATTGCCGTTTGGTTCGACTCGTTCCGCCGTTGAGCAATGCGATTTGGGCTGTTCTGATTTTTGGTTTCTTGAATTCTTTGATTTGTCTGAACTATGATGAGTTAAAATCCGTCCCAAAGATTTTCGGCGAGGAGTAAGTTCTTTGACTTTTAGTTTTTGACTTAAAATTTTGAATTCTATCAATTCATAAAAAAATAAAAAAAAATACGGAGAGAAAGATCCTTGCATATGATTTTGATCAATACAGATAAATTCGATACAATATTTATTACAATTAACTTATACCCTACCTTAAAAAGACATATCGTTTAAAAGCTAGTTATTGTAACACAAGTTAAAAGTCATAAGCCTAAAAGAACTTACCCATAATTAATTGTGGAATAAAAAAATTCATGCAAGATTCTTAATTTTGATTTTCCGTGTGTGATAACTGGATTTCTTGATATCTGAATATATGGTGAAATATTGTTTGTTGGCGATGATCTGTAATGCTACGGTGGAGTGTAGACTGATGAAGAATGATTTCTACATCCTATATGGCCTGCCACTAGTTGGATTGTGGATAAACCATTCATGGTAGTCCACAATATTGACCAGCTCCACTGTGTGCTAACTTGCATTTAGATCGAATGTTTACCTATTTTCTGGCTCATTTTTTGCGCAAAAAAAAAGAGAGAATAAAAAAAATCAGAATATTGTTCAAGATTACTTATCAGACAGGATATGAATCTTTTCCTCAGTGATGTGGAAATTGTTAACTCCAGATTTTGCAGTGTTTTGTTTTGCTTGTTTTGCAGAAGTTTAGTGCTGCAATTTGTAAACATTGTCACTGTAACAGCAAACAGTAATACTAGTATGTTCTTCTAATTTACTATTAGATGATTAGTTTCTTTTCACTCACTTGACGCACGAAAATATGTCTTTACAGAGCACAACTGGGGTAGCATCAATTATTCACATTTAATAAAGTAGACATTATGATTCTGCTTTCTGTAAAAAGAATGAGTGATTAATTGATCAGAAGCAGGGATAAAAAACCGGCGTTTACTGCAAATCCTAGTGGGTACCGAGAGGGAAAAACCGGCTGAAATTCCGGTGGTTACAAATGAACTTTCTAGATTGATTTAGGTCTTTTTTTGCTAGATTACATATTATATAAACTAAATACACATAAATATGTTAGTTCCAATATTTTGTGCTAGGTTTTCTCTGACTTTTCTCATTTTTCCGGTTTTTAAGCAGTTTTCCGGTAACAGAAACAGTTACCGGTTTTTAAACCATCCAAATTCAAATTTTGATACCGTTGATTTCATTCGGTTTTTTTTTTCTGGATTTTCCGGTAACCGGCCGGTTAACATTACTGCCCGCTGGCCGAGTTTTGCACCTGTTCCGAGATTTCTATCCCTGATCAGAAGCGTTCTTTTTCAAATTGACACTGACTTGGCTTCCATTTATCTTTAGCAAGCCACATATATTTTGCTAAGCTGAAGCTGACATGCAGCTTGAAGATAAAATTGTTTATATCTGAATTCATAGTTTTTGCTGTCATAGTCTCATAGATGTATTTGTTAGATCTTAATATAAGGGAGATTTGACTCAACTCCACTTTGCCTACACACACACACACACAAGTATACACGCCTACAAGCTAATCCTCCAGCCTGCATGTGCATCCCATACCATGTCAATGGCTTTGTCCATCATTGTTGCTCTGCTACTTGCCCTGTTCATCCCCATACTCCTCCACCTAGTCACCAGACGCAAGAGGTACTCATCCTACAATCTCCCTCCTGGCTCCCTTGGCTTCCCGTTTATCGGCCAGAGCATCGCACTCCTCCGTGCCCTCCGCAGCAACACCGACGATCAATGGTTCCGGGACAGGATCAAGAGATACGGGCCGGTGTCCAAGATGTGGGTGTTTGGCATGCCCACTGTCTTGATGGCTGGTCCTGCAGCCAACCACTTTGTATTCAGCAACCAGGACCTGATTTTCACCCAGACAAAGGCGTTCAACGCCCTCGTGGGGCGGACCATACTGATGCTCTCAGGCGAGGAGCTGAAGCAAATCCGCAGCGCACTGCAGAGCTATCTGAGGCCAGAGATGGTGAAACAATATGTTTCGAAGATGGATGAGGAGGTCAGGAAGCACATCGAGCTGAATTGGGTTGGTCATAAGACTGTGACGGTATGAACATAGATAATATGTTCTTTGAGTTTTTGTAGACCCTAGCTTACAAAAAGCTCAACATTGATCTCATCCTCCATGGATTATTCCTACATCTTTGTGAATAGCTGAACATGTTATGTATCTGTATAGATGACTTTTTGTAATCCAATAGGTTCTACCTTTGGCGAAGATGCTTACATTTAACATCATCTGCTCGGTCATCTTTGGACAAGGGGCGGGTCCCATCAGAGAAGCCCTCGCTGATGACTTTGAGACACAGGCGAAGGCCGTGCTGTCGTTTCCGGTGAAAATACCATTCAGCAGGTTCAGCAAGGGCATGAGTGCGAGCGCAAGAATCCGGAAGGTTCTTAGAGGGATTGCTCGCGAGAGGGAAACACTATTGCAGCAAGGACACTGCACTTCAGCTGAGGATTTCTTCTCGTATATGCTTTGTTTGCGCTCTGAAGGCGTGCACTCACTCACAGTGGAGGACATCGTGGACAACGCAATACTGCTCCTGAGTGCCGGTTATGAGACGTCATCTGTTCTTATCACCTTCATGCTCCGGTACCTAGCCAAGGAGCCAGACGTCCTAGACAAGATCACGGAAGGTGAGCGGTTAGTACTTCGTTCCTAGTGTGCCCATGTTTCAATGATTTATTCTGTTGTGTCGATTATATTTACACTTATGTGCATCACAGAGCAAGACGAGATTGCAAGGAACAAAGGACCTGAGGATGCTCTAACCTGGGATGATGTTGCAAAGATGAAGTACACTTGGAAAGTGGCAATGGAGACACTGAGGATGACTCCTCCTGCAGTCGCAAGCCTCAGAACAGCTACCAAAGACATCGAATACCAGGGCTTTCATATTCCAAAAGGCTGGCAAGTAAGTTATTTTTTGGGGGCCAACTCCTTGTGTCCCACTCCATTGTGCCATGGGTGTCCCAATGACAGTAGGTCTGAAGTCTGAACAATATACTACACTACAGTAGTATTTCTTTTCATTGTGAGCTCTCCTACTCATCTTACTCATGTGACATGCCAGGTCTTCACCGCTCATAGTGTGACGCACTTGGATGAAATTTTCTTCCATGAACCGACCAAATTTGACCCTGCTCGATTCGAGAACCAGTCTTTGATCCCACCTTATTGCTTCGTGCCATTTGGGGGAGGTCCGAGAATGTGCCCTGGAAATGTGTTTGCGAGGACTCAAACAATGGTGGCCATGCACTACCTAGTGAGGCAGTTCAGGTGGAAGATGTGCTGCAAGGAAGAAGCCTACAAGAAGGATCCGACGCCGAGGCCTGTTCTTGGACTCCCAATCGATTTGGAGACAAGAAGCCCCTCTGAAATAGCTTGTGCTTGAAATGCATCGTATGTTTCGGACTACTGCTACGTATTTGGTCTGAGTTTATGTTGTTATTTGCAGTTAGCTGAAGGGTAGTGGAGTAATGCAGTGTGCAGAATGTATGACATATAAAATGGTTATATAGATATGAATGAGAGGCTTGTATTTGGAGATAGAGTTGCCTGATTTTTTCTTAAAAATCATTCACTTTTTTCTAACATTAGATCAACATCCTACGGTCTAGATTATCTCCATCTCATGAGTGTAAAATTAACCCACCCAAACCCTAACCCGCACCAACTACTCCCACTCTACCCCACCCCCAGCCACCGCCGCCACCCCCAAACCCTACCCACGCACCGCCTCATCGGTGCCGGCAAGGCTCGTCGGCCTTCCTCTTTTGTCGCTCAACACAGCTGCTGGCGCCAGCTCCTCCGCTGTCTCAACGCCGTCGCCTTCATGTTCTTCCTCTTCTCCGGCGGTCCTCCCTCATGCTGAGCTCTTCACTGACCCACTGGTTGCCACCACCCACCGCCATCCTCTGTCCTACGGCTGAGACGGACCCGCCACCGCCTCACCGCACTGCCACCTCTGCCATCCACTGTCGATCTGCTTCCACCCCTCCTCCCTATAAACTCCGTTACTGGTGAATCATAACCCTAACTCCGGGTGAATCCTAACCCTAATTTGGTGATGCTAGTGAAGAGGACGCCATTGCCGGCCGGAGAAGAAGCTGACCACCCTCCCTAGCACGAATCTCCATGCCGATCCAAAGGTTAAAAAAGTGATTGATTTTTAAGAAAATTCTAGTTGCGTGAGATTTAGCAAATCCATAGAATTTATGGTACTGCAAAATATCTAGCTAACCAAGTACATAGTGTCAATATTCGACTTGTTTTTTTTGGCAGCCGCTGATGGCTTATGACTACGGTTGATGGATTTTGCCTATAGAGCAAGTACTTGTGCAAACAAACTAAATGCCGATAAGCACCTTCAAAAAAGCTGTCCTGATAAGCCGTTTCGAAAAGACGGTAGAGAAACCGTCCTGTTTGTTTATTCAGAGGAAAACATAAGTTATAAGCCGAAAAGAAGAGGCTATTGTATTCTGTCCTTTTGGTTCATGTCCATTTAGCAAGGTAGAGAAACCGTTCCGTTTATTTATTCGGAGAAAAGTATAAGCTATAAACCAAAAAGAAGGGACTATTGTATTATGTCCTTTTGGTGCATGTCCATTCAGCAAGAAAGAGTGCTAGGTTGCTATAGCTTTGTTATTTTTACTTGATGTTGTGTATATCGTTCGGTGGTTAAAGTTTTAAAAGTTTAACCATGAATATCTTATGGCTAGGTTCTTTTGACTTAAATTTGGTTTATACTTGTATTGTTTACAGTAACTAGCTTTTAAACGGTGTGTTTTTTCAAGGCGGGGTCCATAGGAAAATTATAGTAAAAAGTGTACTGAGTTCAGTTGTACCGGCCAAAATCACATACAAGTATTTTTCTTTACGTACTGACATCTAGAATTCAAATATTTAAGTTATAAATTATAAGCCATAAGTCTAAAAAATTCACCCTAAAACGATATTTGTTAGAAGGGAGAGTATATATAAGGCAAAAGCCTATGACCACTAGAGTTCAATACTAAAAAATTTGCATGCTTTGCTCTTTTTGGTGCACTTTATGTTCTCTATAAAACATAAATACAAAACTGTTACAATACTACAACTTCTGTACATATGAAAGAACTCCAATAGTTATCAACAGAGATCCAAAATTGTATATTAGATTGCCCAAACATTTTTTCGATTAATGTAGCAATTCTAGCATATCTTTTCTTTCTAAGCTTAAGATGGGGATTTCTGAGAGGCGGACAATTAGTGATGCACGGATACGAAGATTTGCAGTTAGTCGAAGAGTTGTGGAGTAATGCTGTGTGCAGATTAATGTAGAAAGGTTATATGGATATGAATGAGAAGCTTGTGTTTGGAGTGATTACGACATCACAAAATATCCGACTGCCGAATCCATGTTGTCAAAATGCTATTGTCCTTTCGATGCATATACAGTCAGCTAGAAGAAAATGCAAGCTTGTCTGCTAGAGCTTTGTCATTTTGACGTCGATAGGTTGCATGAGGATTAACAATCACTTATCTATTTCTTCTGTCCACACCACAAATTCCTTCACTGTAGGGTACAGTAAAACTCCATTTATTATCTCTGAAACACGTCAATTAACTAGATCATTTTCAAAAGAAAATCTGACCAATTACATATTCTGTGCTTATTTAGTTAGATTTTTTTGAGGGGTAGTTAGATATTTTAGGGGGTACATTGCCTGCTTCTGGTGCTAGAAACAGTTATGAGGTTTGTTCTTCTTGCAAAGAGGCCAGAGGCCCGATACAAATGTACAGAGTAAAATACAAATAACACTCTAGATCTTAGACTATTTATATGTCGTTCCCTTAAATTTATGGTAGATTAACAACACTGAGTTTAGAGTGGTAAAAACTATGCTAAACTCTAGTATGTGTCTTAGTGAAGAAATCTGCTAACTGAAGCTCTGAGGTACATACTGAAGAACAATAACATAGTTTTGCACCTGCGATCACATGTATGAAACATCACCCTAATATGCTTGGTGAGCTCATGCTTCACAGGATCTCGAGCAATACTAATCACGCTAGTATTGTTTGAGAAGAGAGGAGTTAGTGTAGAAGTGGAAACACCGAAATCCTCAAGTAGCCATCGAAGATGGGTGATCTTAGCTATCAACGATAACATGGCTGAAAGATCAAGCTTCATTTAAGTTAGTTTTAGTGTTAATGGCAAATACCATTATAACATTATGATATTAATGACATATACTTTTATAATATTTTGGTGAAAATGATAAATGAATTTATGAGACTAATATGTTTATTTGAGTTTATCTTTGGTTAGTCTCAATTGGATGAAAAGGTGAAATCAAAGAGGTATGCATTCGAAATCGCTTTTCTCATATACAAATGCATTCCTTAGATCTAAAATATAGATTGAACTCCTCAAATAGTCTAAAATGAATATGTGCATATGTCTTTATTTATATACACTTGTATGCACACATTTAGGGGGAGCTCTCTATATATTTTGGAGTTTCATAAGTATTGATTCATGTTTCTTTCAATACGCATATTTGTGATCTTTACTTGGAAATACATTTTTGAGTATATATAACTTGTGTAGTATATATATTCATGTGCAATCGGGTTGTCATTTAACCTCTCCATTATATGTTAATGGTTGAATGATTAATGATAACCGGATAAGTAAGCTTTGTCTAAAACTTATCTTAGAGTATACATTTGTTGTGTACATATTGTATACTCGCAAAACTATTTTATATCTCATTATTTGTTGAGATTGTCATGAATTACCAAAAATATGAAGTTTGGTAATTGATGACAATTGTTTTGTGGACTAATGGTTTCCATGAGTTGGATGCAGAGGTTAGGTTCCACAAATGAGAACGACGTGGGATGACTTCATGTGTTGAAGATCATCAAGTCAAGATTTGAGAAGAAGATAGTTTCATGAGTTGAAGGCTATCAAAGAAGAAGATGGATTCATGTGTTGAAGACCATCGAGAAGAAGACGCGTCATGAGTTGATGCATGTTCAAATGGAGATGATCATGTGTTGATCATTAAGACAAGTGAAGACCATCATGTGTTGATGGAGTTGCTGAAAAGAATGCATCATGAGTTGATACCTATCAAGACGATGACCCAAGGCAAAGGTATGACTAGTTAGGGCTAAGGATGTGTTCCTAGTCTTTTACCGGTCTTGGTGTTTGGTTGGAAGACCGGATTGCTAGTGTAGGTTGCCGTACTATTAAGAGGGGTCATGTCTAGTAGTTTGAGTCTCATCATGTGTTGATAGCTCAAACCTCACTTGCTCTAGCTCATCTCGACATGAGTCTTATATTTGCGAATGTGTTTTGCAAATAGTCGAAGCTCATATGTTGAATTCTAGCAACATGAGACTATGCATTGCAAATGTGTTTTGCAAGTGCTTGAAGTCCTACTCCTTGTGGCATGATCTAAGTTTGCAAATGTGTTTTGCAAAAGTTGAAGATCATGCATTATCCCTTGGCATGGTCTAAGATTGTTTATTGCTATTTCCTTGGACTTGGACCATGGTAGTGACTCCTTGGATATTCTTTGATTTTTGCATTGATCTAATGTGTTTGAGGTCATGCAAATATATGGGTTGTGTAGCCCTCTGCATAAGCTTTCCATAGAGTCCAAGATCACTGAATTCCGACATCGGAGTCAAAAGTTATGACTGTTTTTTCGAGTGTCGTATGTGCTGAAAAACCGAAAACGGAAGTACCGCAATTTGTACTGCGGTAGTTCCGATTTTTGCGGTAGTTCCGATTTTCCGGTAGTTCCGATTTCCGAGCGGAACGTTTTTTTCCAGAGAGCGACTTTTTGAATGACTTGGCCTCGAGAAAACCGGAAGTACCGCAATTTGAACTGCGGTAGTTCCGATTTCGCTGAGAAACGGCTAGTTTTCTGACCGTTGGCGAGGAAAACAGAAGTACTGCAATTTGTATTGCGGTAGTTCCGATTTTCCTGTTTTTTTAGGGGTTTGGCTCCAACGGCTAGTTTTTTTGTGTGGGGTATAAATACCCCCTTGTGGCCGGTTGGAGAAGGTGTTGCTTCATTCATTCCTGTGTTCTTGAGCTAGAGTGAGGCTCTCAACTCAATTGTGCATGTGTTGCACTTTGTGAGAAGCGAGAGAGGTTCTAGAGTGCATGTGTTGCATCTAGAGGTGGACTTAGTGTCCAATTGAGCTTGTGCATTTGTTGCACGTGGTGAGAGTCAAGTGAGGGACTTGGCTTGTTACTCTTGGAATTTGCCGACTCCTAGACGGCGTTGGAGGCATCGTGCGCGGTGATCTTCTCAAGAAGGTTGTGAGAAGACCCGGCGAATTTGTGAAGGTCGGAGCTTACCTACCCGGAGCGGGAAAGAGCTATCACTAGTGGATACGAGGTGTTTCGGCTTAATTCGTGGAGCCGGTCCGATTTGTTCGGGCTAAGCTCAACGTGGATTAGGGGAAACCGGCAAGTCTCCGAACACCATGGTAAAACATCGTTGTGTCGATTGTGGTTTGTTTCCTTGTACTTAATTTATATTCAAGTAATTTACATTCATAGACTCAATTTGATTGCTTGTAAACCTAGGATTGCAAACCTTACCTAGGATAGCATTGTTGGTGCACTTAGGCGAATTTGCTTGACTTAGGCGCTATTGTACTAAACTAACTTGAATTTAGCTTCCGTATTGTTTCCTTGGTTTAGGCAAATAGAAAAGGTCTTGTATTGATTAGTATTAATTTGTAGAGAATTTTTAAACCGGCTATTCACTCCCCTCTAGTCGGCCTCCTCGATCTTACAATGGCTCTCAACTCAGCCTCAGCGTTCGAACGAAAAATGGTAGTTTGCTTCTTGGTCTTCCAAGCAATCAAGAAGAAACCAAGGAAAACACAATAGGTAGAAGAGACCGGCGATCATAGTGATCACTAGCCCAGGTCGCATTAGAGTATGTCTAAAACCGCAAAGAATTAAAGCAAGGAAAGAAAAGGCGATGAGTGATGGTCCCACGAAGATATCGTAGAACACGAAGAAGGTGACTGTAGTGCAGTCGAGTAGGAGTAGAAACAAACTAACTCAGGATGTGAATTAAGCAAGAGATGTCAGGGGTGAGTGATGCCAAAGTAGGCAAGGCTCTCGACAAGATAGTGGTAGCTAGTGGGATTGTCAAGAGGTTCACTATCAATAGGCCAAAGATGAACACTAAGCTCCATAGGAGTATCCACCACACACTAGTCAGTGAGACAAACTCGTGTAAGGATATCCTGAATGTAACGCTCCTGGAAGAGAAAGTAGCCATCAGGCATAGAAGTGATCTCAATCCCAAGGAAGTAATGAAGCGGACCCAAATCAGGTATCAATAACTACTCACTGAGACGCTCCTTAACAAAGACAATATAACGAGTCATTACCAGTAATGATCATATCATCCATATAAAGAAGAAGGAGCATTTAACCTCGAGGAGAGGTGTGGACAAAGAGGGCAGAGTTGTGATCACTGGTGGAGAAACCGACAGCAGTGACAGTAGAAGAGAAGCGGTCAAACTAAGCACAAGAAACTTATTTGAGCCCATAGAGAGAGCGACAAATGCGACAAACTGTACCCTTAGGGATAGAATATCCAGGGGCGGCTGCATGTAGACATCCTCATGTAGCTCACCATTAATAAAGGCATTCTTAACGTCTAACTGAGAGATGGACCACTGTCGAACAGAGGCCACAACAAGAAGAGTGCATACTGTGGTCATGTGAGCAACAGAAGTGAAAGTTTCATCATAGTCATGACCATGCTCTTGCTAAAACCACGCGCCACAAGACAAGCCTTGCAGCACTCAAGGGAACCATCTAAGCGGGTCTTGATCTTGTACACCTACTTGCACGTAATGGGAGTGACACGCGTAGGTAGGGGTACAAGATGCTAAGTGCCAGTACGCTTCAAAGAAGTAATCTCCTCAGACATCGCAAGCTGCCACTCAGGATGAGCAGCAGCCTCGCAGTAGGTCATAGGTTCGGAAGAGGCAGCGGGTGCAAAACCAAAATGCTTAGACGGCCTGATAGGGTGACGACCATGAAGATCATATCTGGGAGTGAGAGACTATGTGGAGGTATCCCCATATTTGTGATGAGTAATTGACGGTTGTGTTAGATAGTTTGAGTTTGCTTGGGTATTCTAGAGTTGAGTACCTTTCATTTATGCTATTATTGATATGCTGTTTCATGCGGTGCTATGTGACGGTTTGCTTGTCTGTGTGATTGCAGGACTTCGGAGCTAGGTCATGGTGAGGTGAGGAGGACCGAGACTAGGCACAGGATATGTTGAGGTCCAGACGGTCGGTGATGCCGAAGATGATCGAGGCTGGTGAGGTGGTTGCGAGTCGGGAGACGAGGAACCGGAGCTGGAGCAACTGGTGACGGACACGACAAGAGATGACGAGAAAATCGGGACTAGGCTCAGGAAGGAGTCGGAGGTCCAAACGGTTGGGTGTCGGTTGTGGTCGTGCGTGATGGAACATACCAGGACTAGACTCAGGTGGAGTCGGAGGTCTCGGTCCGTGTCGGGTGGACATGACGGGCAGCGGCGAGTGGATCGGGACTAGGCTCAGGGAGGAGCCGGATGTCCAGACGGTCAGAATACCGGGTGCGGTCATGTGCAGTAGAGCGGACCGGGACTAGACTTAGGGAGGAATCGAGGTCCAGACGGTCAAGGTACCGGATGCGGAAGCTTTTGGGAAGGTACTTGAGGGCAATTTGGTAAATTGACTCAAGCAAATGAGTGGAGTGGGTGGATTTCCCTCCAAAATCTGGTTGTTGACTTATTGCCTCATAGGGTTGTGAGGTGAGGGAGTGAAGAATGTATGCCACTTCTTGATTTTCCACTTTGAGGTGCAAGCCCTACTATATGTTGGTGTGGATAGCAGTAGGGCATGTGCAAGAAGTGGGTGTGTAGTATTCTGGAGAGAGCTGAGCAGTGGAGTGTGTACTGCGTGTGTGTAGTTTGCTCTCTTGTGAAGCATGTATGTGAGATGTGAGCTAAACCATTTGTAATCATTCATCTCTCTTCCTCAATATCAATATGAGAAGGATCGTGTTGAGTTATTTTCATTTCTTGCTTCCTCTGTGATGGATTTCCTTCTTCAGTCATCTCTCTGTTCTTCTCTGATTAGAAATGATTTTGAGTTGAATTTTTGTTTGTTTGGTTGGTTCTTGCTTGCTCTGTGATGGGAATATGCCTTAAGACCATTTGGTCAGATAAACTCTCAAGAGCCCAATGGAAGAATCAAAGAATCCCTCATTTTCATTCTGCAGCCTGTTTCCTCTGTTCTGAAATTCTAGGGTTTCATGTCAGGGCAAGGTTGGTTCTTTTGATTTCCCTTCAAAAGATGGCCTAAGATTTAGGTATTGCTGTTGTGAGAGCATCTCCAGTTGAGATTCACATTTTCTTGAGCAAAGGATGGAAGAATCATGAGAAATCTGAAAATTAGTCTCCTCTCCACTTTATTTTCAGATTTCAGCTCAAAAACTTGATTCTTTGCTCTTGTGATAAATTCCTTTGAATCTTGTCGGTTCTCTTCTGTTTAGAACTAAGTCTTGCTCCTTTAGTCTGCAAAGAACAGCAGGTTCTCACTAATTTCAGTGAAATCGTGAGTTTCAGCCTTTTTCAGTTGCCGCTGCTGTTCTCTGCTCCCGGGGGCCGGTTTGACCGGAAAAGCTATGGCGGTCAGACCGCTCGCCCAAGGGCGGTCAGACCAGCGCCTGACCGGCGGTCTGACTGGGGTAGCACGGGTGGTTGGACCGGCACTAAAGGGGCGGTCAGACCGGCAATAAGCCGGCGGTCAGACCGGCCTCCTACAGCTGCAGTGTCAGCCCCATTTCCTCTGGTCTTGTGTTTCTGCCGCATGCTTTTGCTTCAGTGATTTTGTGTTCATCTCTGCTAATTTAAGTTTTCCAGTGTGCTTGTGCATGCCTTCTTCGTAGCTCTGTAGCTATCGGAGAAGATTGTCTTTAAGTGGATACTTTTGGGGGCGTTGTTTTAAAGAGGCACCATTCACCCCCCTCTGTTGCCGTTTTCGATCATACAATTGGTATCAGAGCCGGTTAGCTCTTCTTGATAGATCTTTAACCGGTCTGTGAGCCATGGCAACGGACAAGTATTCCACCAAGCCCCCGATCTTCGATGGGATCGACTATCCCTTTTGGAAGAGTCGGATGGAGACCTACATACAGGCTCAGGGCTATGCTATTTGGCGCAAGGTTAAAACGCGCTTTGTTGTTCCTGCCGATGAGAACATCAATGTGGCGAACATGCCCGATGTTGAGGCGAATGCTTAGGCAAGGAACATTATCATCCAAGGTTTGAGCCGAAACGAGTTTGATCGCATTTCTCATCTTACATCGGCCTTCGATATGGGTGACCCTCAATGCTTACCATGAGGGCACTGCCCAAATAAAGACGGTACAATAGGACCAGTTGAAGCGAGATTACAACAAGTTTGAAATGCACGCTGGTGAGTTCCTTGATGAATGCTTTGCGAGATTCCACAAGATCTTGAGCAACCTCCGAGCGGTCGGTCTCACATATCCCGACTCGGACAACGCTCGTCAGATGCTTGCGGCCTTGGACTTGCGTGTTTGGGACATGAAAGTGACCACCATCAAGGACACGACAGACCTCTCGACTTTGACTCTTGATGCGTTGTACTCACGCCTGAAGACTCACGAGATTGACATTGTCTCTTGCAAGTCGAAGTCACAGTTGATGGATTTGGTCACCGATCCCAGTCTTGCCTCTGGATCTTCTGCTGACATTGCTTCTGGTTTTTCTTTAGCTACTCTGTGTGAAATTGATGATGATCATCTAGAGCAGCTTCCGGAAAACCAACTAGCCCTCTTAGCCCGAAAGTTTTCTCATGCATACAAGAGGGTTAGGGAGAGAAAGAGAGGAGGACGGATAACTTGCTTTGAGTGTGGTGGCCCCAACCACATTCGAGCAAACTGCCCCAAGTTAGAGGGCAAAAATAACTACGGCGGTTCGAGCAAGAACGTCTACACCAACAAGAACCGCAACAAGAAGCCTCCAAGCAAAGAGAAGAAGTTCCGTAACCTTGGTAAAGCCAAGAAGCTTTTCCATCGTGCCCTCACCGCCTTCGACGACCTCGACCTCAGTGAGGTGGAGGGGTGGAGTGACGACAATGGGAAGGAGGACCAAGATCCCAAGGATGGCGATGACTTCTCCGGCATGTGCTTCATGGCCCTTGAGGGCGACATCAGCGACAGCAACCTCTATTCTGACTCCGATGAGGTATATCCCTCCTACGACCAGCTCAATGAAGCTTTTCTTAAGCTAGGTAAATTTCATGCTAGATCTAGAACTAGGTGTAGTGAGTTGGAGAAGGAAGTAGAGATATTGTCATGGGAGCTTACTTCACTTATATCTGCTCCCTCCCGTGACGACTGTGATGTATGCTCTGCTTTGCTTGGTGACATGGAGAAATTAAGGACCTCTCATGATAGTCTGTCTTCTGAGCTTGACATGATTAAGGTGGAGAATATTAGTCTACTTGCTGAACTATAGATGAGTAGGGTAGCTGCTCTTTCATCTACTTTTGTTGAGACTATTTCTTGCACCTCATGTGAGGATAAGGACAATGCTTTTAGAGGTCTTTATACCATGCTTATTGATCTGCCCGAGACTTGTGAAAGCTGTAATAATTTGAAGATGAACCTAAAAAGAGCAGATCATAAAATTGCTGAATTACAAGCTTTTCTGTTAGAGCCCATTGCTTCATGTATGAACTGTCCCAAGTTGACTACTGAGCTTGAATATGTTTCCAAACAGTTTCAAGAGATGATTGATAACAGTAACAAATTGGCTCAATATGCTTCTAGGACCATGTTAGCTCACCATGCAATAATTGTGAAAAACTAAAATCTGACTTGATTGCATTGGATGAAAAATGTGTGAAGCTAACTAAGGACCTTCTAGAGAAGCCACCATCAGCTTGTAATGTGTGTGCTGTTGAGGGGAAGAAGCATGAGGGTTTGATAGAGACGCTTAGCGATGTGAACCAAATGGCTAGCAGTAGGACTGTCCCTTCTGAGGCAGCTGTGCATGCACATGCCTTCCGTTCTTTTGCTGTTGGTTCTTTTTCTACTCCCTTACCTTCTGCTGTCTCTTCTTCCCCCTGCTCTTCTTGCGCCTCTCTCTTTCGGGAGTGTCAGTATCTTATGAACACTCTTGAGAGATTTGTAGGAGGCAAGAAGAAGCTAAATCTTATTATAGACCAATCAAAGATTTGCAAATTCAATCAAGGTCTAGGATATAATTTTTCTGAGGATGTTAGGAAGCATCCACCTGCTATTCTTAGACCCATAGCAGCAGGTGTGATCAAGGTCGAGCCCAGGACCAAGAAAGTTTAATTCAAATCTGCGGGCTTTGTCCAAGGGATCTCTGACAGTAAGGTGGTTTCACCTGTTACTTCGACCTCTCAGAAGGCGAATCCCCATCATGCTACTTCTACCTCTCAGAAGGTAAAGTATCATTGTACCTTCTGTCAGAAGGATGGACACTTGGTCGAAACCGTGTTGACGCTCTTAGGCATATTTAGGGTCAGCCCCAGACCCTGAGTGCACCTAAGACTAACACGAGGTCTAGAGTTGCTTCTGTTGATGGGTTTGGGCAGCATTGAGGACTTGGTTTTTCTGAGTTTTCTGGTTTTCGTCCTCGATATGCCTCTAGTCGTGACTTCCGCCGTCCTAAGGGTAGATCTAATTTCCCCCGTCGAGATAGCTACCCGCGGCGAGATCAGCGTGTTGTTAGTGCTCCGACTCGCTCTTCCATAGCAGTCGGAGCCAGCAACAGCTTCAGGTCTGCCCATGGACCTCCTGCTTCTTTGAGCAACAAAGAGCGTAGGGTAGTTAGAGGTCAGTCGTGTGCGCTACTTCTTCTGCTCGACGTGTGACTCAGTATTGGGTTCCAAAATCACTTTTAATTTATCCCAGTACTGAGCCTTTACTCTCTGTTTGACTCAGGTTCGCCGGGCTGGGAAGGGAGAGGTTTGGCTTGTAGACTCCGGTTGTTCTCGACATATGACTGGAGACTCCCGTGGTTCTCTTCCCTAGCCCGTGCTCCAGGTGATGAGACTATCACCTTTGGAGATGCTTCGTCTGGGTGCGTCATCGCTAAAGGTACTGTGCGCGTTAATGATTCATTTATTTTAAAAGATGTTGCCTTAGTGAGTAAGCTGCAGTATAATTTGATTTCAGTTTCTCAACTTACCGATGACGGTTTCGAGGTGAGCTTTAAGAAAAATGCTTGCAAAATTCTTGATTCTTCGGGTAGTCTGGTTTGCGGGATTTCTCGTTATGGGAGGATCTTTCGTGCTGATTTTGTTGAGTCTTCTGGTGATCCTCTCAGGTGTTAAGTTGCTTTGAGTTCCGTGACCTTACTTTCTGGCATAGGAGACTTGGTCATATTGGATTTGACCATTTGACTCGAGTTAGCAGCCACGACCTCATTCATGGTCTGCCAAAACTCAAGATGGTCAAAGATCTAGTTTGTGCTCCATGCCGACACGGCAAGATGGTTGCCGCTTCTCACCCTCCGGTCACAGTGATTATGACCGATGCACCAGGACAGCTGCTCCATATGGACACAGTTGGACCAGCTCGAGTGCAGTCAGCAGGAGGGAAGTGGTACGTTCTTGTTGTGGTCGATGACTTCTCGAGGCATTATTGGGTGTTTTTCTTAGCCTCGAAGGATGAGACATATACCCATTTTCGGGGTTTGTTTTGTAGGCTTTCTGTTGAGCTCCCCGGTGCCTTACGAGCGATCCGTAGTGACAATGGCACGGAGTTCAAGAATTCCTACTTTGAGAGGTTTTGCGGTGAGACAGGTGTAGAGCATCAGTTCTCTTCTCCATACGTCCCTCAGTAGAATGACGTTGTGGAGAGGAAGAACCGCACCTTGGTCGAGATAACCAGGATGATGCTTGATGAGTACTCTACATCGAGGAAGTTTTGGGCTGAGGCTATAGCCACCGCGTGCCATGTTTCAAACAGAGTTTTTGTCAGGGCACACTTGCATCGCACCTCTTATGAGTTGAGATATGGGTGAAAGCCCAGCGTCTCGCATTTTTGTGTGTTTGGTTGCAAGTGTTTCATCTTGAAGTCCGAGAACCTAGATAAGTTCGAGTCACGATCTTGTGATGGTATTTTTCTAGGTTACTCGACTTCTTCGCGGGCTTATAGGGTCTGGAATTGCGAGTCTAGTAAAATGGTAGAGACATGCGAGGTGACCTTCGATGAGGCCAGTCCGGGGACTAGGCCCGATATCTCAGGTTCTTTTGAGCAATCCGAGACCATCTTTGTGGATGATGAGGAGGATGAAGATGAGGGTTGTCTACCCGATTCAGTTCCTCCTCCCCTTGAGGTGCCTACTTCCACCACTGCACCTCGAGGAGATCAGCCCATGCCTTCTGCTTCCTCTGGAGCTAGTGGCTCTGTTCCTACCTTATCAGCTCATGAGGTAGAGGCCACTTCTTCATCTCATCTAGGACCTCCCCGAAACATCCAGAAAGACCATCCTTCCAAGCAGATGATTGGAGACCTTTTTGAGCGTGTCACACGCTCAAAGTCTGGCATGTCACATTTCTGTCTCCACTCTGCCTTTGTTGCCACCTTTGAGCCCAAGGATGTTAGTCATGCTCTTTCTGATGAGTCTTGGGTCAATGCCATACATGAGGAGTTAGAGAATTTCAAGAGAAGCAAGGTCTGGACGCTTGTTGAGCCCCCTAGAGGTCACAATGTCATTGGTACTAAGTGGATGTTCAAAAATAAGCAGAGTGAGGATGGGGTAGTCATTCGAAACAAGGCTAGACTGGTAGCTTAGTGCTTCTCCCAGGTTGAGGGTCTAGACTTTGAGGAGACCTTTGCCCCTGTAGTTAGGCTTGAGGCCATTATAATCCTGCTTGCTTTCGTAGTTTCTAAGGGTTTCAAGCTATACCAGATGGATGTCAAGAGTGCCTTCCTCAATGGGTTTATTGAGGAAGAGGTCTTTGTTAGACAACCTCTAGGTTTCGAGAACCCCAAATATCCAAATCATGTCTACAAACTTTTCAAAGCCTTGTATGGACTTAAGCAGACCCCTAGAGCTTGGTATGAGAGGCTTAAGTCCTATCTGTTGAGTCATGGTTTTGAGATGGGTAAGGTAGATAAGACCTTGTTCATTCGTAGGCATGGCACTGATCTTCTGCTTGTCCAGATTTATGTGGATGACATCATCTTTGGTGGCTCCTCTCATGCTCTTGTTTCACAGTTCTCGGATGTCATGAGCACCGAGTTTGAGATGAGCATGATGGGCGAGTTTACCTTCTTCCGTGGCTTCTAGATCAAACAGACTCGAGAGGGTACTTTCTTGCATCAGGGCAAGTACCCTCTCTTGCATCAAGGCAAGTACACACGAGACCTCCTGAGACGCTTTGACATGAGTGATGGTAAGCCGGTGTCGACTCCCATAGCTTCTACAGCTTCACTTGACCCAGATGAGGATGGCGAACCAGTTGACCAAAAAGAGTACAGAAGCATGATTGGCTCCCTGTTGTACCTCACTGCCTCGAGACTGGACATACACTTTTCTGTGTGTCTTTGTGCTCGATTTTAGGCTTCTCCTCATGTATCTCACCGCCAGGTGGTGAAGCGCATCCTTCGGTACCTTCGAGCTACCATTGACTATGATATCTGGTACTCTTCCTCTTCCTGTCTTTCCCTCAGAGCCTACTTGGACGCAGACTTTGCTGGCTGTAGGATAGATAGGAAGAGCACTTCTGGCACCTGCCAATTCATTGGGACTTCTCTTGTCTCTTGGTCCTCTAGGAAGCAGTCCGGTGTTGCACAGTCCACTGCAGAGGCCGAGTATGTTGCCGCAGCCAGTTGCTGCAGCCAGGTACTTTGGATGGCTTCGACCCTGTGGGACTTTGGGTTAGTTATAGACAGTGTTACACTCTTTTGTGATAACACTTCTGCTATTAACATTGCCAAGAGCCCAGTACAGCACTCTCGGACCAAGTATATTGATATCCGATATCACTTCCTTAGAGACCATGTGGAGAATGATGATATTGTGGTCCAGTTTGTGGAGAGTGACCACCAATTGGCTGATATCTTTACCAAGCCTTTGGATAGCTCTAGGTTTTCAGCCTTGCGGGGAGAGCTTGGGGTTGTTTGTCCTTACGGACTATAGTGAGGGGGAGCTTTGTGCTTTACTGTTTTATCTTGTATATTATGCTCCTGTTCTCATTTTGTTCCATTGCATTTGGGTGCATTCGGGTTAGTCCTTCTAGCATAGATTAGAGTGTTTCTCTTGTCTAGTTGCTTAGATTTCTTCCTCTCATCTTGTGATCTAGGATGCTGTTTATTAGCTGTCTCTCTTCTCACTAGGTTGAGCCCACTCACTTCTTATAGGTTCTAGCAAGGGTTGGGCCATCCTTGGGTAGACAGGGAACGTGTTTGCTTTTTAGTGTGTTAGATGGGCAGTTGATAGTCCTAGTGTCATATGGGGTAGATGAGAGTCAGTCTGAGCCATAGTATCCTCTATATCTTGTCTATACTTTAAGGACTGCCTTTTCTGATTTCTTTGCCAGCTTCTTAGCTTATAGCTTTGGTTCAGGGGGGGGTTCATTTGGGAGCTTCTGGAGCTTAATATTGACATAACTCAACTTGAACTAAAAGTGCATCATATGTTGAGGGGGAATTGGATTTCCTGCATTTCATTTCAGAATTCTGCATTGTAATATAATTACATGGAGCCTTGCTTATTATCCTTAGTTGGCATGTTTACAATGCTTTACATCTTGCCATGATAAGTTATTTAAAATTGCACAACTTGAATTAAGACATGTCATGTTAGCTCTTGAGACTAGTCTGTCTTTAGTTATTCTTTTATGATTCATGCCATGTCAAATAGGCTAAGTTGAGTCTTGAATTTTTAATTGAGCTTTAGATTGAGCTATGCTAGTTTCTTGATAAAGCACGAGTTAGTACAATTATTTAAGAAAGCAAAAAGATATCTTTTATGTGCGAAAGAACTGATTTCACCAATTCTTTCTCATGAAACTGCTTGTCATTGCACTAGGCATGAACTCAAGGGGAGTTTTGGATGACGAAGATCATCTCCTTAAGCTTCTTACTTGGAATGGTTGGATAAGGCTTGAGATCTAGCACATAACTAAAATTTTGGTTGGAAACGACCATGAGTTTCAAAGAAAAATATGTCTATTGTGCTCAAGTTGCTTAACTACAAAAAGAACCAAGTACTTGAACAAATGATTCATTCTTGACCTTGTACCACCCTAAATTGACTCAATTCTAGCTTCTTGGTTCCATTTAGACTATTGACATGGCTTGCATCATCTTTGGATGCCTTTAGTTAGACTTTGATCTTGAATGGCTTGACATGCTAAGAAATTCATCTAATTTTTATATTGGTACTTATGTGGCTTGGCTTGATTATGCATATTTTGTTATGATCTTGATAGTATTCATTTGAGTTATGTGGAGGTATCCCCATGTTTGTGATGACTAATTGATGATTATGCTTTGGGTATTCTAGGGTTGAGTACCTTTCATTTATGCTATTATTGATATGCTGTTTCGTGCGGTGCTATATGACGGTTTGCTTGTCTGTGTGACTGCAGGACTTCAGAGCTAGGTCATGGTGAGGCGAGGAGGACCGAGACTAGGCACAGGAGGTGTTGAGGTCCAGATGGTCGGTGATGCCGAACATGATCGAGGCTGGTGAGGTGGTTGCGAGTTGGGAGACGAGGAACCGGAGCTGGAGCTACCGGTGACGGACACGACAAGTGACGACGAGAGAACCGGGACTAGGCTCAGGAAGGAGTCGGAGGTCCAGACGGTTGGGTGTCGGTTGCGGTCGTGCGCGACGGAACAGACCAGGACTAGACTCAGGTGGAGTCGGAGGTCTCGGTCGGTGTCGGGTGGACACGACGGGCAGCGGCGAGTGGATCGGGACTAGGCTCAGGGAGGAGCCGGAGATCCAGACAGTCAGGATGCCGAGTGCGGTTGTGTGCAGTGGAGCGGACCGGGACTAGACTCAGGGAGGAGTCGAGGTCCAGACAGGCGGTTCGACCGGCACTAAAGGGGCGGTCAGACCGGCAATAAGCCGGCGGTCAGACCGGCCTTGAGCCGGCGGTCTGACCGGCCTCCTACAGCTGCTGTATCAGCCCCATTTCCTCTGGTCTTGTGTTTCTGCCGCATGCTTTTGCTTCAGTGATTTTGTGTTCATCTTTGCTAATTTAAGTTTTCCAGTGTGCTTGTGCATGCCTTCTTCATAGCTCTGTAGCTATCGGAGAAGATTGTCTTTCAATGGATACTTTTGGGGGCGTTTTTTAAAGAGGCGCCATTCACCCCCCCCTCTGTTGCCATTTCCGATCCTACAGAGAGGAGAGGGAGGAGCAGGACCTAGCAAGGACGAAAAAAGTGCTTGGAACAGGACCCAGCAAAGACGGAGGCTCAACTGGAGGAGTAGGCTAAGGACGACGAGAGTAGTGTAGAGGAAAAGGTGAAATCTCAAGAACACAACAGGAGCAAACTTCGATGGAGGTGGAAGAGGTTCAATTGGAGGAGAGAGAGGCAAAGAAGGAGGATGAGATGAAATAGGAGTAGAAGGCAAAGAGTCGAGAAAAGTTAGAAAAGAGATTGACTCAATAAGAGAATCTGAACTGACTGTGCGGGAACGAGGGTAGTAAGGTCAGGACTCATTGAAAGTTACATCCAAGAAATCCTCATCCTACGAGCAACAGGGTTGTAACAATAATAACCCTTATGCTCAAGATTGTAGCTAAGAAAAATACACTTAATTGACTAAGCAGTCAACTCAGTGCGCTCACGAGGTGGAAGAAGGACAAAATAGACACAACCAAAATTACGAAGGTGAGAGTACTCTGAGGTTCAACCATAGAGATGCTTGATAGGAGTGGAACCCTGAAGGGCAGTACAAGGTTGCATGTTGATGAGAAAAGCAACAGTGGAAATAACCTCATCCTAGAAGTGAGGGGGAACAGAGAAGGCAAGCATGAGAGCATGAGCGCTCTCAAGTAAGTGATGATGCTTACGCTCAGAGACACCATTCTGAGCGTGAGCACTAAGGCAAGAGTACTAGAAAAGAGTACCCTACTCAACGAGAAAGCATCGCAAAGCAGCAGAAAGATACTCACCAGCAAAGTTGGCATGAAACACACGAATGGGCAAATTAAACTGAGTGCGAACCATGGTGACGAACATCTAGTAAATAGATAAAACCTGACTGCGAGAGGACATAAAGTAGATCCAGGTATGGTAAGAATAATCATCAATAAAGATCACATAATATTAATGACCCCCCTTTTGAAATGAAGGGAGCCAAGCCCTAAATATTAGAGTGTACAAGCTTAAAAGACAAGTAGAAATAGAATCACTAGAGGGGTAGGGGAGCTACAATTGCTTACCAAGCTTGCAACTCATACAATGTAAAGATGTGTTCCCAGAAATAGACTCAAGAACATCACGACCAACTAGTGATGGTAGGCGTAATTTGCAAAGATGACAGAGACGATGGTGCCATCGAGTGAAGGAGGTAGTGGAGGATGCGGCCAGGACAGATGTAGTGGCGGGGGTTGAATGGCTGGTGGAGGCAGTGGAAGGCAGATGGAGCCAGTCGAACTCCCAAAGGAGCTATGAATCACGGTGCCGAGGGCCAGTACCAAGCAGAGTCCCCGTGCCACGGTCCTGAATAGAACAAGAGTCAGACTTAAGAATAATATGACAGTTATGATCAGTGATCTAACCAACCAAAATAAGCTGCATAGTAAGCTGAGGAACATGAGAGACTACAGGAACATGACAAGTGAAAGTGGAAAGGGTGCCTGGACCTACCATAGGAAGAGAGGTACCATCTGTAGTCTGAACAGTGGAAGAGGAAGCTATGAGATGCAGTGAGATGAGGTGGGTAGAATCTAGTATCATGTGAAAGGAAGCACCAGAATCTAAGATCTACAGAGACATAATACCTGACGAGGGAGGAGGTGAAGGCATGGAAGACTGCTGAGAAGCAAGAGCTAGATGAGCCGATCTCGAGGAGTCTAAGGACGAGCTGACACCGATGCGCTGGAGGAGCGAGAGGAGCTGCTGTGTGGTATCACTAGAGGCATCACCAGAGGAGCCCTAGCGAGAGGCACCAGCTCCTGAGTGGGAGGAATCACCAGAGTCCTCCGAGGGACGTCCACCCTGACAACGCTGGTCCCTCCTTCGCTTAGCAGTCCTGATACCTATGGTCGTCATGCTGGCAGTAGTGCAGTGGAGACCCAATTTAGAAGAAGCAACTACAGGTGCGCTGGGAGCTAGAGGAGAGATCACGGGCGGTGCTGAAGAAACTAACAAAGTGGCAGGTACTAAAGCAGACAAAATAGCCTGCATCTGAACCGCGCTATGGTGACTAGTCTCCTTAGCACGCACAGTCGTGAGAGCCTCCACTAAGCTCAGGTGTGGTGGCATGTTAAGAGCTAAGCTCGTACAGTCTCAAACTCAGGATGGAGATACGTTAGGAATACGTAGAGGCGATGAGTCTCCTGGTGAGTGTGAAGGCG
Organism: Dendrocalamus latiflorus; assembly: GCA_017311315.1. Taxonomy (NCBI): domain Eukaryota; kingdom Viridiplantae; phylum Streptophyta; class Magnoliopsida; order Poales; family Poaceae; genus Dendrocalamus; species Dendrocalamus latiflorus. The sequence continues at coordinate 11,674,984 of CM029629.1, read as the reverse complement.
CATATAGCAGGAGCAGATGTGGCAGACATACAGCCCTAGAGAGTCAAGGTGATGCCACACAACATACATCTGCTGGTAGAAGTCATCAATGATGGCATCAAACTACTAAAGAGAGTGTGTCTACTGTACAACTGAGAGATACATAGTATCACTCATCAGCTGGTAATGAGCTCAGAGGCGCTCCCATATAAGATGTGTCATCGGCAGCTCCGCCACATCCATGGAGATGGTCACCGTCATACTACCCACTAGGATGGCGGTAGCAGAAGCCTCGACCTCCTGCCATTGCTCGTAGGTCCATATGAAAGAGCAATTGATCTATCTGATTTTGGTCATGGTGAGAAGAGATAAAAAGATCAAGAGAATCACAACAAAATATTAAAGCTCCAATTTAGCAAGATTTTGCATAAAAACTTCAAATCATGCTCTAGATATGTATTTTTACCAATTTTTTCCTCTTTGACAATGGAGTCATCAAGATGCATGGAAGAAGATGGAGCATGAATAAACTGAAGTGACTATAATTTATTTATTTTTAGCATAAGCAGCCATAAAAAAATATTCAAAGTGATTGTTGCAAGAATAATCTTACCCTTCCACTAACAGGGCTTGCTCCGGAGTGGACACCTACTGTAACATCCCAAAATTTAAATTTGAAAATACGAATCTTTTGAATTGTTTTTGCAATATATTTTATTTTATTTGAGTTTGGATTTTCATGACGCTTCTTAAATTTTGGTTGAGGTTTCCAAAAATTGAAGAAAGATAAAAAACAGAAATGTCATCCAAGGAAATATGCAAATAATGGAAACTCAGAATATTAAATTTGAATCTGAAAAGATGATCCACCAAAAGGAGGGAGAAACTTGGGATAAAATGTAAAAGTTCTATTTTGGGCATAGTAGGGTAAATAATAACAAAAATAGATGCATAAAATGTAACACTAAATATATATACATATATATACATAGAAATATTTGGGTATACCTACAAAATTGTGCACATGCAAGGACAACTATGGTAGTAAGGGAATACAAATACGAAAATTATGTGGGCTAGCAAAAATGAACAAAATATAAATGCTATGTATATACACAAGAATACATAACAAATTAAAAAAAAGAAAAGGGCCTGCGGCCGGCCGAACTGGCCCAGCTAGTCAGCCAGCCCAGCCGGCCCGCCCCCACTCGCCTTCTTCCTCCGGCTCCCTAGCCACACCCCGACGGGGCCAAAGGCCGCCCCGCCCCTCGCTTGCTTCCGCCTCGGGGCCGAGGCCTCCTCGCTTTGCCTCGACGCCGCAGCCCGGCCGCCTCCGACCGCGCCCGCTAGGCCCCACCGAATCCCGGTCTTGATCCTCCTCGCTCTGCTCCGTCGCATCACCGCACGCGCGGCGCAAAGCTGTCAGGGAATCGCGCGAGATCTTGCCCAGGGCTGCCACCTGCCTTGACAGCACGCCCGAATCCCTCCTTAAGATCCTACGCCGCCTGCTGCACCGCCTGGTCATTTTTGCTACCGCCGCCGCCTGCCCCGACGCGACCGCACGCCCCGCCCGTTGCCGACCCTCTTCCCGCCACCTATAAAAGCCAGCAAAGCTTCCGTTTGCAACGCCACACCCATCTCTACCTTCCACCCCGAGTAATTGCGCTTCCGTGCCCCGTAGCTCGCCGGTTAGCCCGTTCTTCCCTAACTCCGGTCATCTGGCCCGCCGTCGATTGGAGCCAAGTCCGGCCAATTCCGCCGAGCCGGAGCACCCTCAAGGCATCACGAAGTCACCGCCACCCTCGGCCGAGCTTCTCCCCAGCTCATCTTCACCAGCGTCGTGCGCTCTCTCTGCTCGCCGCCGCCGCATGATGCCAGGCCGCCACGGCCTCTCCCCCGCTCGTCCAAACACATGGTAAGTCTTCTCTTGACCTCCTGCAACTCGTGCGCATGCCAATTTGCTCCCTCTTCCACGCCGGCGCCGCCACCCCAAACCCACCTCACCGCCGGCCGCCCCGCGCCGCCGCTAGCCCGCCACCGCGCACCTCAGCCGGAGCCACCACCCCCAGAGGCATCCCCACCTCGGGGAGATTCCATTTTGCTGGTTCCCAGCAGCCCTCCGGCCACCGTCCGCCGCCGGCGATGTTAACCCGAGCGCCGGCGCGGCTCCTCTGTTCGGCCCCCTTGCAGACTTGGCTTAAGAGAATTAATCACCCTCTATAGTCATGTAACACCGTGAGGTTTGCTGGCTAGCTGAGCGCGCGTTCAGTTCGGCCGCCAGAGTTCGAGCCCCCTTCCCCCGCGGCACATAGGGTATTAGGATTTGTATTAGGATTTTTATTCTTTTTTGTGTTATTGCTAAGCCAAATACAGCTAGAAAAAGTTAGTAAAAATCAGAAACTATGATGCTAAAATTTATCTAAGGTATAACTGAGTTTAATAAATATTTAACCATGGGTTAAATACTTCATGTTAGTGGCTAATGTGTCCTTGTTATTTAGTCCAAAACTAATTAGTGATTTTAAGGGTATTAATAAAAGATGGCATTGGTTAATTATCCAAAATTTCATAAAAGATGATAGATATCATGTTTAGCTATAAAAGTAAGGTTTTGAATTAAAGATGATACAATATTTTCTTTAAGGCTTAAATTGCACTAAACAGCAATTAAGGATACATAAATTGACATCAACCTTTAATCAAAAGGGTGTCTCTACGTAGAAATGCCATGTTAGGAAAATATATAAGTAGCAATTATAATGAAGCAACCCCTAGGTCATCGGATGATTAAAAGTCACCTAGATAAATAAAACTTAGTGTTAGATTTTGCTAAATAGCAAATATTGAAATGTAACCTTGTAAGACAAGCCTTGCTAGATAACTAAAGGTAGATTAAAATTAAAGCTAAATCTAATAATAATAACAAGGGTGTAGACAAAATGATAATGGTGCCACCAATTAAATCTCAACGTTAGATTTAGTAAATAATAATGTCAGGCATGATTAAATATAGCAAGCTACGACCCGTATAAATAGATTCTAATTAAACTAAGCCTAGTGATAACTAAGGACACATAAGATATCACCCCATAAGGTGCTATAAACCCGGATTCTAAACTTAATTTAGCGACTAAAAATTGTATACATCGCATATAGCATATGCCCTGAATTTTAGCAATCGATAAAATAATGCTCATTAAATTCGCACGCCAATTCATAAGTTTAACCTAACTCATGGAAAAATACAAAATAATAAAAGGGATTATGAATAAAAAGATCAAGTCATCGTAATGCTACCACCGACCTTGCCTCAAATCACTCGAATCACTCATTAACTCATAATAAAACTAAATTAAGTTTATTCGGAGTTATTGGATCTTTTGAGTTATTTGCCTTTATTTGTATATAGCACGTAATTAGAAATTGGAGTCCCGAGGAATCAAGAGATTGGGCATGATCAAGAGCAAGGTGAAGATAAAACTAAGGAGCTCAATTGAGAAAGCATTTTATGAGCTCAAGACCGCGGTAAACCGCGCCAGGCAAGTCAATACTTTGATCATGTTGAACCTACATTTTTGCAAATTACTTTGGTTTAAATTATCAAATTGCATGCTATTATTTTATATGCAAATACATGTTAATTTAAGATTTTAGTTATATGCCCATTGTTTGCTTGATTAATATTACACCTCCTTTGGAATACTTGAATATGTGAACCTTGTCGCCTTAGCAAAATTATAATGGTAACTTTTCAAAAGTAAGTCCGTAATTATATGCCATGCTTAGTTTTGCTTAGATACTTGTGGGCGCAAGAGCGTCCAAGCATCACTTTTAATCCTGAGAAAAATTGGTTGGGCAGTCATGGTGGTAATGACTGGTGTATGTTGGATATGGTTATTTTATATTCCCAAAAACCCCACATTGCTTATTTATCTGGGCGGATGGTTCGGGGGTATGGTGCAGGGGTGCACGAGAGTGTGGTTTGTGGTAGAACCACCCAGATATCACTAAGGACTGAATCTTGTCATGACCTCCTGTGTAAAACAGTACAACCACAAGTCTGTAAAATACAACTTGGCTAAGTAGATTTATCGAAATCCCCGGACTCATCTCACTGGTAGTGGATTAATGGGGCTACGCTATGGCAAGGGGGCCTGAAGGGACACCAGTGGTGGGTGAAGTTTCCTAGCTGTCCTAACGTTGCGGGAAGTAGAAGCCTGAACTGCGTTAGTGGCTGTGGGAAACATCTCGTGCATAGATGGGACCCACCGCAAGTGGGCGGCTACCCATAAGGTGAGATGAGAAAAGGGACTAGATACTTTGAAAAGTCACTGTGATGGTCTGCTCAACCACATGACTAAGGAATCGTGTGGGGCAACGAGTTGATTGTCTCTTGTGGTGAAAGTGTACACACTCTGCAGAGTCAAAACTATTCGAATAGCCGTGCCCACGGTCAAGGGCGGACATGGGAACTTAACTAGATATAGTTCTATTTCAAAAACTTTGTGGGTGGTAATGGAAAAAGTGGAGGGTAGTGGAAAGCCCTGATTTGAATTGTCCTGGGTGTCGTCCCAGTGGTAAGTTAAGCGGCTATAACGCTGAAAGATGCTATATGGTGTGGATGCCATGTAACGGTGGATGGAATCTGGATCGCTATTATTATTGTATTTTCTTGAACATTATGTTTTTGTTCAAAACTGCTAGGTCTCAGGAAATTTTTATGTATCATATTGCAAAAGTAAAATGTTTTCTCTTCTCGCAAAGTAAAATATATGAGGAAATAAGTAGAGTCGGGAGTAATGAAGATGGAAGTTTGTGGTAAAAACATAAATATATTGGTGGACTCATGTCGATTATAAAAAGAAAACGATAGTGTGGATTCTGGGAGAAATGAGCCCAAATGGATATTTAGACTAGATAGATGATTTATATGATCTTTGGAGTGTTAGGAAGTGCAAGGGTATTGGTTGGATTACAACACTGATATTTGATATAAATTCTTGGAAGATGTTGACAATATTGGGATTAATAGGATTTGAACGAGTTCTGGATGGATGAATTGATCTTGGGAGTTTGGGGTATGATAACAATTCCTGGAGTATAAACTTGATCAATGATATTCTTGGTGGATGTATACTCATGAATTAGTTAGAGATATATAATGGAAAAATAAGATTGATTATTGAAGAATTATGGTTGTGGATCAATAACGAAAGGGTTGTTAAGAATTTAGAATGCAAAGGATACTGGTGGATTAAATAAATGATATTAGATAAATGATGTCGCTAGCTGTTTGGAGTTATAGGCGGTAATTGATCAGTGGATTATATAAGTTATGATACTCGCTATGTGGGGATTTAGGCAGCAATGAAGGTATGATTGGTGGATTGCATAATTGATGATAATCGCTGTTTGGAGTCTTAGACAGCAATCAATAAAGAAAGTGTATTTTGGTGGATTAAGTCGATTATGGTAGTCGCTAGGTGGAGTATAGGCAGTAACAATAACACTATGATTAAATAATGACAAAGCTACTAAAAGCGATTTTTGGCAAATAAAATAACCCGAGCCTCTCCTTTGTTAAGCCATGCATACTGTTTATTTGCATTCTGTGTATTGGCTCGCGAGCACGGTGGTTTGTGCTCACACTCGCTTTTGCGACAAATTCAGAAGCAGGAATCAGATCACTACGCTTCAACAATACTTTTGGATCATGATTCTGTCAAGATGAAGATGTCAAGAACTAGGTCGCGAACCTCCAGTTGGCTGCCTGCGGGCATGTCCTGAAGGTCCCATCTGTGTGCTTCGTTCTTCCGCTGCTGCAATTTAATGAATTCGGCCTAAACGGCCCATGAGTAAGTTTACTATTATATTTATGCTTCCGTATGATATGTACTATGATATTCAGAATTGTAATATGTGAGCACTATCTACTGATCCAGGGAATAGTGCGGTGGAATCACAGAAGATTCCAGATTGTAAAATCTGGGTCTGACACCTACCTACAGATTAGAGGACTACAAATAGGCTTAGAAAAGACAACTTGTCGATGATCAAGTCGTCGATCTTATGAAATAATATGAGAAAGATGGCTGAAATCCTTAGGAGAGAACAAGGATGCTATTTATTAATATGAACTGGTTATAGGTTGCCTTTAACAAGGTGTGAAACTTGCCCCCCCTAATTACACTGAATCAAATGGGATTTGAACTAAATTGTCTTTTTGTCTTCTCTGTCTAGCCTTAAATAGCAATGAAAAGATGCTAATTATCCGCTGGGGAAGACACCTTATGGAACCAATGCATCCAGTCGGGGACATTGTTATTATCAGAGAGAGAACTCCTGATAGTCGGTTGTTGTCAATGGGAGACGAACGTGGAAAACAATCACATGGCATTTGTTGTCAGAGACTCAGGGTTGAAACGTCGTGCGATTTGGAGTGGATAAGGCACATGTTCTATCCACCGCATGGAAGGAATGTTCTGGAATCGGGTCTAGTACTAGTTCACAGAATCTCCAAGTGGTCATCCGGTTGAGCAACACACACAATTTTTCTTCGACCAGGGTACTCGAGGAGCAAGCTCTGGAGGTTTTACGACCACGGGGTCCTTTGACCTTAATTAAATATTAAAGCTGTATATAGGGATTTATTCAATCCTCATCAACTAGCTCCCGAACTTTTAAGTGAATTTACGATATGAATTCCTTTCGATTGGATTTTAATTGGGAAAATACTCTTTTAATGGCAAGAGTAAAGAAACGGTTCTTATTCACTTTAAAGTTGAGAAAACTAACTAGAAATTGAAAGGTTTTAAGCTCATTGGGCTTTGGATCAGGTAACCTCTATTTGAAGTTGGAGAGAAAACCTTATAAAATCCCTAGTGTGTTTCATGTTGGCTTGATACTTTCAGAAGAGTCTTTCATCTTCTTCTCCGCCCTAGCGTTCTTCACCCGTGCCTCAAATCCTTTCAATTTCCCTCCACTTAGCCAAAATGTCATATCTAATAACTGATTATCCAGTGTCTGAGCTCAGATCGAAGAAGCTGAAGGCTATGAAAAAGGAAGGGATGCTTCCCAACAATGTTCTGGTCCTGTGGAGGTTAGTAGTCAGAGAGAACTTTCTGAGCGAGAATGAAGGCAAAATCCCAATCATTTGGGCATACATTGAGTGCGGATTTCAATTGGCAGCGCACTCATTCCTCTTAGAAGTCTTGGAGTACTACAGAATTGAATTGGTAAATCTTGCCCCCAATTGGATTGCTAATATGAGCATTTTCATTTACCCCTATGAAGTGTATTTGGGGATTTCGCTAAGCTTGGAACTCCTTAGATACTTCTACAGAATGACGAAGTCTGGGAAGTCAACAGCGTCATCTAGAGGTTGCACTTTGTGCCTCCATGATGGGAATGCCAAAGAATATATTCTAATGTATTCTAAGTCTTCGTGGCTATCATGGAAGAAATTGTCGTTCTATATGACGCTTAACAAAGGTGACAACCTTTGTTTCATCGGTCAGATTGCCGTCGAGAACCCAAGGTGGAGGTCTTCCTCGAAAGAGGGAAAAGTAGGGTGATGGGTCGATTCCATCGCCGATCTTAGGGAGAGGGGTCTTACTTCGTGGCACGTGGTGAAAGATTTCTCCATGTGCCGGATAAGTCATCTGAAGTCGCACAATCATATTATGCTTTGGTACAAGGGAGTGGCTGACTCGACTAGGGATTCTTTGGAAAGTAAATCTCGAAAAATTTCAACTAATCGAGTTTTATTTTTTGTTTGGTTGATTATTTTTTTACCTTAAGGTTTTCTTTAATTTCATAGCCTTATCTTCTGCTGAGGTGAGAGAGAGGTTCAAAATGGTCTGTGCGAGGGAGCCCAGCGAGAAGGTAAAGGTGCTTTGGATCCTTGATTTTACCTCTTTGGAAGACTGGATTGAAAGACTTCATGTAGAATGTAATCTATGTTTAGCAATAGTATATTTTCTTGTTGGTGTGTTGTAGTTTTTATTTTTAGCCTCAGAGCGCTAGCTGATCTGCACACCGGTCACCTTCTTGGCGTTGACGTCACGGAATTGGCCCTTCCTTTTCCATCTGCATGTAACCGATTCTTCCGTTTCCCTTGAAGCCCCAAACCAACAGTTCTTCCCTTGCGTACAGAATAAATCAATCAATTCACCTCGACTTCCTTTCTTTTTGCACGGCAAATAGAAGTACTAAACCAATACATTTCAGTTCTTTTTGGTATTCTTCCCTTGCGTACAGAATAAAGCAATCAATTCACCTTGACTTGCTTTCTTGTTGCATGGCCGATAGAAGTACTACACCAATACATTTCAGTTCCTTTTGGCTTATTTATCGCTTTTGACTTTGATTTCTTGAGAAATCAAAATAAACAGAACAGCTTTTTCAAACGGTTTCTCGAAACTGCTTCTTCATATGGTCTCCCAAACCTAAAACCATATGTGTCGCTATGTTAACATCTTTGTTGTTTGTCATCGTCTCAAAAAGTATAAATAAAAATCATTAGTCACAGCCCAAAAGAACAGGGTCGTAAACATACTTGGGCCGATTAATAGGTGGGTTTTTTGGGTTATGGTTTATGGTTGTTGACTTAAAATTTTGAAATTTGGTTGTTTGCAAGAGAGTGTGGAGAGAGATACTTTCGTGCGATTTTATTCGATATAGATAAAGTCGGAACAGTGCCTACTATGATCGATTTGTAGACTCTATCTTAAAAAATCTTAATTAAAAACTAGTTACCGTAAAAAATCAAGATATAATCTGAAAAGAAGAGAGCCAATACCTTTCTTCTTGATTACTTGCTTCTTAGCTTTCCTGTATGCATACATGTGGATTGTCCAACGTCTTCAGATAGGTTGTAGGCTTGATTACTTGCTTCTTAGCTTTCTCGTATTTATGCTATAGTTGCTGTAAATTTTTTCGATGTAATTAAATTAAAAAAATTTAAAAATAGAAAAAAAAATAGCTTCTCTGACCATGGACAATACAAATGAATATAAAAAGAATGAAAAAACCATAAAAACTAACAAAATTATAGAAAAAAATAAAATTAAGAAAGTAGAAGGTAGAAACTAAATGCTAAAAAGTGAAGCTCAATTGGGCAGAGCCTCGAAGCAGGTTATTTCTCACGGCCTCCATCAGCTTCAGTAGCAGATTGCGTTTCGCATGTCAATCATCTGTACTTTTTCTTAGGTGTCCTCGTCTACGATCTTCTAGCATGGTTGATCCTGATCTCTGAATTTGGTAATCCCTCAATTTTCCATAACCACGCTAAAATACTAAAAATATTATGGCTGATTATTTTGCCTATTAAAATCTGACGGTAACACCAGCTTAGCTTAAATAAATACTACTAAAACAGAACGAAAAATATAATTAAAAAACTTCTTGCGTTTTGACTGCTGAAGCAAGAAACCACAGGGAAAAAAGAGCACCATTTCGGTCAGGTTGATGGTAGTTATAATGGACCGAAATTTTACGAAGGCTTTTACCTAAACCCTAAAAAGGAAGAGAAGCCTACAACTAATTGGGGTTGGCCTCTTGGAGCCTGCAGGCTTGAAGATGTGCGGCAAGGTCAGCCCACGTGCTTCATTTCGGTGTTCCAACTCTCACGGCCCAAAAGATATACACACATTGTCGTTAATAAAAAATAGCATGTGATGGTCCACGTATGCAATGTCCGGCGAAGACGAACACACAACCAGAGAACCTCACACATTTATGAACTGTTCACACATGTGATATTTTTAATTTTTTTTTAATTTCGGTGTCGTAGCACTTTTTTTTTTGCCAAAAATGGCACTCCTTAAACTCGGAAGACATGACAGGTGATATATGTCACCTGCTGGGCCGTCGTAGCTTAGCAAGAAGTGTGGCGCGTGGTACGGCGAGCTAGCACAGCAGACGAATGGCGGCATGGCTGGTAGGCGTTGCCGAGCTACCACTGCGTGCCAGGCTGTTGCCGAGCTAGCTTGGCTCGGCAGGCAGCTTCACGGGCGTATAGGGCAGCGGCAGGCATGCGTGGGAAGAGGGAATCGATTCCTCATGGGGCAACGACAGTGCGCGAGGGAATCGTGTTAATGACATAGTGCGACGCGGCGACGCGATGCAACAAGACGTTAGATTCTCGTTTTATTCGCGTGTTAATTATGCTACATTCGCGCGTGCGTATAAAACGCAACATGCGGTCGAATTGCTATTGAGCGAGAGAGAGCGCAGCAAGGGAGAGGAAGGAAAGAAAAGATATGATTCCTGCCGAGCGAGAGCGTAGTGAGGTAGCACGACTGTGATTTACCATACTTTGGAGTTGGAAGCATTATGGAGCTGGTGATTTTCTTCGAAAAAGGTATGCTTCATTTGCATGCGAGCAACGTACTTAATATATCGTTATCGTTTCATTAGCGTAACTGTGATTTTGTAATAGGGAATGCACTAGGTAACCATGTTTAGTTGCAAGATTGTTTCTGCAAGTAGCCATGTTTATTTATTATAAATAGATGCAGAAATGCGAGCCAGAAAAATAGCTAAAATATTTTTACGTATGTCTGCACGTATATATTTATCGCTCCCACGTGATTATAGAATGGCTGTTATCCAAAGAACTGGTCTTATTTCCCTAAACTAAAAAGCGGAAGTTTTGTTATATCTTTAAGTTGTTACTAATACTCTCCTGTTCATCTGTAGATGGTCTGATAAGATGACATTGAGCCATAGAACTACTTCACCCATGGAGAGGACGAAGGAGAGCTTATCGATATACTGTGCAAACTAATGCAGTACCTGTGTTACTAGCACCGTTTCATCTTCAGGGGATGAAAAACCCAAGAAGAAGACAGGAGACCTGGATGATGGAAGTCTTTCTGTACGCAAGGAAAGACAAGTACACCCCTGCACCTTTCGCACATAGCACCTGAGGAGCACTTCCACCAACGACCTTCAGGACATCGTCCGCTTGGCTTGTGCTAGCCTGTGCGAGATCCACGAGGCCGCATGCTGACCTCACATTTCGCTACTATCTATCCCTCTGGAAATGAGCACGCTACAACGAGACGTTTGCCTTGGCTCCGAGAACAACCCGCTTCTGATCCACTAGGTCCAGCTTGTTAGTGATATGCCCTTGAGGCAATCATGGAGATAATTGTATCACTTCTATATTTATGATCTTTTGAATAATATGTTATTTTATCTCTTGAATAAATATCTTTCATATTGATCAAAAAGCATGTGACTTATTCATAAAGCTCTTTATTTATGTTTTGATGTTATTCTAAATTATTCCTGATCTTATATCATTATGTGGGACAATTATGATTTACAGATCAGCACATGTATTGATTGATAGTCATGTTTCACAGATCATGAATATGAGATATCAAATTAATAATGTGGACACATGTTAAAGAACATGATATTAGATTTACCCACCATGAGACGCTGTGGGAATTATTATATTGTTAAGTATTATCAGTTGCTCTCATACATAGTGTATGTAGAATCCTTAGACTTGAGATCATTATTGTTTCCTACATGTGCAATAGTTTACTTGCAAATTACCAAACACTACTTCGTGACTGGATAGTCATAAAGATAGTTTTCAGGTTTATTATGAAACATACGGAACAATATGAAGGATCAAGATGGAATTTTTCCTTGCTTTATAATAGGAGAGATATCTCTGGGCCCTTCGTTGTGGTTGGATTAAGGAAGTGCATAGTCATGCCGAATGTGGTTGAGGAATCAATCACAACTGAGTAATCCACTACAGGTTTGAGTGAATGATCGGCTATCATATGTCGGGACCCCGGATTACAAACCCGGACCCTCTGTGTATTACTGCACTAGTCCCAGATCACAGCTAGTGCACACAGTTAAACAGAAATGATTCATGACCAACAACGATTTATTACAATAATTAAGAGTACTGACCGAAAAGGTCCCATTATTACATCTGAGGTTTCAAGACCTCACACACACAGAACACAGCGGAAGCAAGGGAAACTCAAAGTAGACCCATCAATATGCCACAGGCAGTTGACTGGGGAAGCGCGACCTAGTCCTCCGGGAAGAATCCATCACAGCCACAAGCGAAGCAGTAGTTCGTAATCACCTTCTTGAGCTTCATGTTCTTCTGAGGTTTATTTTAAGTGTAGCATGTGAGTACATAAAGTACTCCGCAAGTCTTGGGAAAAATGCATAGATGCAAGGCTTAACAAAGGAAGGCTATATGGTTCTTTTGCACAAAGCAATATTTTAAAATTTCAATTACTACTAATTATTTTCGAAGGCAACCATTTAATAAAGTAACTGTTTTAACAGAAACTATCAATAATTCTATAGTGAAGGTTCCATCTACCAACACTAGCTAACCAATTACAATTGGTCAAATTTAAAACTGCGGGTTCCATCCACCCTCTCTGGCTCCATCCGCCAGGATACCCTTCCGAGAGTTCCCTCCACTCTCGGAATACAAAACTTTAATTTTTAAAAACCAAAACTAGAAATCTACCATGTGAATGCATTCTTTGCCCGCCCTTGACCGTGGGCACGGCTATTCGAATAGTTTTACACTCTGCAGAGGTTGTACAACTTTACCCACAAGAGATAAATTATCCTAAAAGTCAACACGCTTCCTTTGGCATGAGACCCAGATAAAATATCACAAAGCCTTTACCTTACTCTAATCTAGCTAGATACCACCCGCTGAGGTTTCACCGCAGGTAGGCTAACCGCCCGAACCGAAGCCCCCTCTTGCGCCATATGAGTACAGTAAATCCCTGTCCCTCACTGTGAATAACCAGTCCATCCCTGGCATCCACTTTCCACTGGTGGCACCTAAACTAGACTATCGTAAGTTAGTCAGCTAGGTCGTACCCATATAGACTTGTGGTTGTACGGTTAATGCTCAGTCTGGACAAACACAAGCGTCGGTCCTTAATTGACTAGGGTGGAACATACACTTTACAAGTTCTCGTGCGTGCTGCACCAAACCAAACCAACCATCCACCCTAATCTAAACCAACTTTCACATTTTTATTTTATTTTTAAAATAACAGCGGCAACTCCAATTACCACTACATTTATAAACACAAGATTCTACAATAAATCATAATTTCCCATTTCAAGGTTATAACAAGATTAAATAGCAAGGCTAAGCATTATACTACCGTTCTTATACTAGCAAAGATTAAATAATAATCTCGCTATTGAGACAATGGCAATCCTAATGTTACAAAGGTACAGGATATTCAAATTCAATTGAGGGTATAACAACATTTGGTTTAACTAGTTTGCTACGACAAAAATTAGGGTTCTATGTAAATAGCGATGCACATAAATTTAAAATATTTAAAAACATTTCATAATCATGGGTTCAAAATGATCAAAGGAGACTTGCCTTCTTGGACGCTGGTTGGGTCTTCTTGCTGCGACTCGACGAGTTCCTCGGCGACGGCGGAATCTACGCGCGAAAAGACGGACAAACAAAACAAATAAATTCAACCAAAATTCAAATAAAATTCAAAAATTCAAAAAGAGTGCATATTTAGATAGTTTATGATTTTAGAAAAATTTAGAAATTTGAACGGCTCAAATCGGAGTTAAAATGAGAAAGTTATGGCTTCCGGAAGATTAAATGGGAGGGAAAAAGGAAAATGCCGATTTCGGGAATTATTTTTGTACTGGAAAATACTAATTATGACGTCATCAAAATTCGAATTTGCTGAGCGGGAAAGTGTATTTGAATGACGGGTGGGTCCGGTCTACCGTGGACCGAACCCACGGACCACGGGCCTTGCCGACGTGGCGCGCCGGCCACATGGCGCCACGCGGCAGTGAGGTGGCGGCCACGCGGGCGGCCACGTGGGCGAGGCCGGCCACGCGGGCGGCGCGTACGGGAGGCGCACGGGAGATGGCCGGCCGGCCTCGCCGGCGGCCGGCGGCCGGAGGTGGGGGAAGCGGCGAGCGGCGGCGGGTGAAGGGGGGGGTCGGCGGCGGCTTACCGGCGGCGGCGACGGGTGGTGGGGCGGCCGGCGGCGGCGGCTTTTGAAGGCGGCGGCGGTGGGGTGCCGGGAGGCGGCCGAAAGGAGGAGGAGAGGTGCGGTGGGAGGCGGGGTGAAGGAGGGGAGGGGAAGGGCGGTATTTATAGGTAAGGGGAAGGAGGGGCGGCCAAAAATGGGGAGTTCGCCGGAGTTAATGAAATCCGTGATTAGAGGAAATAAAAGAGGGGAAACGGCCGGATGAATGGAGGTAATTGATTTGGCATCCGTTACCATGTTTTATTCGGGAATTAAAGCGAAGGAAACGGCCGAATTCAAAGCTCTATTTTCGGGTTAATGGAGGTGGAGAGAGAGGGTTGGAGGAGGAAGAAGAAGAGGTAGAAGAAGGATATGACAAGGGGGCCCCATGTGTCATAGAGAGGGTGAAATGGTGAAGGGGTACGGGCCGTCGGATTTGCGACACGTGGCAAGTGAGTGAATGAGAGGCTTTGGATTTTATGAAGGGGTAAGTTGTGGTGGATGGCTAGGATTAAAACGTGGAGAGAGGTTGATTTAATCTGAGGGCGACACGTGGCAGGCTAGGGATAATTTGATTTTTATTTTCGGAATAAATTTCAGAAATTACTAGAAACTTTATAAAAGCTTGGAAAATTAATATTTAATGCCTAAAAATTCCAGAAAAATCATAGAATATTCCTGGAAGTATTTTAGACTTACTAAAAATATTTTTAATTTCAGATTTGAATTTTATAATTTTATAAAATTCTTTTTAACTTTTAAAATTGATTTTAAATTCCAGAAAATTCTCAAAAATTACTTAAAAATTTAGGGAAGGCTAGGAAAAATAAAATAAACTCTTTTTGGCTTTAACAAAATATTTTAAATACATTTTCTTGCTTTAAAATTTTAAATAAAATCCAAATAAATCCGAATAAATCCAGATAAATCCAAATAAGACTCAAATACATTAAAATAATTAATTTAAAATTAAATTTCTCAGAAAGCAAATTTTTGGGATGTGACAAACCTACCCCCCTTAGAAAGAATCTCGACCCCGAGATTCGGACGGACTGAGAAAAAGATTAGGGAACTCTGCTCTTAGATCTTCTTCACGCTCCCAAGTTGCTTCCGATTCCGAGTGATTGCTCCACTGTACTTTACAGAACTTGATAACCTTGTTTCTGGTTCGACGCTCTGCTTCATCCAAAATTTTGACTGGATACTCTGGATAAGTTAAATCCTCTTTAATCTCAACCTCATCTAGGGACATCTGCTCTTCTGGCACTCTGAGACACTTCCTTAACTGAGACACGTGGAAGACGTCGTGCACTTTTGTCAACTGGGGTGGAAGCTTCAGCTGATAAGCGACTTCTCCCCTTTTAGCTAAAACAGGGAATGGTCCGATGAATCTAGGAGCAAGCTTGCCACTGACTCCAAAACGTCGCATTCCTTTGAGAGGCGAAACCTTCAGATATACATGATCTCCAGGTACGAATTCTAACGCTCTCCTGCGATTATCCGCATAGCTCTTCTGTCTTGTTTGGGCTGTTTTTAATCTATCATGAATCAGACGAACTTGCTCTTCTGCTTGCTTCAGTACATCTGGTCCAAACACTTGTCCTTCTCCGGTTTCTTTCCAATACAGTGGTGTCCTGCATTTTCTACCATACAATGCTTCAAAAGGAGACATTTGCAAGCTGGATTGATAACTATTGTTATATGAAAATTCTGCATAAGGCAAACTTCGATCCCAACTAGTCTTATTAGCCAAGGCACATGCTCTCAACATGTCTTCCAATATTTGATTTACTCTCTCAGTTTGACCATCTGTCTGGGGATGATAGGCCGTACTAAAATTTAAATTGGTGCCCAAAAGCCCATGTAGCTTTTGCCAAAATCTTGAAGTGAATTGAGTTCCACGATCTGACACAATCTTCTTTGGAACTCCATGCAAACACACAATTCTTGACATATACAGCTCAGCGAGTCTGTCTCCAGAATAGGTCGTCTTTACCGGAATGAAATGGGCGACTTTTGTCAGACGGTCCACAATAACCCAAATTGAATCATACCCTGATTTTGTTCTCGGCAATCCAGTTATAAAATCCATACCAATTTCTTCCCATTTCCACTCGGGTATCTGCAAAGGTTGTAATAGTCCGGCAGGTCTCTGATGTTCCGCTTTGATCCGCTGGCACACATCACACAAAGCGACATATTCAGCAATCTCCCTTTTCATACTCGACCACCAATACCTTTCTTTGAGATCTTGGTACATCTTTGTGCTTCCTGGGTGAATTGAATATCTAGATTCATGAGACTCTTTCAAAATTAACTCTTTTATTTCTTTCTTTTCAGGCACAACAATTCTTTTTCCAAACCAAACAGTACCTTGTTCATCTTCCGAAAATCCTGGTGCTTTCCCTTTCTTCATATTTTCTTTGATCTCTTGGACATACTTGTCCTCCTTTTGAGCAGTCCTAATTTGATCCTCTAAGGTTGGCTGAACTTCCAAAGTAGCTAGAAATCCTTCCTCCACTACTTCCAAATTGAGCCGCTGGAATTCTTCCTGAAGTGCGGGCATACTGTCCTTGATCCACAGCTTATT